>LPNX011078753.1:106851-114351 GCA_001517045.1 Pseudotsuga menziesii
ATTTTTTATTTTCTTCCTCCCCGCGGGAAACCCCAGCCTTCCCCGCGACTTAGCTGTTTCTTTTTCTTCTTCCCCATGGGAAACCCTGACCTTCCCCGCGACTTGGTCGTTTTTCTTTTCTTCTTCCCCGTGGGAAACCCCAGCCTTCCCCACGGCTTTGCCGCTTTTTTCCCTTGTTCCCAGTGGGAAACCCCAACCTTCCCCGCGACTTAGCCGTTTTTTTCCCTTCTTCCCCGCGGGAAACCCCGTGACCTAGCTGTTTTCTTCCCTTCTTCCCCGCGGTAAACCCCAACCTTCCCGGCGACTCAACCGTTTTTTTCCCTTCCTCCCCGCGGGAAACCCCAACCTTCCCCGTGACTTTGTCGTTTTTTTCTCTTCTTCCCCGTGGGAAACCCCAACCTTCCCCGTGACTTTGCCGTTTTTTTCCCTTCTTCCCCACGACTTAGCAGTTTTTTTCCCTTCTTCCCCGTGACTTTGCTGTTTTTTCCCTTCTTCCCCACGGGAAACCCCAACCTTCCCCAACACTTTGCCGTTTTTTTCCCTTCTTCCCCGGGGGAAACCCCAACCTTCCCCGCCACTTTGCCATTNCTAAGTGAGTGATAGGCCGAAAGACAAGCTAGCAAGAGTTAAGGAGCCGGATTGGTCACCACTCAACGTTTGCTAGCTCGCTTGCCCGACAAACGAAGGGCCCCATCAAGAGCGCCGAAGGAACGGCTCGAACCCAAAGCCCGCCAAAGTCATACCCACCGAGTGAGCGACCGACAAAAAGGCAAGGCAATGGGGGTTAAGGAGTTGGACTGGTCACCACTCAACGTTTTTAGCTCGCTTGCTCGGCCAAGCGAAGGGCCCCATCAAGAGCGGTGAAGAAATGCCTCGAACCCAAAGCCCGTCAAAGTCGTGCCCACCAAGTGAGCGACCGACAAAGAGACAAGGTAGTGGCAGTTAAGGAGAGGAATCGGTCACCGCTTAACGTTTTTCACTCACTTGCCTGGAAAACGAAGGGCCCATACGGAGCACCCAAGGAACGGCTCGAACCGAAAGCCCGTCAAAGTGATGCCCGCTAGGTGAGTGGCAGGCAAAAAGACAAGATAGTGGGAATTGAGGAGCCGGATTGGTCACCACATAACGTTTTTAGCTCGCTTTCCCGGCAAACGGAGGGCCCCATCAAGAGAGTCGAAGGAACGACTCGAACCCAAATCCCGTCAAAGTCATTCCCACCAAGTGAGCGACCAACAAAAGAAAAGGTAGTGGGAGTTAAGGAGAGGAATCGGTCACCGCTTAACGTTTCTGGCTCACTTGCCCGAAAAACGAAGGGCCCATCAGGAGCGCCCATGGAACGGATCGAACCGAAAGCCCGTCAAAGTCATGCCCACCAAGTGAGTGATACGAAAAAGGATGAGCTAGCGGGAGTTAAGGAGTCGGATTGGTCACCACTTAAACGCTTTTAGCTTGCTTTCCCGGGAAACAAAGGGCCCCATCAAGAGCGCTGAAGGGACGGCTCGAACCCAAATCCCATCAAATTCATGCCCACCAAGTGAGCGGCCAACAAAAAGACAAGGTAGGGGGAGTTAAGGTGTCAGATTGGTCACCACTTAACGTTTTTAGCTCGCTTGCGCGGAAAATGAAGGGCCCCATCAAGAGCGCCGAAGGAACGGCTCGGACCCAAAGCCTGTCAAATTCATGCCCACCAAGTGAGCGACCGACAAAAAGATAGGGCAGTGGGAGTTGAGGAGTCGGACTGGTCACCACTTAACGTTTTTAGCTCGCTTGCCCGAAAAAATGAAGGGCCCATCATGAGCGCCCAAGGAACGGCTCGAACCGAAAGCCCGTCAAAGTCATGCCTGCCGAGTGAATGATAGGCAAAAGGACAACCTCGCGGGAGTTAAGGTGTCGGATTGGTCACCGCTCAATGTTTTTAGCTCGCTTTCCCAGCAAACGAAGGGCCCCATCAATTGCGTTGAAGGAATGACTCGAACCCGAATCCCGTCAAATTCATGCCCACCAAGTGAGCGGCCGACAAAAAGATGAGGCAGTGGGAGCGAAGGAGAGGAGTTGGTCACCGCTTAACGTTCTTAGCCCGCTTTCCCAAAAAACGAAGGGCCCATCACGAGCGCACCCAGGGGGCGGCGTGAACCGAAAGGACGTCAAACTCATGCCCGCCAAGTGAGGGATAGGACAAAAGACAAGCTAGGAGGAGTTAAGGAGTCGGATTGGTCACCACCACTGGTTTTTTAGCTCGCTTTCCCGGCAAATGAAGGGCCCCATCAAGAGCGCCGAAGGAGCGGCTGGAACCAGAAGCCCGTCAAAGCCATGCCCGCCAAGTGAGTGATAGGCAAAAAGACAAGCCAGCGGGAGTTAAGGAGCCAGGTTAGTCACCACTGGACGTTTTTAGCCCGCTTTCCCAGCAAACGAAGGGCCCCATCAAGAGCGCCGAAGGAACGACTTGAACCCAAAGCCCGTCAAAGTCATGCCCACCAAGTGAGCAGCCGACAAAAAGGCAAGGTGGTGGGAGTTAAGGAGAGGAATCGGTCACCAGTTAATGTTTTTCGCTCGCTTTCCCGGGAAACGAAGGGCCTGTCAGGAGCTCCCAAGGAACGGCTCGAACCGAAAGCCCGTCAAAGTCTCGCCCGCCAAGTGAGCGATAGGAAAAAAGACAAGCCAGTGGGAGTTGAGGAGCCGGATTGGTCACCACATAACATTTTTGGCTCGCCTGCCCGGCAGGCGAAGGGCCCCATCAAGAGCGCCCAAGGAACGGCCCGAAACCAAAGCCCGTCAAAGTCATGCCCACCAAGTGAGCGACCAACAAAAAGACAAGGTAGTGGGAGTCAAGGAGAGGAATTGGTCGCCACGCAACGCTTGTGGCTCACTTGCCCGAAAAACGAAGGGCCCATCAGGAGCACCCAAGGGACGGCTCGAACTGAAAGCCCGTGAAAGTCATGCCCGCCAAGTGAGTGATAGGTAAAAGGACAAGCCATCGGGAGTTAAGGAGTCGGATTGGTCACCCCTTAACATTTTTAGCCCGCTTGCCCAGCAGATGAAAGGCCCCATCAAGAGCCCCGAAGGAACGGCTCGAACCCAAAGCCCGTCAAAGTCATTCCCACCAAGTGAGCGACCAACCAAAAGACAAGGCAGTGGGAGTCAAGGAGGGGAATCGGTCACCACTTAACGTTTTTAGCTCGCTTGCCTGAAAAAAACGAAGGGCCCAGCAGGAGCGCCCGAGGAACGGCTCGAACCGAAAGCCCGTCAAATTCATGCCCGCCAAGTGAGCGATGGGCAACGGGACAAGCTAGTGGGAGTTAGGGGGTCGCATTGGTCACCGCTTAACGTTTTTAGCTCGCTTGCATGGAAAACGAAGGGCCCCATCAAGAGCACCAAAGGAATGACTTGAGCCCAAATCCCGTCAAAGTCATGCCCACCATGCGTGTGGCTGACGAAAAGACAAGGTAGTGGGAGTCAAGGAGAGGAACCGGTCACCACTTAACGTCCTTGGCTCCCTTTCCTGAAAAACGAAGGGCCCATCAGGAGCGCACACAAGGGGGCAGCTCGAACCGAAAGCCCATCAAAGCCACGCCCGCCAAGTGAGTGACAGGTAAAAAGACAAGCCGGTGGGAGTCGAGGAGTCGGATCGGTCGCTGCTCAACGTTTTTAGCTCGCTTGCCCGGCAAATGAAGGGCCCCATCAAGAGCGCCGAAGGAACGGCTCAAACCCAGAGTCTGTCAAAGTCGTGCCCACCAGGCGAGCGACCGACAAAAATACAAGGTAGTCGGGGAGTTGAGGAGAGGAATTGGTCACCACTTAATGTTTTTAGCTCACTTTCCTAAAGAACAAAGGGCCCCTCAGGAGCACCCAAGGAACGGCTCGAACGGAAATCCCATCAAAGTCATGCCCGCCAAGTGGGTGGTAGGAAAAAAGACAGGCCAGTGGGAGTTAGGGAGTCGGATTGGTCACCACTTAACGCTTTTAGCTTGCTTTCCCAGCAAACGAAGGCCCCATCAAGAGCGCTCGAGGAACGACTCGAACCCAAAGCCTGCTAAAGTCATGCCCACCAAGCGAGTGGCCATCAAACGGGTAAGGTGGTGGGAATTTAAGGAGAGGGACTGGTCACTGCTTAACGTTTTTAGCTCACTTGCCCGGAAAGCGAAGGGCCAATTAGGAACACCCAAGGAATGGCTCGGACACGAAGCCCGTCAAAGTCGTGCCCAACAAGTGAGTGACCAGAAAAGAGAAAAGGCAGTGGGAGCTAAGGAGAGGGATTGGTGGCCACTTAACGTTTTTTAGCTCGCCTTCCCAAAAAATGAAGGGCCCATCAAGAGAACCCACAAGGAGCACCCAAGGAGAACCCACCAGGAGGACCCACAAGGGGCGCAGAAGGTGCTCCAACAAGGAGCACACACGAGGGGCGCCCAAGGAACGGCCCGAAAGCAAATCCCGTCAAAGCCATGCCCACCAGGTGAGTGACCAGCCAAAAGACAGGGCAGTGGGAGTCAAGGAGACATATTTGTCGCCACTTAATGTTTTTAGCTCGCTTTCCCAGCAAACGAATGGCCCAAGGAGCGCCCATGGGGAACCCACATGGAGCGCCCACAAGGAGCGGCCAAGGAGCACCCACAAGGAGTGCCTGAGGGGCGGACAAGGTGCACCGACAAGCACTGCCCAAGGAATGCCCGAGGGGCGGACGAGGTGCGCCGACAAGGACTGCCCAAGGAACGCCCAAGGTGCGGACGAGGTGCGCCGACAAGGACTGCCCAAGGAACGCCCGAGGCGCGGACGAGGTGCACCGACAAGGACTGCCCAAGGAACGCACACAAGGACAGCCCAAGGAATGGCTCGGGCCCAAATCCTTTCAAAGTGATGCCCGCTAAGTGAGTGGCCGGAAAAAAGACAAGGCAGCGGGAGTTAAGGAGAGGGGTTTGGTCGCCACTGAACATTTTTAGCTCGCTTTCCCGGCAAACGAAGGTCCCACAAGGAGCGCCCAAGGAACAACTCGAACACAAAGCCCGCAAAAGCCATGCCCACCGATTGAGTTACCGGCAAAATGACAAGGTAGTGGGAGTCAAGGAGGGGGGTTCGTCACCACTTAACGTTTTTAGCTCACTCGCCCGAAAAACGAAGGGGCCCGTCAGGGGCTCCCAAGGAACGCCTCGAACCCAAAGCTCGTGAAAGTCATGCCCACCAAGTGGGTTACCGGCAAAAATACAAGGGAGTGGGAGTTGAGGAGAGGGACTGGTCACCACTTAACATTTTTAGCTCACTTTCCTGGAAAACAAAGGGCCCATCAAGAGCACCCAAGGAACGACTCGAACCCAAGCCCCGTCAAAGTGATGCCCACCAAGCGAGTGGCCAGCAAAAGTACAAGGTAGTGGGAGTTGAGGAGAGGGATTGGTCACCACTTAACGTTTTTGGCTCGCTTGCCCGAAAAATGAAGGGCCCATCAGGAGTGCCCAAGGAATGAATCGAACCCAAAGCCCGTCAAAGTCATGACCGTTAAGTAGGGGACAGACAAAAGAAAAGATAGCGGGAGTTAAGGAGAGGGATTGGTCACCACTTAACGCTTTTAGCTCACTTTCCTGGGAAACGAAGGGCCCATCGGGAGCACACACAAGGAGCGACCAAGTAGCACCCACGAGGAGCGCCCAATGAACGACTTGAACCCAAATCCCATCAAAGTCATGCCCGCCAAGTGGTGACCAACAAAAGGGAAAGGCAGCGGGAGTGGTCACCGCTTAACATTCCTAGCTCACTTGTCCATCAAACGAATGGCCCAAGGAGCGCCAATAAGGAGTGCCAGAGGAACGCCCACAAGGAGCAGCGACAAGGAGTGGCCAAGGAACACCCAAGGAAGAGCTCGAACCCAAATCCCGCCAAAGCCATGCCCAGCCCTCTCTACGACTTTGCCGTTTTTTATTTTCTTCCTCCCCGCGGGAAACCCTAGCCTTCCCCGTGAAAAGCCCTTTCTTTTTCTTCCTCCCTGTGGGAAACCCCGACCTTCCCCGCGACTTTGCCGCTTTTTTTCCCTTCTTCCCAGTGGGAAACCCCAACCTTCCCCATGACTTAGCCATTTTTTTCCATTATTCCCCGCGGGAAACCCCAACCTTCCCCGTGACTTAGCCGTTTTTTTCCCTTCTTCCCCGCGGGAAACCCCAACCTTCCCGGCGACTCAGCCATTTTTTCCCCTTCCTCCCCGCGGGAAACCCCAACCTTCCCCGCGACTTTGCCATTTTTTTCTCTTCTTCCCCGCGACTTTGCCGTTTTTTCCTCTCCTTCCCCGCGACTTTGCCGTTTTTTCCTCTCCTTCCCCGCGACTTTGCCGTTTTTTCCTCTCCTTCCCCGCGACTTTGCCGTTTTTTCCTCTCCTTCCCCGCGACTTTGCCGTTTTTTCCTCTCCTTCCCCGCGACTTTGCCGTTTTTTCCTCTCCTTCCCCGCGACTTTGCCGTTTTTTCCTCTCCTTCCCCGCGACTTTGCCGTTTTTTCCTCTCCTTCCCCGCGACTTTGCCGTTTTTTTCTCTTCTTCCCCGCGGGAAACCCCAACCTTCCCCGCCACTTTGCCATTTGTTTCCCTTCTTCCCACGGGAAACCCCAACCTTCCCTGCCACTTTGTCATTGTTTTCCCTTCTTCCCCACCGTTTTTTTCCCTTCTTCCCCGTGGGAAACCCCAACCTTCCCCGCCACTTTGCCATTTTTTTCCCTTCTTCCCCGCGGGAAACCCCAACCTTCCCCGCCACTTTGTCATTTTTTCCCTTCTTCCCCGTGGGAAACCCCAACCTTCCCCGCCACTTTGTCATTTTTATCCCTTATTCCCCGCGAGAAACCCCAACCTGGCTTCGCCCTGCTCAGGCATAGTTCACCATCTTTCGGATCCCAATAGGTGTGCTCGGACTCGAACCCTTCACAAAAGCTCAAGGTCGGTCTGCGGTGCACCCCCCGCAACAGGGGGATCTCGCCAGTCAGCTTCCTTGCACCTCGCAGGTTTACAAACCCGCCGACTCGCACACATGTTAGACTCCTTGGTCCGTGTTTCAAGACGGGTCGAATGGAAAGCCCGCCAACCAACACCACGAGCATGCAAGTGCGCAGCGGCCTGCCCATTGGGTGCATGCTTCGTTCCTCGATCGTCGCAATGGCAAAACAACGGGCAGGAACCCACCCGCGCTTGTGCCGATGCAATGACCTGTGCTGGTTTGCACCTCAAGCCGAGCGGCAGACCAACTTCTCATCCATTCCGCATCCGATCGAGGCACATCGCCACCTTCCATCTGCTTCCCTCCCGGCAATTTCAAGCACTCTTTAACTCTCTTTTCAAAGTCCTTTTCATCTTTCCCTTGCGGTACTTGTTCGCTATCGGTCTCTCGCTCATATTTAGCCTTGGACGGAATTTACCACCCAATTAGGGCTGCATTCCCAAACAACCCGACTCGCCGACAGCACCTCGTGGTGCGGCAGGGTCCAGGCCCGATGGGGCTATCACCCTCTCAGGTGCCCCCTTCCAGGGAACTTGGGCC
>LPNX011078753.1:119351-128803 GCA_001517045.1 Pseudotsuga menziesii
GCAGCGAGCCTAATATACTGCAGGAAAAAGAAGGTGGAGATTCCGCATCGAATCTTCTTTTCGTACGGTCCAACGAGAGAAAACCTGTGGACGGAGTGGAGAGGTCCAAAGCAAAGACGAACAAGGCATCCCTCCACCTTTCAAGCCAAGCATTGAGACAAAGCCTGTGAGTTTTCCCCGCCAGCTAAACAGCCTGACAGCGAGACCTTATCGCCTGGGGCCGTCTGAATGCCAGGACAAGCCATGGAGAGAGCATTCCACCCTGCATCTCTATTCAGAACAATCCTCGTCGATCGAGTAGAATGGACTTTTCTGTGGGAAGGTATACATAGGCCCAATAGCACTGCTACCGATACAAGGACAAAGCAAACCGATTCCAAAACTCTTTGGCCACATTATTAAATAGACTCCAAATCCAACGCAAGCGAAGATGGTAAGCAAAGTTAGAAGAGTGCCGTCATGTTGAGGCAAAGCTTCAACTGCCCATCAAAAAAACCGAGCCTCAAAATGCTTTCGAAGGAAGCACACCATTGATGCGCCCCTGCCAAAAATCCTATTGTTGCTCTTACAAATGGTCTCTGGTCACACAACATGGAAAAAGTACAAGCACAATAGATAGGTCTCCACAGAGACCTAACAGTGAAAAGGAAATCCCTCGTTCGAAGCCACCACAAACCCCAAAACTCCATGTTGAAGGGAAAAGGGCTTTGTTTTACCGGTGCATCCAAAGATGAGCATTGCCAACTTTACCGCTCATGTGTTACCAAGTCGAGCGATAGCCCGTTGAGAGTTGACCGCCCTACGAATGACTCGAGGCCAATTTTCAAGCAGACCCGACAAGCAACGTATCCATCGCACCACCCTTCGCACGAAACTACACTTCCACTGCAAGAGAAGTGCACGATAGGCAACAACGTAGGAATTTAACCAACAGCTTCGAACTAGCGATCAAAAGGGGCAATACATCCGAGAGAAGACCGACGATGGAAGCCCTCGTGCGAAGCCACCGCAAACCCCAAAACTCCACGTTGAATGGAACTTACGGGCTTTGTTTTCCTGGTGCCTCCAAATATGAGCATTGCCAACATCACCGCTCATGTGTTACCGAGCCACACGATAGCCCATTGAGAGTCGACCGCCCTATGAATGACCCGAGGCCAATTTTCAAGCAGACCTGACAAGCAACGCATCCATCGCACCACCCTTCGCACGAAACTACACTTCCACCGCGAGAGAAGTGCACGATAGGAAACAACGTAGTAATTTAACCAACAGCTTCAAACCGACGACCGAAAGGGGCAACACATCTGAGAGAAGACCGAATATGGAAGCCCTCGTGCGAAGCCACCGCAAACCCCAAAACTCCACGTTGAATGGAACTTACGGGCTTTCTTTTCCCGGTGCCTCCGAAGATGAGCATTGCCAACATTACCGCTCATGTGTTACCGAGCCGCACGATATCCCGTTGAGAGTTGACCGCCCTACAAATGACCCGAGGCCAATTTTCAAGCAGACCCGACAAGCAACGCATCCATCGCACCACCCTTCGCACGAAATTACTTTTCCAACCCGAAGCCCACCAAGGGAGTAATAGGTAAAAAGACAAGGCAGTGGAAGTTAAGGAGTCGGATTGGTCACCACTTAATGTTTTTAGCACACTTGCGCAGCAAACGAAGGGGCCAGGGAGCACCCACAACAATCGTACAAAGAACGACTCGACCGCAAGTCCCGTCAAACTCATGCCCACCAAGGGAGTAATAGGGAAAAAGACAAGGTAATGGAAGTTAAGGGGCCGGATTGGTCACCACTTAACCTTTTTAACGCACTCGCACGGCAAACGAAGGGCCCATGGAGCACCCACAATGATCGCACAAAGAACGGCTCGACCGCAAGTCCCATCAAACTCATGCCCACCAAGGGAGTAATAGGGAAAAAGATAAGGTAATGGAAGTTAAGGGCTCAGATTGGTCACCACTTAACCCTTTTAACGCACTCGAGTGGAAAACAAAGGGCCCAAGGAGCGCCCACAAGGAGCGTGCCTAAGGAGCGCCCAAGGAGCGCATACAAGGAGCGCCCAAGGAGCGCCCGCATGGAGCGCCCAAGGAGCGCGCACAAGGAGCGCCCCAAAGAGTGCCCACAAGAAGCGCCCGGGGAGCGCACGCAAGGAGCGCCCAAGGAGCACCCCAAGGAGCGCACACAAGGAGCGCACACAAGGAGCGCCCAAGGAGCGCACACAAGGAGCGCCCAAGGAGCGCTCGCATGGAGCGCCCTAGGAGCACACACAAGGAGCGCCCACAAGGAGCACCCAGGGAGCGAATGCAAGGAGCGCCCAAGGAGCACACAAAAGGAGCGCACACAAGGAGCGCCCAAGGAGCGCTCGCATGGAGCGCCCAAGGAGCGCACACAAGGAGCGCCCCAAAGAGCGCCCAAAAGGAGCACCCAAGGAGCACCCACAAGGAGCGCCCAAGGAGCGCCCGCATGGAGCGCCCAAGGAGCGCCTGCATGGAGCGCCCAAGGAGCGCACACAAAGAGCGCCCCAAAGAGCGCCCACAAGGAGTGCCCAAGGAGCGCTCGCATGGAGCGCCCACAAGGAGCGCCCAAGGAGCGCCCGCATGGAGCGCCCAAGGAGTGCCCGAATCCTGTCAATTTCTTGCCCACCAAGGGAGTAAAAGGTAAAAAGACAAGGTAGTAAAAGTTAAGGGGTCGGATTGGTCACCGCTTAACGTTTTTAGCACGCTTGGCGGGCAAAAGGAGCGCCCAAAAGGTGCACCCAAGGAGCGCCCAAAAGGTGCACCCAAGGAGCGCCCACAAAGTGCGCCGAAGGAGTGCCCGCTAGGAGCACCCAAGGAGCACCCACAAGGTGTGCTCGCTAGGAGTGCCCAAGGAGCGCCCACAAGGTGCACCCACAAAGAGCGCCCAAAAGGTGCGCCCAAGGAGCGCCCACAAGGAGTGCCCACCAAGAGCGCCCAAGGAGCGCCCAAATGGAGCGCCCCAAGGAACGCATAGCGGGAATGCACACGAGGAGCGCCAAAGGAACGGCCTGAACCGAAAGCCCATCAGAGTCATGCCCTCCAAGTGAGTGATAGACAAAAAGACAGGCTAGAAGGAGTCAGATTGGTTGTGACTAAACGTTTTTAGCTCGCTTACCCGGAAAATGAAGGGCCCCATCAAAAGCGCCGAAGGAACGAGCCGAACCCAAAGCCCGTCAAAGCCATGCCCATCAAGTGAGTGACCAACAAAAAGACAAGCTAGCGGCAGCTAAGGAGCTGGGTTGGTCACGACTTAACGTTTTTGGCTCGCTTGCCCGGCAAACGAAGGGCCTCATCAAGAGCGCCGAAGGAGCGACTCGAACGCAAATCCCGTCAAAGTCATTCCCACCAAGTGAGCGACCAACAAAAAGACAAGGTAGCAGGAGCTAAGGAGAGGAATCGGTCACCACTTAGCATTTTTCGCTCACTTGCCCGGAAAATGAAGGGCCCGTCAGGAGCTCCCAAGGAACGGCTCGAACCGAAATCCCGTCAAAGTCTCGCCCGCCAAGTGAGTGATAGGAAAAAGGAAAAGCCAGTGGGAGTTGAGGAGCCAGATCGGTCACCACATAATGTTTTTAGCTTGCTTTCCCGTCAAATGAAGGGCCCCATCAAGAGCGCCGAAGGAACGACTCGAACCCAAGGCTCGTCAAATTCATGCCCACCAAGTGAGCGACCAACAAAAAGACAAGGCAGTGGGAGTTAAGGAGAGGACTTGGTCGCCACTTAACGTTTGTGGCTCACTTGCCCATAAAACGAAGGGCCCATCAGGAGCGCCCAAGGGACGGCTCGAATCGAAAGCCTGTGAAAGTCGTGCCCGCCAAGTGAGTGATAGGAAAATAGGCAAGCTAGTGGGAGTTAAGGAGTCGGATTGGTCACCACTTAACGTTTTTAGCTCGCTTACCTGGCAAAATAAGGGCCCCATAAAGAGCGCCGAAGGAACGACTTGAACCCAAATCCCGTCAAAGTCATGCCCACCAAGCGAGCGGCCGACAAGAAGACAAGGCAGTGGGAGTTAAGGAGAGGAATCGGTCACCACTTAACGTTTTTGGCTCACTTTCCCGGCAAACGAAGGGCCACATCAAGAGCGCCGAAGCAACGAATCGAACCCAAATCCCGTCAAAGTCATGCCCACCAAGCGAGTGACCAACAAAAAGACAAGGTAGTGGGAGTTAAGGAGAGGAATTGGCCACCGCTTAACATTTTTGGCTCACTTTCCCAGAAAACGAAGGGCCCATCAGGAGCGCACACAAGGGGCGGCTCGAACCGAAATCCCGCTAAGTGAGTGATAGGCCGAAAGACAAGCTAGCGGGAGTTAAGGAGCTGGATTGGTCACCACTCAATGTTTGCTAGCTCACTTGCCCGACAAACGAAGGGCCCCATCAAGAGCGCTGAAGGAACGGCTCGAACCCAAAGCCCGCCAAAGTCATGCCCACCGAGTGAGCGACCGACAAAAAGGCAAGGCAGTGGGGGTTAAGGAGTCGGACTGGTCACCACTCAACGTTTTTAGCTTGCTTGCTCAGCCAAGCGAAGGGCCCCATCAAGAGCAGCGAAGGAACGCCTCGAACCCAAAGCCCATCAAAGTCGTGCCCACCAAGTGAGCGACCGACAAAGAGACAAGGTAGTGGCATTTAAGGAGAGGAATCGGTCACCGCTTAACGTTTTTCGCTCACTTTCCTGGCAAAGGAAGGGCCCCATCAAGAGCACCGAAGGAACGGCTCGAACCCAAAGCCTGTCAAAGTCATGCCCACCAAGTGAGCGACTGACAAAAAGACAGGGCAGCAGGAGTTGAGGAGTTGGACTGGTCACCACTTAACGTTTTTAGCTCGCCTGCCCGAAAAAATGAAGGGCCCATCAGGAGCGCCCAAGGAACGGCTCGAACCGAAAGCCCATCAAAGTCATGCCCGCCGAGTGAGTGATAGGCAAAAGGACAAGCTGGTGGGAGTTAAGGTGTCGGATTGGTCACCGCTCAACGTTTTTAGCTCACTTTCCCGGCAAACGAAGGGCCCCGTCAAGTGCGTCGAAGGAACGACTTGAACCCGAATCTCGTCAAATTCATGCCCACCAAGCGAGCGACCGACAAAAAGACAAGGCAGTGGGAGCGAAGGAGAGGAGTTGGTCACCGCTTAACGTTCTTAGCCCGCTTGCCCGAAAAACAAAGGGCCCATCAGGAGCGCACCCAGGGGGCGGCTCGAACCGAAAGGCCGTCAAACTCATGCCCGCCAAGTGAGGGATAGGACAAAAGACAAGCTAGCGGGAGTTAAGGAGTCGGACTGGTCACCACCACCAGTTTTTTAGCTCGCTTGCCTGGCAAACGAAGGGCCCCATGAAGGGCGCCGAAGGAGCAGCTCGAACCCGAAGCCCGTCAAAGCCATGCCCGCCAAGCGAGTGATAGGAAAAAAGATAAGCTAGCAGGAGTTAAGGAGCCGGGTTGGTCACCACTGGACGTTTTTAGCCCGCTTGCCCGGCAAACGAAGGGCCCCATCAAGAGCGCCGAAGGAACGACTTGAACCCAAAGCCCGTCAAAGTCATGCCCACCAAGTCAGCGGCCGACAAAAATGCAAGGTGGTGGGAGTTAAGGAGAGGAATCGGTCACCACTTAACGGTTTTCGCTTGCTTGCCCGGGAAACGAAGGGCCTGTCAGGAGCGCCCAAGGAACGGATCGAACCGAAATCCCATCAAAGTCTCGCCCACCAAGTGAGCGATAGGAAAAAAGACAAGCCAGTGGGAGTTGAGGAGCCGGATTGGTCACCACATAACATTTTTATCTCGCCTGCCCAGCAGGCGAAGGGCCCCATCAAGAGCGCCCAAGGAACGGCCCGGACCCAAATCCCGTCAAAGTCATGCCCACCAAGTGAGCGACCAACAAAAAGACAAGGTAGTGGGAGTCAAGGAGAGGAATTGGTCGCCACGCAACGCTTGTGGCTCACTTTCCCGAAAAACGAAGGGCCCATCAGGAGCACCCAAGGGACGGCTCGAACCGAAAGCCCGTGAAAGTCATGCCCGCCAAGTGAGTGATAGGAAAAAGGACAAGCCAGCGGGAGTTAAGTTGTCGGATTGGTCACCCCTTAACGTTTTTAGCCTGCTTGCCCGGCAGACGAAGGGCCCCATCAAGAGCCCCGAAGGAACGGCTCGAACCCAAAGCCCGTCAAATTCATTCCCACCAAGTGAGCGACCAACCAAAAGACAAGGCAGTGGGAGTCAAGGAGGGGAATCGGTCACCACTTAATGTTTTTAGCTCGCTTGCCTGAAAAAAATGAAGGGCCCAGCAGGAGAGCCCGAGGAACGGCTCGAACCGAAAGCCCGTCAAATTCATGCCCGCCAAGTGAGCGATGGCCAATGGGACAAGCTAGTGGGAGTTAGGGGGTCGCATTGGTCACCGCTTAACGTTTTTAGCTCGCTTGCACAGCAAACGAAGGGCCCCATCAAGAGCGCCGAAGGAACGACTCCAGCCCAAATCCCGTCAAAGTCATGCCCACCATGCGTGCGGCCGACGAAAAGACAAGGTAGTGGGAGTCAAGGAGAGGAATTGGTCACCACTTAATGTCCTTGGCTCCCTTGCCCAAAAAATGAAGGGCCCATCAGGAGCGCACACAAGGGGCTGGCTCGAACCGAAAGCCCGTCAAAGCCATGCCCACCAAGTGAGTGACAGGAAAAAAGACAAGCCGGCGGGAGTCGGATCGGTCGCCGCTCAACGTTTTTAGCTCACTTGCCTGGCAAACGAAGGGCCCCATCAAGAGCGCCGAAGGAACGGCTCGAACCCAGAGCCCGTCAAAGTCATGCCCACCAGGCGAGTGATCGACAAAAAGACAAGGTAGTCGAGGAGTTGAGGAGAGGAATTGGTCGCCACTGAACGTTTTTAGCTCACTTTCCCGAAGAACGAAGGGCCCCTCAGGAGCGCCCAAGGAACGGCTCGAACGGAAAGCCCGTCAAAGTCATGCCCGCCAAGTGGGTGGTAAGAAAAAAGATAGGCCAGTGGGAGTTAGGGAGTCAGATTGTTCACCACTTAACGCTTTTATCTCGCTTGCCCAGCAAACGAATGCCCCATTAAGAGCGCCCGAGCAACGACTCGAACCCAAATCCCGCCAAAGTCATGCCCACCAAGCGAGTGGCCATCAAACAGGCAAGGTGGTGGGAATTTAAGGAAAGGGACTGGTCACTACTTAACATTTTTAGCTCACTTGCCTGGAAAGTGAAGGGCCAATCAGGAGCACCCAAGGAACGGCTCGGACATGAAGCCCGTCAAAGTCGTGCCCAACAAGTGAGTGACCAGAAAAGAGAAAAGGCGGTGGGAGCTAAGGAGAGGGATTGGTGGCCACTTAACATTTTTTAGCTCGCCTTCCCAAAAAACGAAGGGCCCATCAAGAGAACCCACAAGGAGCACCCAAGGAGAACCCACCAGGAGGACCCACAAGGGGCACGGAAGGTGCTCCAATAAGGAGCACACATGAGGGGCGCCCAAGGAACAGCCCGAATGCAAATCTCGTCAAAGCCATGCCCACCAGGTGAGTGACCATCCAAAAGACAGGGCAGTGGGAGTCAAGGAGACATATTTGTCGCCACTTAACATTTTTAGCTCGCTTTCCTAGCAAACGAAAGGGCCAAGGAGCGCCCATGGGGAACCCACATGGAGCGCCCACAAGGAGCGCCCAAGGAGCACCCACAAGGAGCACCCGAGGGGCGGACGAGGTTCGTCGACAAGGATTTCCCAAGGAACGCCCGAGACGCAGACGAGGTGCGCCGACAAGGACTTCCCAAGGAATGCCCGAGGCGCGGATGAGTTGCGCCGACAAGGACTACCCAAGGAACGCCCACAAGGACAGCCCAAGGAAAGGCTCGGGCCAAAATCCTTTCAAAGTGATGCCCACCAAGTCAGTGGACGGCAAAAAGACAAGGCAGCGGGATTTAAGGAGAGGGGTTTGGTCGCCACTGAATGTTTTTAGCTCGCTTTACCGGCAAACGAAGGTCCCACAAGGAGCGCCCAAGGAACGACTCGAACACAAAGCCAGTAAAAGCCATGCCCACCGATTGAGTTACCGGCAAAACGACAAGGTAGTTGGAGTCAAGGAGGGGGGTTCGTCACCACTTAACGTTTTTAGCTCACTCACCCGAAAAACGAAGGGGCCCGTCAGCGGCTCCCAAGGAACGCCTCGAACCCAAAGCCCGTGAAAGTCATGCCCACCAAGTGGGTTACCGGAAAAAATACAAGGGAGTGGGAGTTGAGGAGAGGGACTGGTCACCACTTAACGTTTTTAGCTCACTCTCCCGAAAAACAAAGGGCCCATCAAGAGCGCCCAAGGAACGACTCGAACCCAAGCCCCGTCAAAGTGATGCCCACCAAGCGAGTGGCCAGCAAAAGTACAAGGTAGTGGGAGTTGAGGAGAGGGATTGGTCACCACTTAACGTTTTTGGCTCGCTTGCCCGGAAAACGAAGGGCCCATCAGGAGCGCCCAAGGAACGACTCGGACCCAAAGCCCGTCAAAGTCATGACCGTTAAGTAGGTGACAGACAAAAGACAAGGTAGCGGGAGTTAAGGAGAGGGATTGGTTGCCACTTAATGCTTTTAGCTCACTTTCCCGGGAAATGAAGGGCCCATCGGGAGCACACATAAGGAGCGACCAAGTAGCGCCCACGAGGAGCGCCCAACGAACGACTCAAACCCAAATCCCATCAAAGTCATGCCCGCCAAGTGGGTGACCAACAAAAGGGAAAGGCAGCGGGAGTGGTCACCGCTTAACATTCCTAGCTCACTTGTCCATCAAACGAATGGCCCAAGGAGCGTCGGAGGAATTCCCACAAGGAGCGGCGACAAGGAGTGGCCAAGGAATGCCCAAGGAAGAGCTTGAACCCAAATCCTGCCAAAGCCATGCCCAGTCCTCTCCGTGACTTTGCGTTTTTTATTTTCTTCCTCCCCGCGGGAAACCCCAGCCTTCCCCGTGACTTAGTCGTTTCTTTTTCTTCCTCCCCGCGGGAAACCCCAACCTTCCCCGCGACTTTGCCACTTTTTTTCCCTTCTTCCTAGCGGGAAACCCCAACCTTCCCTGCGACATAGCCATTTTTTTCCCTTCTTCCTCGTGGGAAACCCTAACCTTCCTTGTGACTTAGCCATTTTTTTCCCTTCTTCCCCGCGGGAAACCCCAACCTTCCCGGTGACTCAGCCATTTTTTCCCCTTCCTCCCCGCGGGAAACCCCAACCTTGCCCGTGACTTTGCCATTTTTTTCTCTTCTTCCCCGTGGGAAACCCCAACCTTCCCCGCGACTTCGCTGTTTTTTTCCCTTCTTCCCCGCGGGAAACCCCGACCTTCCCCGAGACTTGGTCGTTTTTCTTTTCTTCTTCCCCGCGGGCAACCCCAGCCTTCCCCGCGACTTTGCCGCTTTTTTTCCCTTCTTCCTAGCGGGAAACCCCAACCTTCCCCACGACTTAGC
>LPNX011078753.1:129904-132404 GCA_001517045.1 Pseudotsuga menziesii
CCCCAACCTTCCCTGCCACTTTGTCGTTTTTTTCCCTTCTTCCTTGCAGGAAACCCCAACCTTCCGGGCGACTTAGCCGTTTTTTTCCCTTCTTCCCCGCCACTTTGCCATTTTTTTCCCTTCTTCCCCGCGGGAAACCCCAACCTTCCCCGCCACTTAGCTGTTTTTTTCCCTTCTTCCCCGCGGGAAACCCCAACCTTCCCCGCCACTTCCATGACCACCGTCCTGTTGTCTTAATCAACCAACACCCTTTGTGGGATCTGGGTTAGCGCGCAGTTTGGCACCGTAACTCGACTTTCGGTTCATCCCGCATCGCCAATTCTGCTTAGCAAAAATGGCCCACTTGGAGCTCTCGATTCCATGGCACGGCTCAATGGAGCAGCCGCACCATCTTACCTACTTAAAGTTTGATAATAGGTCGAGGGCGTTATGCCCCCGATGCCTCTAATCATTTGCTTTACCCGATAAAACTCGCACATGAGCTCCAGCTATCCTGAGGGAAACTTCGGAGGAAACCAGCTACTAGATGGTTCGATTAGTCTTTCGCCCCTATACCCAAGTCAGACGAACGATTTGCACGTCAGTATCGCTGCGGGCCTCCACCAGAGTTTCCTCTAGCTTCGCCCTGCTCAGGCATAGTTCACCATCTTTCGGGTCCCAACAGGTGTGCTCGCACTCGAACCCTTCACAAAAGCTCAAGGTCGGTCTGCAGTGCACCCCCCGTGACAGGGGGATCTCGCTAGTCAGCTTCCTTGCACCTCACAGGTTTACAAACCCACCGACTCGCACACATCTTAGACTCCTTGGTCCGTGTTTCAAGACGGGCCGAATGGAAAGCCCGCCAACCAACACCACGAGCATGCAGGTGCGCAGCAGCACGCCCATTGGGCGCATGCTTCGTTCCTCGATCGCCGCAACGGCGAAACAACGGGCAGGAACCCGCCCACGCTTGTGCCGATGCAAGGACCTGTGCTGGTTTGCACCTCGAGCCAAGCGGCAGACCAACTTCTCAGCCGTTCCGCATCCGACCGAGGCACATCGCCGGCCTCCATCCACTTCCCTCCCGGCAATTTCAAGCACTCTTTAACTCTCTTTTCAAATTCCTTTTCATCTTTCCCTCACGGTACTTGTTCGCTATCGGTCTCTCACTCATATTTAGCCTTGGACGGAATTTACCACCCAATTAGGGATGCATTCCCAAACAACCCGACTCGCCAACAGCGCCTCGTGGTGCGGCAGGGTCCAGGCCCAACGGGGCTTCACCCTCTCAGGTGCCCCCTTCCAGGGAACTTGGGCCCGGTCCGCCGCTAAGGATGCTTCTATAGACTACAATTCAGGCGGCGCTGCCGCCCGATTTTCATGCTGGGCTCTTCCCGGTTCGCTCGCCGTTACTAGGGGAATCCTTGTAAGTTTCTTTTCCTCCGCTTAATTATATGCTTAAACTCAGCGGGTGTTCTCGCCTGAGCTGGGGTCACATTATGTAGGAGCCCGACGTATCCAGCCGAAGCCATGGATAGCAGGCAAGCCAAGTTCCTGCAATGCCCCGCCCGCCTTGCACCGATTCGCACCCCGCCGAAGGGGACAAAGACCACCGTTGATCCATGCAAGGTAGTGGGCATCGCATGCATTTCAGCCGACCGCACCGCACAGGGCCCGGACAGCCATCTCCGCTGCTGCCCCCGACTTGCGGGGGAGCGCGTTTGTTGGATGCGACGCCCAGACAGACGTGCCCTCGGCCAAGGCCTCGAGCGCAAATTGCGTTCAAAAACTCGATGATTCATGGGATTCTGCAATTCACACTAAGTATTGCATTTTGCTACGTTCTTCATCGTAACGAGAGCCGAGATATCCGTTTCCAAGAGTCATTTCACGTAGTTTACCGACAAAGCCCCCGCCCACACGGCGAAGTGCAACAACGACCAATAGAAAAATCCCGCGATGCATATGCTGCATCTGTATAATGATTTCATCAGAGACGAGCCTCATGCGAGGCAGGTCAAAAGCACATCGGGTGGGATGGATGGGCTTCGACGAGAGCATCGCTCGCGAAGCCAGAGTGGGGCACTCAAAAAGCGATCAAGTGGAGGACTAGGGTGGCCAACCCAGCAGCTTCGCTACGTTTCATCCATCCATCGACCACCTCGAGGAGAAACCAAGCAGAGGACTAGGGTGGCAAACCCAACAGCTTGCGCCGTGTTTCATCCATCCATCGATCGCCTCTCAAGAGTGTCCCCAATCAGCAAAGGAAAAGGCAAAAGGAGGCAGGGCACGTTTCTACCAAACAAAAACAACAACCAGGAGCACTCCAGGAGGCTCGAGGCTTCCACCAAGGAGCATCGTGCCAACATGTCTCCTGCAAATCGAGGCCAACAGCAAACAATGCCAACGAAGTTGGATAAGTGGGGAGTGACCCCTGAGCTCCGACGCCAAATTTCGCCAAGGCAATTGCGGGCAACAATCAAGTGGGGAGGACTAGGGTGGCCAGCCCAAACGGGTTTCC
>LPNX011078753.1:134904-144904 GCA_001517045.1 Pseudotsuga menziesii
GTGGAAATACTGCCGAGGGGCGAGGTGAAAGAAAAGGCCAACAACAAGTGTGGCAGGAGGAGAAGGAACATGCAAAGCAGGGCCGGCAACTGGATTGGGGAAACCGAATGAAGAGAAGGAAACAAGCATAGCCCTCGACCTTCCAAACCGAGTGCGACGGCCTGCCTAGGATCCACAAGCTAAACAGCTGCAAGTGTGGGGTTCTTGTGTTTAAAGCCGTGCAGGGAGCCTAATGTACCGTAGAAAGAGAAGGTGAAGGGCCCGAGTTGAAACTCCTTTCCAAACGGTCCAACAAGAGAGAGAGAGGCCAACGGTCAGATTGGGGGCAACCAAAAGAAGAGAGGGAACGAGCAGAGCCCTCGAGCTTCGAAACCGAGTACGGTGACCGCCTAGGTCCCACAAGCTAAACAGCTACAAGTGTGGGGTTCTTATGTTTGAAGCCGTACAGCGAGCCTTATGTACCACGGAAAAATAAGGTGAAGACTCCACGACGAAACCTCTTTCCGAACGATCCAACGAGAGCAAAGCCGGCAATCGGACTGGGAGAGCCAAAAGAAGAGAAGGAACAAGCAAAGCCCCTCAACCTTCCAAGACCCGGTATGGAGGCTGCTTGGGCCCCACAAGCTAAACAACTATGTCTGTGGGGTTCCTATGTTTAAATCCATGGGGCGACCTAATATACCGCAGAAAAGGAAGGCAGAGATTCTAAGTCGAAACTCCTTTCCCAATGGTCCAACAAGAGCAAATCCCTCAACCTTTGAAACCGAAAGAAGAGAAGGAATAAGCAGAGCCCTCAACCTTCAAAACCGAGTACGGCGGCCGCCTAGGCCCCACAAGCTAAACAGCTACAAGTGTGGGGTTCTTGTGTTTAAAGCCGTGCAGCGAGCCTAATATACCGCAGAGAGAGAAGGGTGGAGATTCCAAGCTGAGACTCCTTTCCAAACAGTCCAGCGAGAGCGAATCCGACAGCCAGAATAGGGCCAACCGAACGAACAGAAGGAACAAGCAGAGCCCTCAAGCCCTCGAAACCGAGTACGGCAGCTGCCTAGGCCCCACAAGCTAAACAGCTACAAGTGTGGGGTTCTTATGTTTAAAGCCGTGCGGCGAGCGTAACATACCGCGGAAAGTGAAGGTGAAGATTCCAAGTCGAAACTCCTTTCCGAACGGTGCAACGAGAGCGAAGCCGACAACCAGTTTGGGGAAAACGAAAGAAGAGAAGGAACAAGCAGAATCCCTCGACCTTCGAAACCGAGTACGGCGGCCGCCTAGGCCCCACAAGCTAAACAACTGCAAGTGTGGGGTTCTTATGTTTAAAGCCGTGCAGCGAGCCTGATATACCACGGAAAAAGGAGGTGAAGGTTTCAGGTCGAAACCTCTTTTCGAACGCGCCGCCGAGAGCAAATCCGACAGTCAAATTGGGGCGACCGAAAGAAGAGAAGGAACAAGCAAAGCCCTCAACCTTCGAAACCGAGTACGACGGCCGCCTAGGCCCCACAAGCTAAACAACTGCAAGTGTGGGGTTCTTGTGTTTAAAGCCGTGCAGCGAGCCTAATATACCGCAGGAAAAAGAAGGTGGAGATTCCGCATCAAATCTTCTTTTCGTACGGTCCAACGAGAGCAAACCTGTGGACAGACTGGAGAGGTCCGAAACAAAGATGAACAAGCAGCCCTCCACCTTTCAAGCCAAGCATTGAGACAAAGCCTGTGATTTTGCCCCGCCAGCTAAACAGCATGACAGCGAGACCTTATCGCCTGTGGCCGTCTCAATGCCAGGACAAGCCATGGCGAGAGAGTTCCACCCTGCATCTCTATTCAGAACAATCCTCCTCGACCAAGTAGAATGTTCTTTTCTGTGGGAAGGTATACATCGGCCCAACAGCACTGCTACCAATAGAAGGACAAAGCAAACCGATTCCAAAACTCTTTGGCCACATTATTAAATAGACTCCAAATCCAACGCAAGCGAAGATGGTAAGCAAAGTTAGAAGAGTGCTGTCATGTTGAGGCAAAGCTTCAACTTCCCATCAAAAAAACCGAGCCTCGAAATGCTTTCGAAGGAAGCACACCATTGATGTGCCCCTGCCAAAAATCCCGTTGTTGGTCTTACAAATGGTCTCTGGTCGCACAACATGCCAACATGGAAAAAGTACAAGCACAATAGATAGGTCTCCACAGAGACCTAACAGTGAAAAGGCAATCCCTCGTTCGAAGCCACCACAAACCCCAAAACTCCACGTTGAATGGAAAAGGGATTTGTTTTACCGGTGCCTCTGAAGATGAGCATTTCCAACTTTACCGCTCATGTGTTACCAAGTCGAACGATAGCCCGTTGAGAGTCGACCACCCTACGAATGACCCGAGGCCAATTTTCAAGCAGACCCGACAAGCAACGCATCCATCGCACCACCCTTCGCACGAAATGACACTTCCACCGCGAGAGAAGTGCACGATAGGCAACAACGTAGTAATTTAACCAGTAGCTTCGAACCGACGACCGAAAGGGGCAATAGATCCGAGAGAAGACCGAAGATGGGAGCCCTCGTGCGAAGCCACCGCAAACCCCAAACCTCCACGTTGAATGGAACCTGCAGGATTTGTTTTACCGGTGCCTCCGAAGATGAGCATTACCAACATTACCGCTCATGTGTTACCAAGTCGAACGATAGCCCGTTGCGATTCGACCGCCCTACGAATGACCCGAGGCCAATTTTCAAGCAGACCCGACAAGCAACGCATCCATCGCACCACCCTTCGCACGAAACTACACTTCCACCGTGAGAGAAGTGCATGATAGGCAACAATGTAGGAATTTAACCAACAGCTTCAAACCGGCGACCGAAAGGGGCAATACATCCGAGAGAAGACAGATGATGGAAGCCCTCGTGTGAAGCCACCGCAAACCCAAAAACTCCACGTTGAATGGAACTTACATGATTTGTTTTCCCAGTGCCTCCGAAGATGAGCATTTCCAACATTACCGCTCATGTGTTACCGAGCCGCACGATACCCCGTTGAGAGTCGACCGCCCTACGAATGACCCGAGGCCAATTTTCAAGCAGACCCGACAAGCAACGCATCCATCGTACCACCCTTCGCATGAAACTACACTTCCACCGTGAGAGAAGTGCACAATAGGCAACAACGTAGTAATTTAACCAACAGCTTCAAACCGACAACCGAAAGGGGCAACACATCCAAGAGAAGACCGAATATGGAAGCCCTCGTGCGAAGCCACCGCAAACCCCAAAACTCCACGTTGAATGGAACTTACGGGCTTTGTTTTCCTGGTGCCTCCGAAGATTAGCATTTCCAACATTACTGCTCATGTGTTACCGAGCCGCACGATAGCCCGTTGAGAGTCGACCGCCCTACAAATGACCCGAGGCCAATTTTCAAGCAGACCCGACAAGCAACGCATCCATCGCACCACCCTTCGCATGAAATTACTTTTCCAACCCGAAGCCCACCAAGGGAGTAATAGGGAAAAAGACAAGGCAGTGGAAGTTAAGGAGTCAGATTGGTCACCACTTAATGTTTTTAGCACACTTGCGCAGCAAACGAAGGGGCCAGGGAGCACCCACAATGATCGCACAAAGAACGGCTCGACCGCAAGTCCCGTCAAACTCATGCCCACTAAGGGAGTAATAGGGAAAAAGACAAGGTAATGGAAGTTAAGGGGCCATATTGGTCACCACTTAACCTTTTTAACGCACTCGCACGGCAAACGAAGCGCCCATGGAGCACCCACAACGATCGCACAAAGAACGGTTCGACCGCAAGTCCCGTGAAACTCATGCCCACCAAGGGAGTAATAGGGAAAAAGACAAGGTAATGGAAGTTAAGGGGTCAGATTGGTCACCACTTAACCTTTTTAACGCACTCGCGCGGCAAACAAAGGGCCCAAGGAGCGCACACAAGGAGCGCCCGCAAGGAGCGCATGCAAGGAGCACACACAAGGAGCGCCCAAGGGGCGCCCAAAGAGCGCCCGCATGGAGCCCCCAAGGAGCACACACAAGGAGCGCCCCAAAGAGCACCCACAAGGAGCGCCCGGGGAGCGCACGCAAGGAGTGCCCAAGGAGCGCACACAAGGAGCACCCAAGTAGCACCCACATGGAGCGCCTAAGGAGCGCACACAAGGAGCGCCCAAGGAGTGCCCGCATGGAGCGCCCAAGGAGCGCACACAAGGAGCGCCCAGGGAGCGCACACAAGGAGCGCCCAGGGAGCGCACGCAAGGAGCGCCCAAGGAGCGCACAAAAGGAGCGCACAAAAGGAGCACACACAAGGAGCGCCCAAGGAGCACCCGCATGGAGCGCCCAAGGAGCGCACACAAGGAGCGCCCCAAAGAGCGCCCACAAGGAGCGCAGAAGGAGCACCCATAAGGAGCACCGAAGGAGTGCCCGCATGGAGCACCCAAGGAGCACCCGCATGGAGCGCCCAAGGAGCACACACAAGGAGCGCCCTAAAGAGCGTCCACAAGGAGCACCCAAGGAGCGCCCACATGGAGCGCCCACAAGGAGCGCCCAAGGAGCGCCCGCATGGAGTGCCCAAGGAGCGCCCAAATCTTGTCAATTTCTTGCCCACCAAGGGAGTAAAAGGTAAAAAGACAAGGTAGTGAAAGTTAAGGGGTCGGATTGGTCAATGCTTAACGTTTTTAGCGCGCTTGGAGGGCAAAAGGAGCTCCCAAAAGGTGCGCCCAAGGAGCGCCCAAAAGGTGCGCCCAAGGAGCGCCCACAAGGTGCGCCCAAGGAGCGCCCGCTAGGAGTGCCCAAGGAGCGCCCGCTAGGAGCGCCCACAAGGTGCGCCCGCTAGGAGCACCCAAGGAGAGCCCACAAGGTGCGCCCACAAATAGCGCCCAAAAGGTGCGCCCAAGGAGCGCCCACAAGGAGCACCCACCAAGAGTGCCCAAGGAGCGCCCACATTGAGCGCCCCAAGGAACGCACAGCGGGAATGCACACGAGGAGCACCAAAGGAACGGCCCGAACCAAAATCCCGTCAAAGTCATGCCCACCAACTGAGTGATAGACAAAAAAACAGGCTAGAAGGAGTCGGATTGGTCGTGACTAAACGTTTTTAGCTCGCTTACCCGGCAAACAAAGGGCCCCATCAAAAGCACCGAAGGAATGAGCCGAACCCAAAGCCCGTCAAAGCCACGCCCATTGAGTGAGCGACCAACAAAAAGACAAGCTAGCGGAAGCTAAGGAGCCGGGTCGGTCATGACTTAACGTTTTTGGCTCGCTTGCCTGGAAAACGAAGGGCCCCATCAAGGGCGCCGAAGGAGCGAATCGAACGCAAATCCCGTCAAAGTCATGCCCACCAAGTGAGCGACCGACAAAAAGACAAGGTAGCGGGAGATAAGGAGAGGAATCGGTCACCACTTAGCGTTTTTTGCTCACTTGCCTGGAAAACGAAGGGCCCGTCAGGAGCTCCCAAGGAATGGCTCGAACCGAAAGCCCGTCAAAGTCTCGCCACCAAGTGAGTGATAGGAAAAAGGACAAGCCAGTGGGAGTTGAGGAGCCGGATCGGTCACCACATAACGTTTTTAGCTCACTTGCCCAGCAAACGAAGGGCCCCATCAAGAGCGCCAAAGGAACGACTCGAACCCAAGGCCCGTCAAAGTCATGCCCACCAAGTGAGCGACCAACAAAAAGACAAGGTAGTGGGAGTTAAGGAGAGGACTTGGTCGCCACTTAACATTTGTGGCTCACTTTCCCGTAAAACGAAGAGCCCATCAGGAGCACCCAAGGGACGGCTCGAACCGAAATCCCATGAAAGTCATGCCCGCTAAGTGAGTGATAGGCAAACAGGGAAGCTAGTGGGAGTTAAGGAGTCGGATTGGTCACCACTTAACGTTTTTAGCTCGCTTGCCCGACAAACAAAGGGCCCCATCAAGAGCGCCGAAGGAACAGCTCGAACCCAAATCCCGTCAAAGTCATGCCCACCAAGCGAGCGACCGACAAAAAGACAAGGCAGTGGGAGTTAAGGAGAGGAATCGGTCACCACTTAACATTTTTGGCTTGCTTTCCCGGCAAACGAAGGGCCCCATCAAGAGCGCCGAAGCAACGAATCGAACCCAAAGCCCGTCAAAGTCATTCCCACCAACCGAGCGACCAACAAAAAGACAAGGTAGTGGGAGTTAAGGAGAGGAAGTGGCCATCGCTTAACGTTTTTGGCTCACTTGCCCGGAAAACGAAGGGCCCATCAGGAGCGCACACAAGGGGCGGCTCGAACCGAAATCCCACCAAGTGAGTGATAGGCCGAAAGAAAAGCTAGCGGGAGTTAAGGAGTCGGATTGGTCACCACTCAACGTTTGCTAGCTCGCTTTCCCGACAAACGAAGGGCCCCATCAAGAGCGCCGAAGGAACGGCTTGAACCCAAATCCCGCCAAAGTCATGCCCACCGAGTGAGCGACCGACAAAAAGGCAAGGCAGTGGGGGTTAAGGAGTCGGACTGGTCACCACTCAACGTTTTTAGCTCGCTTGCTCGGCCAAGCAAAGGGCCCCATCAAGAGCGGCGAAGGAACGCCTCGAACCCAAAGCCCGTCAAATTCGTGCCCACCAAGTGAGCGACTGACAAAGAGACAAGGTAGTGGCAGTTAAGGAGAGGAATCGGTCACCGCTTAACGTTTTTCGCTCACTTGCCCGGAAAATGAAGGGCCCATATGGAGCGCCCAAGGAACGGCTCGAACCGAAATCCCGTCAAAGTGATGCCCGCCAAACGACTGGCAGGAAAAAAGACAAGCTAGTGAGAGTTGAGGAGCCGGATTGGTCACCACATAACATTTTTAGCTCGATTTCCCGGCAAACGGAGGGCCCCATCAAGAGCGTCAAAGGAACAACTCCAACCCAAAGCCCGTCAAATTCATGCCCACCAAGTGAGCGACCAACAAAAGACAAGGTAGTGAGAGTTAAGGAGAGGAATCGGTCGCTGCTTAACGTTTGTGGCTCACTTGCCCGAAAAATGAAGGGCCCATCAGGAGCACCCATGGAACGGCTCGAACCGAAAGCCCGTCAAAGTCATGCCCGCCAAGTGAGTGATAGGGAAAAGGACGAGCCAGCGGGAGTTAAGGAGTTGGATTGGTCACCACTTAAACGCTTTTAGCTCACTTTTTCGGCAAACGAAGGGCCCCATCAAGAGCGCCGAAGGGACGGCTCGAATCCAAATCCCGTCAAAGTCATGCCCACCAAGTGAGCGGCCAACAAAAAGACAAGGTAGGGGGAGTTAAGGTGTCGGATTGGTCACCACTTAATGTTTTTAGCTTGCTTGCCCGGCAAACGAAGGGCCCCATCAAGTGCGCCGAAGGAACGGCTCGAACTCAAAGCCCGTCAAAGTCATGCCCGCCAAGTGAGCGACCGACAAAAATACAGGGCAGCGGGAGTTGAGGAGTCGGACTGGTCACCACTTAACCTTTTTAGCTCGCCTACCCGAAAAAACGAAGGGCCCATCAGGAGCGCCCAAGGAACAGTTCGAACCGAAAGCCCGTCAAAGTCATGCCCGTCGAGTGAGTGATAGGAAAAAGGACAAGCTGGCGGGAGTTAAGGTGTCGGATTGGTCACCGCTCAACGTTTTTAGCTTGCTTTCCCGGCAAACGAAGGGCCCCGTCAAGTGCGTCGAAGGAACGAATCGAACCCGAATCCCGTCAAATTCATGCCCACCAAGCGAGCGGCCGACAAAAAGACGAGGCAGTGGGAGCGAAGGAGAGGAGTTGGTCACCGCTTAACGTTCTTAGCCCGCTTGCCCGAAAAACGAAGGGCCCATCGGGAGCGCACCCAAGGGGCGGCTCGAACCGAAAGGCCGTCAAACTCATGCCCGCCAAGTGAGGGATAGGACAAAAGACAAGCTAGCAGGAGTTAAGGAGTCGGATTGGTCACCACCACCAGTTTTTTAGCTTGCTTGCTCGGCAAACGAAGGGCCCCATCAAGAGCGCCGAAGGAGCAGCTCGAACCGGAAGCCCGTCAAATCCATGCCCGCCAAGTGAGTGATAGGCAAAAAGACAAGCTAGCGGGTGTTAAGGAGCTGGGTTGGTCACCACTGGACATTTTTAGCCCGCTTTCCCGGCAAACGAAGGGCCCCATCAAGAGCGCCGAAGGAACGACTCGAATCCAAATCCCGTCAAAGTCATGCCCACCAAGTGAGCGGCCGACAAAAAGGCAAGGTGGTGGGAGTTAAGGAGAGGAATCGGTCACCACTTAATGTTTTTCGCTCGCTTGCCCGGGAAACGAAGGGCCCGTCAGGAGCACCCAAGGAACGGCTCGAACCAAAAGCCCGTCAAAGTCTCACCCGTGAAGTGAGCGATAGGAAAAAAGACAAGCCAGTGGGAGTTGAGGAGCTGGATTGGTCACCACATAACGTTTTTTACTCGCCTGCCCAGCAGGCGAAGGGCCCCATCAAGAGTGCCCAAGGAACGGCCCGGACCCAAAGCCCGTCAAATTCATGCCCACCAAGTGAGCGACCAATGCAACGCTTGTGGCTCACTTGCCCGAAAAACGAAGGGCCCATTAGGAGCGCCCAAGGGACGGCTCGAACCAAAAGCCCGTGAAAGTCATGCCCACTAAGTGAGTGATAGGCAAAAGGACAAGCCAGTGGGAGTTAAGGAGTCGGATTGGTCACCCCTTAACGTTTTTAGCCCGCTTTCCCGGTAGACGAAGGGCCCCATCAAGAGCCCCGAAGGAACGGATCGAACCCAAAGCCCGTCAAAGTCATTCCCACCAAGTGAGCGACCAACCAAAAGACAAGGCAGTGGGAGTCAAGGAGGGGAATCGGTCACCACTTAACGTTTTTAGCTCGCTTGCCTGAAAAAAATGAAGGGCCCAGCAGGAGCTCCCGAGGAACGGCTTGAACTGAAAGCCCGTCAAATTCATGCCCGCCAAGTGAGAGATGGGCAACGAGACAAGCTAGTGGGAGTTAGGGGGTCGTATTTATCACCGCTTAACGTTTTTAGCTCGCTTGCATGGCAAACGAAGGGCCCCATCAAGAGCGCCGAAGGAACGAATTGAGCCCAAATCCCGTCAAAGTCATGCCCACCATGCGTGCGGCTAACAAAAAGACAAGGTAGTGGGAGTCAAGGAGAGGAACCGGCCGCCACTTAACGTCCTTGGCTCCCTTGCCCAAAAAACGAAGGGCCCATCAGGTCCGCACACAAGGGGGCGGCTCGAACCGAAAGCCCGTCAAAGCCATGCCCGCCAAGTGAGTGACAGGAAAAAAGACAAGCCGGCGGGAGTCGACGAGTCGGATCGGTCGTCGCTCAACGTTTTTAGCTCGCTTTCCCGGCAAACGAAGGGCCCCATCAAGAGCACCGAAGGAAAGACTCGAACCCAGAGCCCGTCAAAGTCGTTCCCACCAGGCAAGCGACCGACAAAAAGACAAGGTAGTCAGGGAGTTGAGGAGAGGAATTGGTCGCCACTTAACGTTTTTAGCTCACTTTCCCGAAGAACGAAGGGCCCCTCAGGAGCGCCCAAGGAACGGCTTGAACGGAAAGCCCGTCAAAGTCATGCCCGCCAAGTGGGTGGTAGGAAAAAAGACAGGCCAGTGAGAGTTAGGGAGTCGGATTGGTCACCACTTAACGCTTTTAGCTCGCTTGCCCAGCAAACGAAGGCCCCATCAAGAGCACCCGAGGAACGACTCGAACCCAAAGCCCGCCAAAGTCATGCCCACCAAGTGAGTGGCCATCAAATGGGCAAGGTGGTGGGAATTTAAGGAGAGGGACTGGTCACTGCTTAAGGTTTTTAGCTCACTTGACCGAAAAGCGAAGGACCAATCAGGAGCACCCAAGGAACGGCTTGGACAAGAAGCCCGTCAAAGTCGTGCCCAACAAGTGAGTGACCAGAAAAGAGAAAAGGCGGTGGGAGCTAAGGAGAGGGATTGGTGGCCACTTAACGTTTTTTAGCTCGCCTTCCCAAAAAACGAAGGGCCCATCAAGAGAACCCACAAGGAGCGCCCAAGGAGAACCCACCAGGAGGACCCACAAGGGGCACGAAAGGTGCTCCAACAAGGAGCACACACG
>LPNX011078753.1:154904-164904 GCA_001517045.1 Pseudotsuga menziesii
CCAGTGAGAGCGAATCCGACAGCCAGAACAGGGCCAACCGAACGAACAGAAGGGACAAGCAGAGCACTCAAGCCCTCAAAACCGAGTACGGCGGCTGCCTGGGCCCCACAAGCTAAATAGCTGCAAGTGTGGGGTTATTATGTTTAAAGCCATGCGACGAGCCTAACATACCGCGGAAAGTGAAGGTGAATATTCCAAGTCGAAACTCCTTTCCGAACGATGCAACGAGAGCGAAGTCGACAACCAGTTTGGGGCAAACGAAAGAAGAGAAGGAACAAGCAGATCCCTCGACCTTCGAAACTAAGTACGGTGGCCGCCTAGGCCGCACAAGCTAAACAGCTACAAGTGTGGGGTTCTTATGTTTAAAGCCATGTAGCGAGCTTGATATACCGCGGAAAAAGGAGGTGAAGGTTTCAGGTCGAAACCTCTTTTCGAACGCGCCGCCAAGAGCAAAGCCGACAGTCAAATTGGGGCGAGCGAAAGAAGAGAAGGAACAAGCAAATCCCTCAACCTTCGAAACCGAGTACGACGGCTGCCTAGGCCCCACAAGCTAAACAGCTGCAAGTGTGGGGTTCTTGTGTTTAAAGCCGTGCAGCGAGCCTAATATACCGCAGGAAAAAGAAGGTGGAGATTCCGCATCGAATCTTCTTTTCGTACAGTCCAACGAGAGCAAACCTGTGGACGAAGTGGAGAGGTCCGAAACAAAGACGAACAAGGCAGCCCTCCACCTTTCAAGCCAAGCATTGAGACAAATCCTCTGAGTTTTCCCCGCCAGCAAAACAGCATGATAGCAAGACCTTATTGCCTGCGGCCGTCTCAATGCCAGGACAAGCCATGGCGAGAGCGTTCCACCCTGTATCTCTATTCAGAACAATCCTCCTCGACCGAGTAGAATGGACTTTTCTGTGGGAAGGTATACATCGGCCCAACAGCACTGCTACCGATATAAGGACAAAGAAAACCGATTCCAAAACTCTTTGGCCACATTATTAAATAGACTCCAAATCCAACGCAAGCGAAGATGGTAAGAAAAGTTAGAAGAGTGCCGTCATGTTGAGGCAAAGCTTCAACTGCCCATCAAAAAAACTGAGCCTCGAAATGCTTTCGAAGGAAGCACACCATTGATGCGCCCCTGCCAAAAATCCCGTTGTTGCTCTTACAAATGATCTCTGGTCGCACAACATGCCAACATGGAAAAAGTACAAGCACAATAGATAGGTCTCCACAGAGACCTAACAGTGAAAAGGCAATCCCTCGTTCGAAGCCACCACAAACCCCAAAAATCCACGTTGAATGGAAAAGGGATTTGTTTTACCGGTGCCTCCAAAGATGAGCATTGCCAACTTTACCGCTCATGTGTTACCAAGTCGAACGATAGCCCGTTGAGAGTCGACCACCCTACGAATGACCCGAGGCCAATTTTCAAGCAGACCCGACAAGCAACGCATCCATCGCACCACCCTTCGCATGAAATGACACTTCCACCGCGAGAGAAGTGCACGATAGGCAACAACGTAGTAATTTAACCAGCAGCTTCGAACCGACGACCGAAAGGGGCAATATATCCGAGAGAAGACCGAAGATGGAATCCCTCGTGCGAAGCCACCGCAAACCCCAAAACTCCACGTTGAATGGAACCTACAGGATTTGTTTTACCGGTGCCTCCGAAGATGAGCATTGCCAACATTACCGCTCATGTGTTACCAAGTCGAACGATAGCCCGTTGCGAGTCGACCGCCCTATGAATGACCCGAGGCCAATTTTCAAGCAGACTCGATAAGCAACGCATCCATCGCACCACCCTTCACACGAAACTACACTTCCACCACGAGAGAAGTGCATGATAGGCAACAACGTAGGAATTTAACCAACAGCTTCGAACCGCCGACCAAAAGGGGCAATACATCCGAGAGAAGACCGACAATTGAAGCCCTCGTGTGAAGCCACCGCAAACCCCAAAACTCCATGTTGAATGGAACTTACAGGCTTTGTTTTCCCGGTGCCTCCGAAGATGAGCATTGCCAACATTACCGCTCATGTGTTACCGAGCTGCACGATAGCCCGTTGAGATTCGACCGCCCTACGAATGACCCGAGGCCAATTTTCAAGCAGACCCGACAAGCAACGCATCCATCGCACCACCCTTCACACGAAACTACACTTCCACCACGAGAGAAGTGCACGATAGGAAACAACGTAGTAATTTAACCAGCAGCTTCAAACCGACGACCGAAAGGGGCAACACATCCGAGAGAAGATCGAATATGGAAGCCCTCGTGCGAAGCCACCGCAAACCCCAAAACTCCACGTTGAATGGAACTTATGGGCTTTGTTTTCCTGGTGCCTCCAAAGATGAGCATTGCCAACATTACCGCTCATGTGTTACCGAGCCGCACGATAGCCCGTTGAGAGTTGACCGCCCTACAAATGACCCGAGGCCAATTTTCAAGCAGACCCTACAAGCAACGCATCCATCGCACCACCCTTCGCACGAAATTACTTTTCCAACCTGAAGCCCACCAAGGGAGTAATAGGGAAAAATACAAGGTAGTGGAAGTTAAGGAGTCGGATTGGTCACCACTTAATTTTTTTAGCACACTTGCGCAGCAAACGAAGGGGCCAGGGAGCACCCACAACGATCGCACAAAGAACGGCTCGACCGCAAGTCCTGTGAAACTCATGCCCACCAAGGGAGTAATAGGGAAAAAGAAAAGGTAATGGAAGTTAAGGGGCCGGATTGGTCACCACTTAACCTTTTTAATGCACTCGCATGGCAAATGAATTGCCCATGGAGCACCCACAATGATCGCACAAAAAACGGCTCGACCGCAAGTCCCGTCAAACTCATGCCCACCAAGGGAGTAATAGGGAAAAAGACAAGGTAATGGAATTTAAGGGGTCGGATTGGTCACCACTTAACCTTTTTAACGCACTCGCGCGGCAAACAAAGGGCCCAAGGAGCGCACACAAGGAGCGCACACAAGGAGCGCCCGCAAGGAGCGCCAGCAAGGAGCGCACACAAGGAGCGCGCCCAAGGAGCGCCCAAGGAGCGCCCGCATGGAGCGCCCAAGGAGCGCACACAAGGAGCGCCCACAAGGAGCGCCCGGGGAGCGCACGCAAGGAGAACCCAAGGAGCGCCCCACGGAGCGCACACAAGGAGCGCCCCAAGGAGCGCACATAAGGAGCGCACACAAGGAGCGCCCAAGGAGCGCCTGGATGGAGCGCCCAAGGAGCGCCCATAAGGAGCGCCCAGGGAGCGCACGCAAGGAGCGCCCAAGGAGCGCACAAAAGGAGCGCACAAAAGGAGCGCACACAAGGAGCACCCAAGGAGTGCCCGCATGGAGTGCCCAAGGAGCGCACACAAGGAGCGCCCCAAAGAGCGCCCACAAGGAGCGCCCAAGGAGCGCCCACAAGGAGCGCCCAAGGATCGCCCGCATGGAGCGCACACAAGGAGCGCCCACAAGGAGCACCCAAGGAGTGCCCGCATCGAGCACCCACAAGGAGGGCCTAAGGAGCGCCCGCATGGAGCGCCCAAGGAGTGCCCAAATCCCATCAATTTCTTGCCCACCAAGGGAGTAAAAGGTAAAAAGACAAGGTAGTGAAAGTTAAGGGGTCGGATTGGTCACCGCTTAACTATTTTAGCATGCTTGGTGGGCAAAAGGAGCGTCCAAAAGGTGCGCCCAAGGAGCGCCCAAAAGGTACGCCCAAGGAGTGCCCACAAGGAGCGCCCACAAGGTGCACCCAAGGAGCGCTCGCTAGGAGCGCCCAAGGAGCGCCCGCTAGGAGTGCCCGCTAGGAGCGCCCAAGGAGCGCCCACAAGGTGCGCCCACAAAGAGCGCCCAAAAGGTGCGCCCAAGGAGCGCCCACCAAGAGCGCCCAAGGAGTGCCCAGATGGAGCGCCCCAAGGAACGCACAGTGGGAACGCGCACGAGGAGTGCCAAAGGAACGGCCCGAACCGAAAGCCCGTCAAAGTCATGCCTGCCAAGTGAGTGATAGACAAAAAGACAGGCTAGAAGGAGTCAGATTGGTCGTGACTAAATGTTTTTAGCTCGCTTGCCCGGCAAACGAAGGGCGCCATCAAAAGCGCCGAAGAAACGAGCCGAACCCAAAGCCCGTCAAAGTCACGCCCATCGAGTGAGCGACCAACAAAAAGACAAGCTAGCGACAGTTAAGGAGCTTGGTCAGTCACCACTTAACGTTTTTGGCTCGCTTGCCCGGCAAACGAAGGGTCCCATCAAGAGCGCCAAAGGAGCGAGTCGAACGCAAATCCCGTCAAAGTCATGCCCACCAAGGGAGTGACCGACAAAAAGACAAGGTAGCGGGAGTTAAGGAGAGGAATCGGTCACCACTTAGCATTTTTCGCTCACTTGCCCGGAAAACGAAGGGCCCGTCAGGAGCTCCCAAGGAACAGCTCGAACCGAAAGCCCGTCAAAGTCTCGCCCGCCAAGTGAGTGATAGGATAAAGGACAAGCCAGTGGGAGTTGAGGAGCCGGATCGATCACCACATAACGTTTTTAGCTCGCTTGCCCAGCAAACGAAGGGCCCCATCAAGAGCGCCGAAGGAACGACTCGAACCCAAGGCCCGTCAAAGTCACGCCCACCAAGTGAGCGACCAACAAAAAGACAAGGTAGTGGGAGTTAAGGAGAGGACTTGGTCGCCACTTAACCTTTGTGGCTCACTTGCCCGTAAAATGAAGGGCCCATCAGGAGCGCCTAAGGGACGGCTCAAATCAAAAGCCCGTGAAAGTCATGCCCGCCAAGTGAGTGATAGGCAAACAGGCAAGCTAGTGGGAGTTAAGGAATCGGATTGGTCACCACTTAACGTTCTTAGCTCGCTTGCCCGGCAAACGAAGGGCCCCATCACGAGCGCCAAAGGAACGGCTCGAACCCAAATCTCGTCAAATCCATGCCCACCAAGCGAGCGGCCGACAAAAATACAAGGCAGTGGGAGTTAAGGAGAGGAATCAGTCGCCACTTAACGTTTTTGGCTCGCTTTCCCGGCAAACGAAGGGCCCCATCAAGAGCACCGAAGCAACGACTCAAACCCAAATCCCGTCAAAGTCATGCCCACCAAGCGAGTGACCAACAAAAAGACAAGGTAGTGGGAGTTAAGGAGAGGAAGTGGCCACTGCTTAACATTTTTGGCTCACTTGCCTGGAAAACAAAGGGCCCATCAGGAGCGCACACAAGGGGCGGCTTGAACCGAAATCCCGCCAAGTGAGTGATAGGCCGAAAGACAAGATAGCGGGAGTTAAGGAGCCGGATTCGTCCCCACTCAACGTTTGCTAGCTCATTTGCTAGCTCGGTTGCCCCATCAAGAGCGCCGAAGGAACGCCTCGAACCCAAATCCTGCCAAAGTCATGCCCACCGAGTGAGCGACCGACAAAAAGGCAAGGCAGTGGGGGTTAAGGAGTTGGACTGGTCACCACTCAACGTTTTTAGCTCACTTGCTCGGCCAAGCGAAGGGCCCCATCAAGAGCGGCGAAGGGACGCCTCGAACCCAAAGCCCATCAAAGTCATGCCCACCAAGTGAGCGACCGACAAAGAGACAAGGTAGTGGCAGTTAAGGAGAGGAATCGATCACCGCTTAACGTTTTTCGCTCACTTGCCCAGAAAACGAAGGGCCCATACGGAGCGCCCAAGGAATGGCTCAAACCAAAAGCCCGTCAAAGTGATGCCCGCCAAGCAAGTGGCAGGAAAAAAGACAAGCTAGTGGGAGTCGAGGAGCCGGATTGGTCACCACATAATGTTTTTAGCTCGCTTGCCTGGAAAATGGAGGGCCCCATCTAGAGCGTCGAAGGAACGACTCGAACCCAAAGCCCGTCAAAGTCATGCCCACCAAGTGAGCGACCAACAAAAGACAAGGTAGTGGGAGTTAAGGAGAGGAATCGGTCACCCCTTAACGTTTGTGGCTCACTTGCCCGAAAAACGAAGGGCCCATCAGGAGTGCCCATGGAACGGCACGAACCGAAATCCCGTCAAAGTCATGCCCGCCAAGTGAGTGATAGGAAAAAGGATGAGCCAGCAGGAGTTAAGGAGTCAGATTGGTCACCACTTAAACATTTTTAGCTCGCTTTCCTGGCAAACGAAGGGACCCATCAAGAGCGCCGAAGGGACGGCTCGAACCCAAATCCCGTCAAAGTCATGCCCACCAAGTGAGCGGCCAACAAAAAGACAAGGTAGGGGGAGTTAAGGTGTTGGATTGGTCACCACTTAACGTTTTTAGCTCGCTTTCCCGGCAAACGAAGGGCCCCATCAAGAGTGCCGAAGGAACGGCTCGAACCCAAAGCCCGTCAAAGTCATGCCCACCAAGTGAGCGACCGACAAAAAGATAGGGCAGTGGGAGTTGAGGAGTCGGACTGGTCACCACTTAACGTTTTTAGCCCGCTTGCCCAAAAAATGAAGGGCCCATCAGGAGCGCACCCAGGGGGCGGCTCGAACCGAAAGGCCGTCAAACTCATGCCCGCCAAGTGAGGGATAGGCCAAAAGACAAGTTAGCGGGAGTTAAGGAGTCGGATTGGTCACCACCACCGGTTTTTTAGCTCGCTTGCTCGGCAAACGAAGGGCCCCATCAAGAGCGCCAAAGGAGCGGCTCGAACCAGAAACTCGTCAAAGACATGCCCGCCAAGTGAGTGATAGGAAAAAAGACAAGCCAGCGGGAGTTAAGGAGCTGGGTTGGTCACCACTGGCCGTTTTTAGCCCGCTTGCCAGGCAAACGAAGGGCCCCATCAAGAGCGCCGAAGGAACGACTCGAACCCAAAGCCCGTCAAAGTCATGCCCACCAAGTGAGCGGCCGACAAAAAGGTAAGGTGGTGGGAGTTAAGGAGAGGAATTGGTCAACACTTAATGTTTTTCGCTCGCTTTCCCGGGAAACGAAGGGCCCATCAGGAGCGCCCAAGGAATGGCTCGAACCAAAATCCCGTCAAAGTCTCGCCTGCCAAGTGAGCGATAGGAAAAAAGACAAGCCAGTGGGAGTGGAGGAGCCGGATTGGTCACCACATAACATTTTTAGCTCGCCTGCCCGGCAAGCGAAGGGCCCCATCAAGAGCGCCCAGGGAACGGCCCGGACCCAAAGCCCGTCAAAGTCATGCCCACCAAGTGAGCGACCAACAAAAAGACAAGGTAGTGGGAGTTGAGGAGAGGAATTGGTCGCCACGCAACGCTTGTGGCTCACTTGCCCAAAAAATGAAGGGCCCATCAGGAGCGCCCAAGGGACGGCTCGAACCAAAATCCCGTGAAAATCATGCCCGCCAAGTGAGTGATAGGAAAAAGGACAAGCCAGCGGGAGTTAAGGAGTCAGATTGGTCACCCCTTAACGTTTTTAGCCCGCTTACCTGGCAGACCATCAAGAGCGCCGAAGGAACGGCTCAAACCCAAAGCCCGTCAAAGTCATTCCCACCAAGTGAGCGACCAACCAAAAGACAAGGCAGTGGGAGTCAAGGAGGGGAATCGGTCACCACTTAACATTTTTCGCTCGCTTACCCGAAAAAAATGAAGGGCCCAACAGGAGCGCTGAGGAACAGCTCGAACCGAAAGCCCGTCAAATTCATGCCCGCCAAGTGAGCGATGGGCAACGGGACAAGCTAGTGGGAGTTAAGGGGTCGCATTGGTCACCACTTAACATTTTTAGCTCGCTTGCACGGCAAACGAAGGGCCCCATCAAGAGCGCCGAAGGAACGAATCGAGCCCAAATCCCGTCAAATTCATGCCCACCATGCGTCCGGCTGACGAAAAGACAAGGTAGTGGGAGTTAAGGAGAGGAACTAGTCACCACTTAACGTCCTTGGATCCCTTGCCCGAAAAACGAAGGGCCCATCAGGAGCGCACACAAGGGGGCAGCTCAAACCGAAAGCCCGTCAAAGCCATGCCCGCCAAGTGAGTGACAGGAAAAAAGACAAGCCGGCGGGAGTCGGATCGGTCACCGCTCAATGTTTTTAGCTCACTTTCCCGAAGAACGAAGGGCCCCTCAGGAGCGCCCAAGGAACAGCTCGAATGGAAAGCCCGTCAAAGTCATGCCCGCCAAGTGGGTGGTAGGAAAAAAGATAGGCCAGTGGGAGTTAGGGAGTCGGATTGGTCACCACTTGACGCTTTTAGCTCGCTTGCCTAGCAAACGAAGGCCCCATCAAGAGCGCCCGAGGAACGACTCGAACCTAAAGCCCGCCAAAGTCATGCCCACCAAGCGAGTGGCCATCAAACGAGCAAGGTAGTGGGAATTTAAGGAGAGGGACTGGTCACTGCTTAACGTTTTTAGTTCACTTGCCCGGAAAACGAAGGGCCAATTAGGAGCACCCAAGGAACGGCTCGGACACGAAGCCCGTCAAAGTCCTGCCCAACAAGTGAGTGACCAGAAAAGAGAAAAGGCGGTGGAAGCTAAGGAGAGGGATTGGTGGCCACTTAACATTTTTTAGCTCGCTTTCCCAAAAAATGAAGGGCCCATCAAGAGAACCCACAAGGAGCGCCCAAGGAGAACCCACCAGGAGGACCCACAAGGGGTGTGGAAGGTGCTCCAACAAGGAGCACACACGAGGGGCGCCCAAGGAACGGCCCGAACGCAAATCCCGTCAAAGCCATGCCCACCAGGTGAGTGACCAGCCAAAACACAAGGCAGTGGGAGTCAAGGAGACATATCTGTCGCCACTTAACATTTTTAGCTCGCTTTCCTAGCAAACGAATGGCCCAAGGAGCGCCCATGGGGAACCCACATGGAGCGCCCACAAGGAGCGCCCAAGGATCACCCACAAGGAGCGCCTGAGGGGCGGACGAGGTGCATCGACAAGGACATCCCAAGGAATGCCCGAGGCGCGGACGAGGTGCACCGACAAGGACTGCCCAAGGAATGCCCGAGGCGCGGATGAGGTGCGCCGACAAGGACTGCCCAAGGAACGCCCACAAGGACAGCCCAAGGAACGGCTCGGGCCGAAATCCTTTCAAAGTGATGCCCGCCAAGTGAGTGGCCAGCAAAAACACAAGGCAGCGGGAGTTAAGGAGAGGGGTTTGGTTGCCACTGAACGTTTTTAGCTCGCTTTCCCGGCAAACGAAGGTCCCACAAGGAGCGCCCAAGGAACGACTCGAACACAAAGCCCGCAAAAGCCATGCCCACCGATTGAGTTACCGGCAAAACGACAAGGTAGCGGGAGTTAAGGAGGGGGTTTCGTCACCACTTAACGTTTTTAGCTCACTCGCCCGGAAAACGAAGGGGCCCGTCAAGGGCTCCCAAGGAATGCCTCGAACCTAAAGCCCGTCAAAGTCATGCCCACCAAGTGGGTTACCAAAAAAAATACAAGGCAGTGGGAGTTGAGGAGAGGGACTGGTCACCACTTAACGTTTTTAGCTCACTTTCCCGTAAAACAAAGGGCCCATCAAGAGCGCCCAAGGAACGACTCGAACCCAAGTCCCATCAAAGTGATGCCCACCAAGCGAGTGGCCAGCAAAAGTACAAGGTAGTGGGAGTTGAGGAGAGGGATTGGTCACCACTTAACGTTTTTGGCTCGCTTTCCCGGAAAACGAAGGGCCCATCAGGAGCGCCGAAGGAACGGCTCGAACCCAAATCCCATCAAAGTCATGACCGTTAAGTAGGTGACAGACAAAAGACAAGGTAGCGGGAGTTTAGGAGAGGGATTGGTCGCCACTTAACGCTTTTAGCTCACTTTCCCGGGAAACGAAGGGCCCGTCGGGAGCGCACACAAGGAGCGACCAAGTAGCGCCCATGAGGAGCACCCAACGAACGACTCGAACCCAAAGCCCATCAAAGTCATGCCCGCCAAGTGGGTGACCAACAAAAGGGAAAGGCAGCGAGACTGGTCACCGCTTAACGTTCTTAGCTCACTTTTCCATCAAACGGATGGCCCAAGGAGCACCAATAAGGAGCGCCAGAGGAACGCCCACAAGGATCGGCGACAAGGAGTGGCCAAGGAACGCCCAAGGAAGAGCTTGAACCCAAATCCCGCCAAAGCCATGCCCAGCCCTCTCCGCGACTTTGCTATTTTTTATTTTCTTCCTC
>LPNX011078753.1:176249-186249 GCA_001517045.1 Pseudotsuga menziesii
CTACACTTCTACCGTGAGAGAAGTGCACGATAGGCAACAACATAGTAATTTAACCAACAGCTTCAAACCGACGACCGAAAGGGGCAACACATCGGAGAGAAGACCGAATATGGAAGCCCTCGTGCGAAGCCACCGCAAACCCCAAAACTCCACGTTGAATGGAACTTACGGGATTTGTTTTCCCGGTGCCTCCGAAGATGAGCATTGCCAACATTACCGCTCATGTGTTACCGAGCCGCAGGATAGCCCGTTAAGAGTCGACCGCCCTACAAATGACCCGAGGCCAATTTTCAAGCAGACCCGACAGGCAACACATCCATCGCACCACCCTTCGCACGAAATTTCTTTTCCAACCCGAAGCCCACCAAGGGAGTAATAGGGAAAAACTCAAGGCAGTGGAAGTTAAGGATTCGAATTGGTCACCACTTAATGTTTTTAGCACACTTGCGCAGCAAACGAAGGGGCCAGGGAGCACCCACAACGATCGCACAAAGAACGGCTCGACCGCAAGTCCCGTCAAACTCATGCCCACCAAGGGAGTAATAGGGAAAAAAACAAGGTAATGGAAGTTAAGGGGCCGGATTGGTCACCACTTAACCTTTTTAACACACTCGCACAACAAACGAAGGGCCCAAGGAGCACCCACAACGATCGCACAAAGAACGGCTCAACCGCAAGTCCTGTCAAACTCATGCCCACCAAGGGAGTAATAGGGAAAAAGACAAGGTAATGGAAGTTAAGGGGTCGGATTGGTCACCACTTAACCTTTTTAATGCATCGCGCGGCAAACAAAGGGCCCAAGGAGCGCACACAAGGAGCGGCCAAGGAGCACCCGTAAGGAGCGCCCCAAGGAGCGCACACAAGGAGCGCACACAAGGAGTGCCCAAGGAGCACCCGCAAGGAGCATCTAAGGAGTGCCCACAAGTAGCACCCACAAGGAGCGCCCATGGAGCACCCAAGGAGCGCACACAAGGAGCGCCCAAGGAGCGCCCGCATGGAGCGCCCAAGGAGCGCACACAAGGAGCGCCCCAGAGAGCGCCCACAAGGAGCGCCCAGGGAGCGCATGCAAGGAGCGCCCAAGGAGCGCCCCAAGGAGCGCACACAAGGAGCGCACACAAGGAGCGCCCAAGGAGCGCCCGCATGGAGCACCCAAGGAGCGCACACAAGGAGCGCCCCAAAGAGTGCCCAAGGAGCGCCCAAGGAGTGCCCAAGAAGCGCTCGCAAGGAGCGCCCAAGGAGAGCCCGCATGGAGCGCCCCAAAGAGCGCCTGCAAGGAGTGCCCAAGGAGCACCCACAAGGAGCGCCCAAGGAGCGCCCGCATGGAGCGCCCAAGGAGCACCCAAATCCCGTCAATTTCTTGCCCACCAAGGGAGTAAAAGGTAAAAAGACAAGGTAGTGAAAGTTAAGGGGTCGGATTGGTCACCGCTTAACATTTTTAGCGCACTTGGCGGGAAAAAGGAGTGCCCAAAAGGTGCGCCCAAGGAGCGCCCAAAAGGTGCGCCCAAGGAGCGCCCAAAAGGTGCACCCAAGGAGCGCCCACAAGGAGCGCCCACTAGGAGCGCCCAAGGAGCGCCCGCTAGGAGCACCCAAGGAGCGCCCGCTAGCAGCGCCCACAAGGTGCGCCCGCTAGGAGCGTCCAAGGAGCGCCCACAAGGTGCGCCCAAGGGCCGCCCACAAAGAGCGCCCAAAAGGTGCGCCCAAGGAGTGCCCACAAGGAGCGCCCACCAAGAGCACCCAAGGAGCGCCCACATGGAGCGCCCCAAGGAACGCACAGCGGGAACGCTCACGAGGAGCGCCAAAGGAACGGCCCGAACCGAAAGCCCGTCAAAGTCATGCCCGCCAAGTGAGTGATAGACAAAAAGACAGGCTAGAAGGAGTCGGATTGGTCGTGACTAAACGTTTTTAGCTCGCTTTCCCGGCAAACAAAGGGCCCCATCAAAAGCGCCGAAGGAACGAGCCGAACCCAAAGCCCATCAAAGTCACGCCCATCGAGTGAGCGACCAACAAAAAGACAAGCTAGCGGCAGTTAAGGAGCCGGGTCAGTCACCACTTAACGTTTTTGGCTCACTTGCCTGGCAAACGAAGGGCCCCATCAAGAGCACCGAAGGAGCGACTCGAACGCAAATCCCATCAAATTCATGCCCACCAAGTGAGCGACTGACAAAAATACAAGGTAGCGGGAGTTAAGGAGAGGAATTGGTCACCACTTAGCATTTTTCGCTCACTTGCCTGGAAAACGAAGGGCCCGTCAGGAGCTCCCAAGGAACGGCTCGAACCAAAAGCCCGTCAAAGTCTCGCCCGCCAAGTGAGTGATAGGAAAAAGGACAAGCCAGTGGGAGTTGAGGAGTCGGATCGATCACCACATAACGTTTTTAGCTCACTTTCCCGACAAACGAAGGGCCCCATCAAGAGCACCGAAGGAACGACTTGAACCCAAGGCCCGTCAAAGTCACACCCACCAAGTGAGCGACCAACAAAAAGACAAGGCAGTGGGACTTAAGGAGAGGACTTGGTCACCACTTAACATTTGTGGCTCACTTGCCCGTAAAACGAAGGGCCCATCAGGAGCGTCCAAGGGACGGCTCGAACCGAAAGCCCGTGAAAGTCATGCCTGCCAAGTGAGTGATAGGCAAATAGGCAAGCTAGTGGGAGTTAAGGAGTCAGATTGGTCACCACTTAACGTTCTTAGCTCGCTTGCCCGACAAACGAAGGGCCCCATCAAGAGCGCCGAAGGAACGGCTCGAACCCAAATCCCGTTAAAGTCATGCCCACCAAGCGAGCGGCCAACAAAAATACAAGGCAGTGGGAGTTAAGGAGAGGAATCGGTCGCCACTTAATGTTTTTGGCTCGCTTGCCTGGCAAACGAAGGGCCCCATCAAGAGCGCCGAAGCAACGACTCGAACCCAAATCCCGTCAAATTCATGCCCACCAAGCGAGCGACGAACAAAAATACAAGGTAGTGGGAGTTAAGGAGAGGAAGTGGCCACCATTTAATGTTTTTGGCTCACTTGCCTGAAAAACGAAGGGCCCATCAGGAGCGCACACAAGGGGCGGCATGAACTGAAATCCCGCCAAGTGAGTGATAGGCTGAAAGACAAGCTAGCGGGAGTTAAGGAGCCGAATTGGTCACCACTCAACGTTTGCTAGCTCGCTTGCCCGACAAACGAAGGGCCCCATCAAGAGCGCCGAAGGAACGGCTCGAACCCAAAGCCCACCAAAGTCATGCCCACCGAGTGAGCGATTGACAAAAAGGCAAGGCAGTGGGGGTTAAGGAGTCGGACTGGTCACCACTCAACATTTTTAGCTCGCTTGCTCGGCCAAGCGAAGGGCCCCATCAAGAGCGGCGAAGGAATGCCTCGAACCCAAAGCCCGTCAAAGCCGTGCCCTCCAAGCGAGCGACCGACAAAGAGACAAGGTAGTGGCAGTTAAGGAGAGGAATCGGTCATCGCTTAACGTTTTTCGCTCACTTGCCCGAAAAACGAAGGGCCCATACGGATCACCCAAGGAACGGCTCAAACCGAAAGCCCGTCAAAGTGATGCCCGCCAAGCGAGTGGCAGGCAAAAAGACAAGCTAGTGGGAGTCGAGGAGCCGGATTGGTCACCACATAACGTTTTTAGCTCGCTTACCCGGCAAACAGAGGGCCCCATCAAGAGCGTCGAAGGAACGACTCGAACCCAAATCCCGTCAAAGTCATGCCCACCAAGTGAGCGACCAACAAAAGACAAGGCAGTGGGAGTTAAGGAGAGGAATCGGTCGCCACTTAACGTTTGTGGCTCACTTGCCCGAAAAATGAAGGGCCCATCAGGAGCACCCATGGAACGGCACGAACCGAAAGCCCGTCAAAGTCATGCCCGCCAAGTGAGTGATAGGAAAAAGGATGAGCCAGCAGGAGTTAAGGAGTCGGATTGGTCACCACTTAAACGTTTTTAGCTCGCTTTCCCGGCAAGCGAAGGGCCCCATCAAGAGCGCCGAAGGGACGGCTCGAACCCAAATCCCATCAAAGTCATGCCCACCAAGTGAGCGGCCAACAAAAAGACAAGGTAGGGGGAGTTAAGGTGTCGGATTGGTCACCACTTAACATTTTTAGCTCGCTTTCCTGGCAAACGAAGGGCCCCATCAAGAGCGCCGAAGGAACGGCTCAAACCCAAATCCTGTCAAAGTCATGCCCACCAAGTGATCGACCGACAAAAAGACAGGGCAGCGGGAGTTGAGGAGTCGGACTGGTCACCACTTAACGTTTTTAGCTCGCCTGCCCGAAAAAATGAAGGGCCCATCAGGAGTGCCCAAGGAACGGCTCGAACCGAAAGCCCGTCAAAGTCATGCCCGCCGAGTGAGTGATAGGCAAAAGGACAAGCCGGTGGGAGTTAAGGTGTCGGATTGGTCACCGCTCAACGTTTTTTAGCTCTCTTTCCCGGCAAACGAAGGGCCCCGTCAAGTGCGTCGAAGGAACGACTCGAACCCGAATCCCGTCAAATTCATGCCCACCAAGCGAGCGGCTGACAAAAAGACGAGGCAATGGGAGCGAAGGAGAGAATTTGGTCACCACTTAACGTTCTTAGCCGGCTTTCCCGAAAAATGAAGGGCCCATCAGGAGCGCACCCAGGGGGCGGCTCAAATCGAAAGGCCGTCAAACTCATGCCTGCCAAATGAGGGATAGGCCAAAAGACAAGCTAGCGGGAGTTAAGGAGTTGGATTGGTCACCACCACCGATTTTTTAGCTCGCTTACCTGGCAAACGAAGGGCCCCATCAAGAGCGTCGAAGGAGCGGCTCAAACCAGAAGCCCGTCAAAGCCATGCCCACCAAGTGAGTGATAGGAAAAAAGACAAGCCAGCCGGAGTTAAGGAGCCGGGTTGGTCACCACTGGCCGTTTTTAGCCCGCTTTCCCAGAAAACGAAGGGCCCCATCAAGAGCACCGAAGGAACGACTCGAACCCAAAGCCCGTCAAAGTCATGCCCACCAAGTGAGCGGCCGACAAAAAGGCAAGGTGGTGGGAGTTAAGGAGAGGAATCGGTCACCACTTAACGTTTTTCACTCGCTTTCCCGGGAAACGAAGGGTCTGTCAGGAGCGCCCAAGGAACGGCTCGAACTGAAAGCCCGTCAAAGTCTCGCCCGCCAAGTGAGCGACAGGAAAAAAGACAAGCCAGTGGGAGTTGAGGATCCGGATTGGTCACCACATAACGTTTTTAGCTCGCCTGCCCGACAGGCGAAGGGCCCCATCAAGAGCGCCCAAGGAACGGCCCGGACCCAAAGCCCGTCAAATTCATGCCCACCAAGTGAGCGACCAACAAAAAGATAAGGTAGTGGGAGTTGAGGAGAGGAATTGGTCGCCACGCAACGCTTGTGGCTCACTTGCCTGAAAAACGAAGGGCCCATCAGGAGCGTCCAAGGGAAGGCTCAAACCGAAAGCCCGTGAAATTCATGCCCGCCAAGTGAGTGATAGGAAAAAGGACAAGCCAGCGGGAGTTAAGGAGTCGGATTGGTCACCCCTTAACGTTTTTAGCCCGCTTGCCCGGCAGACCATCAAGAGCGTCGAAGGAACAGCTCGAACCCAAAGCCCGTCAAAGTCATTCCCACCAAGTGAGCGACCAACCAAAAGACAAGGCAGTGGGAGTCAAGGAGGGGAATCGGTCACCACTTAACATTTTTAGCTCGCTTGCCCGAAAAAAACGAAGGGCCCAGCAGGAGCGCCCGAGGAACGGCTCGAACCGAAAGCCCGTCAAAGTCATGCCCGCCAAGTGAGCGATGGGCAATCGGACAAGCTAGTGGGAGTTAAGGGGTCGCATTGGTCACCGCTTAACGTTTTTAGCTCGCTTTCACCGCAAACAAAGGGCCCCATCAAGAGCGCTGAAGGAATGACTCGAGCCCAAATCCCGTCAAATTCATGCCCACCATGCGTGCGGCCGACGAAAAGACAAGGTAGTGGGAGTTAAGGAGAGGAATTGATCACCACTTAACGTCCTTGGCTCCCTTGCTCAAAAAACGAAGTGCCCATTAGGAGCGCACACAAGGGGGCGGCTCGAACCGAAAGCCCATCAAAGCCATGCCCGCCAAGTGAGTGACAGGAAAAAAGACAAGCTGGCGGGAGTCAGATCGGTCGCCGCTCAACGTTTTTATCTCTTTTGCCCGGCAAACGAAGGGCCCCATCAAGAGCGCTGAAGGAACGGCTCGAACCCAAAGCCCGTCAAAGTCGTGCCCACCAGGCGAGCAACCGATGAAAAGACAAGGTAGTCAGGGAGTTGAGGAGAGGAATTGGTTGCCACTTAACGTTTTTATCTCACTTTCCCGAAGAACGAAGGGCCCCTCAAGAGCGCCCAAGGAATGGCTCGAACGGAAAGCCCGTCAAAGTCATGCCCGCCAAGTGGGTGGTAGGAAAAAAGACAGGCCAGTGGGAGTTAGGGAGTCGGATTGGTCACCACTTGACGCTTTTAGCTCGATTTCCCAGCAAATGAAGGCCCCATCAAGAGCGCCCGAGGAACGACTCGAACCCAAAGCCCGCCAAAGTCATGCCCACCAAGCGAGTGGCCATCAAACGGGCAAGGTAGTGGGAATTTAAGGAGAGGGACTGGTCACTGCTTAACATTTTTAGCTCACTTGCCCGGAAAACGAAGGGCCAATCAGGAGCGCCCAAGGAACGGCTCGGACACGAAGCCCGTCAAAGTCCTTCCCAACAAGTGGGTGACCAGAAAAGAGAAAAGGCGGTGGGAGCTAAGGAGACGGATTGGTGGCCACTTAACGTTTTTTAGCTCGCTTTCCCAAAAAACGAAGGGCCCATCAAGAGAACCCACAAGGAGCACCCAAGGAGAACCCACCAGGAGGACCTACAAGGGGCGCGAAAGGTGCTCCAACAAGGAGCACACACGAGGGGCGCCCAAGGAACGGCCCGAACGCAAATCCCGTCAAAGCCATGCCCACCAGGTGAGTGACCAGCCAAAAGACAAGGCAGTGGGAGTCAAGGAGACATATCTGTCCCCACTTAACGTTTTTAGCTCACTTTCCCAGCAAACGAATGGCCCAAGGAGCGCCCATGGGGAACCCACATGGAGCGCCCACAAGGAGTGCCCAAGGAGCACCCATAAGGAGCGCCCGAGGGGCAGACGAGGTGCGCCGACAAGGACTGCCCAAGGAACGCCCGAGGCGCGGACGAGGTGCGCCGACAAGGAATGCCCAAGGAATGCCTGAGGCACGGACGAGGTGCACCGATAAGGACTGCCCAAGGAACGCCCACAAGGACAGCCCAAGGAACGGCTCGGGCCCAAATCCTTTCAAAGTGATGCCCGCCAAGTGAGTGGCCAGCAAAAAGACAAGGCAGCGGGAGTTAAGGAGAGGGGTTTGGTCGCCACTGAATGTTTTTAGTTTGCTTTCCCGGAAAACGAAGGTCCCACAAGGAGCGCCCAAGGAACGACTCGAACACAAAGCCCGCAAAAGCCATGCCCACCGATTGAGTTACCGGCAAAACGACAAGGTAGCGGGAGTTAAGGAGGGCGGTTCGTCGCCACTTAACGTTTTTAGCTCACTCGCCCGGAAAACGAAGGGGCCCATCAGGGGCTCCCAAGGAACGCCTCGAACCCAAAGCCCGTGAAAGTCATGCCCACCAAGTGGGTTACTGGCAAAAATACAAGGCAGTGGGAGTTGAGGAGAGGGACTAGTCACCACTTAACATTTTTAGCTCACTTTCCCATAAAACAAAGGGCCCATCAAGAGCGCCCAAGGAACGACTCGAACCCAAGTCCCATCAAAGTGATGCCCACCAAGCGAGTGGCCAGAAAAAGTACAAGGTAGTGGGAGTTGAGGAGAGGGATTGGTCACCACTTAACGTTTTTGGCTCGCTTGCCCGGAAAACGAAGGGCCCATCAGGAGCGCCCAAGGAATGGCTCGAACCCAAAGCCCGTCAAAGTCATGACCGTTAAGTAGGTGACAGACAAAAGACAAGGTAGCAGGAGTTTAGGAGAGGGATTGGTCGCCACTTAAGGCTTTTATCTCACTTTCCCGGGAAACGAAGGGCCCATCGGGAGCGCACAAAAGGAGCGACCAAGTAGCGCCCACGAGGAGCACCCAACAAACGACTCGAACCCAAAGCCCATCAAAGTCATGCCCGCCAAGTGGGTGACCAACAAAAGGGAAAGGCAGCGGGAGTGGTCACCGCTTAACGTTCTTAGCTCACTTGTCCATCAAACGAATGGCCCAAGGAGCGCCAATAAGGAGCGCCGGAGGAACGCCCACAAGGAGCGGCGACAAGGAGTGGCCAAGGAACGCCCAAGGAAGAGCTCGAAACCAAATCCCGCCAAAGCCATGCCCAGCCCTCTCCGCGACTTTGCCATTTTTTATTTTCTCCCTCCCCACGGGAAACCCCAGCCTTCCCCGTGACTTAGCCGTTTCTTTTCCTTCCTCCCCGCGGGAAACCCTGACCTTCCCCGCGACTTGGTCGTTTTTCTTTTCTTCTTCCCCGTGGGCAACCCCAGCCTTCCCCGTGACTTTGCCGCTTTTTTTCCCTTCTTCCCAGCGGGAAACCCCAACCTTCCCCGCGACTTAGCTTTTTTTTTCCCTTCTTCCCCGCGGGAAACCCCAACCTTCCCCGTGACTTAGCCGTTTTCTTCCCTTCTTCCCCGCGGGAAACCCCAACCTTCCCGGCGACTCAGCCATTTTTTTCCCTTCCTCCCCGCGGGAAACCCCGACCTTCCTCGCGAATTTTCCATTTTTTTCTCTTCTTCCCCGTGGGAAACCCCAACCTTTCCCGCGACTTTGCCGTTTTTTTCCCTTCTTCCCCGCGACATAGTAGTTTTTTTCCCTTCTTCCCCGCGACTTTGCCGTTTTTTTCCCTTCTTCCCCATGGGAAACCCCAACCTTCCCCGCCACTTTGCCATTTTTTTCCCTTCTTCCCTGGGGGAAACCCCAGCCCTCTCCGCGACTTTACCGTTTTTTATTTTCTTCCTCCCCGCGGGAAACCCCAGCCTTCCCTATGACTTAGCCATTTCTTTTTCTTCCTCCCCACGGGAAACCCCGACCTTCCCCGCGACTTGGCCGTTTTTCTTTTCTTCTTCACATGAGCTCCAGCTATCCTGAGGGAAACTTCGGAGGAAACCAGCTACTAGATGGTTCGATTAGTCTTTCACCCCTATACCCAAGTCAGACGAACGATTTGCACGTCAGTATCGCTGTGGGCCTCCACCAGAGTTTCCTCTGGCTTCGCCCTGCTCAGGCATAGTTCACCATCTTTCGGGTCCCAACAGGTGTGCTCGCACTCGAACCCTTCACAAAAGCTCAAGGCTGGTCTGCGGTGCACCCCCCGCGACGGGGGGATCTCGCCAGTCAGCTTCCTTGTGCCTCGCGGGTTTACAAACCCGTCGACTTGCACAGATGTTAGACTCCTTGGTCCATGTTTCAAGACGGGCCGAATGGAAAGCCCGCCAACCAACACCACGAGCATGCAGGTGCGCAGCGGCCCGCCCATTGGGCACATGCTTCATTCCTCGATCGCCGTAATGGTGAAACAACGGGCAGGAACCCGCCCGCGCTTGTGCCGATGCAACGACCTGTGCTGGTTTGCACCTCGAGCCGAGCGGCGGACCAACTTCTCAGCCGTTCCACATCCGATCGAGGCACATCGCCGGCCTCCATCCGCTTCCCTCCCGGAAATTTCAAGCACTCTTTAACTCTCTTTTCAAAGTCCTTTTCATCTTTCCCTCGCGGTACTTGTTCGCTATCGGTCTCTCGCTCATATTTAGCCTTGGACGGAATTTACCACCCAATTAGGGCTGCATTCCCAAACAACTCGACTCGCCGACAGCGCCTCGTGGTGCAGCAGGGTCCAGGCCCGACGGGGCTGTCACCCTACCAAGCGCCCCCTTCCAGGGAACTTGGGCCCGGTCCATCGCTAAGGACGCTTCTACAGACTACAATTTAGGCGGCGCTGCCACCCGATTTTCATGCTGGGCTCTTCCCGGTTCGCTCGCCGTTACTAGGGGAATCCTTGTAAGTTTCTTTTCCTCTGCTTAATTATA
>LPNX011078753.1:191249-226249 GCA_001517045.1 Pseudotsuga menziesii
GAGAAGGAACAAGCAATGCCCTCAACCTTCGAAACCAAGTACGACGGTCGCTTAGGGCCCACAAGCTAAACAGCTGCAAGTGTGGGGTTCTTGTGTTTAAAGCCGTGCAGCGAGCCTAATATACTGCAGGAAAAAGAAGGTGGAGATTCCGCATCGAATCTTCTTTTCGTACGGTCCAACGAGAGAAAACCTGTGGACGGAGTGGAGGGGTCCGAAACAAAGACGAGCAAGGCAGCCCTCCACCTTTCAAGCCAAGCATTGAGACAAAACTTGTGAGTTTTCCCCGCCAGCTAAACAGCGTGACAGTGAGACCTTATCACCTGCGGCCGTCTCAATGCCAGGACAAGCCATGGCGAGAGCGTTCCACCCTGCATCTCTATTCAGAACAATCCTCCTCGACCGAGTAGAATGGACTTTTCTGTGGGAAGGTATACATCGGCCCAACAACATTGCTACCGATACAAGGACAAAGCAAATCCAACGCAACCAAAGATGGTAAGCAAAGTTAGAAGAGTGCCGTCATGTTGAGGCAAAGCTTCAACTGCCCATCAAAAAAACTGAGCCTCGAAATGCTTTCGAAGGAAGCACACCATTGATGCGCCCCTGCCAAAAATCCTGTTGTTTCTCTTACAAATGGTCTCTGGTCGCACAACATGCCAACATGGTAAAAGTACAAGCACAATAGATAGGTCTCCACAGAGCCCTAACAGTGAAAAGGCAATCCCTCGTTCGAAGCCACCACAAACCCCAAAACTCCACGTTGAATGGAAACAGGCTTTGTTTTACCGGTGCCTCCGAAGATGAGCATTGCCAACTTTACCGCTCATGTGTTACCAAGTTGAACGATAGCCCATTGAGAGTCGACCGTGTCACAGCCACACTTCGCAAGCGCTCTTTGGCTCGCCAAAGGTGGTGTGCGGCACTGCCAGGAAGACACCTTGAGGGATTTCCTGCCCAAGAGCCTAGCCTGCAGACTACGCCTAAACCCTACGGAAACGATTTTTATGTCTTTTTAACTTTAACTGTTATACTTGTTTACTTAGCCATTAGCCTTGCTGGCACATTCCACACTTAGCCAAAAACAGGAAAAACGCAGCACAAAGTAAAACACAGTACACAGGAAAATATGGTGGGTTGCCCAACCTGGCAGAGCCCTTTAACTTTGTATAAAAATAGAACAGTATTACATAAACGGAGTTGCCCAAGGCAGAGCTCCTGGTGCACGCCCAACCTGGCTGCTACACCCAGAAAATACAAGAGTTACAAAAATGTAAAAGACTGTCTCTTTGCCAAAGACGCCCAGCCTTCTCTGCCTCTCCTCAGCGATGCCGCAGACCTCTGTGTAGTTCTGTTCTGTTCCTTAGATTTCCAGCAGCTTGATCCTCTTGATCCCAAAACTTACTTTTTTTGAAATGACTTGCACTTCGTTTACTTATAGCCTTCTAGGTGTCTTGCCCATGTCAACTTACCATCTTGCTTACCGCACAAGTCACTCCTTGCCGATTCACCAAGTCAACCTCAAAACACACTTGGCCCACTTAACCGTTTTGAAGGTGTCACCGCACCAAGGTTACTTTGACTAGACGTTCACAGGTCCACTTGCCGAAGCCTCTAGAGTGTCACGCATGCACTTTGCTGATGTGCCGCACGCCCCCTTTACTTTGACCGAAGCGCCCATCTCTTTGACCGTCGTTCATCGCTAACCGTGCCGTCGCGCGTGCGCGCCCGTCGCCCAACTGCCGTCGTCCGCACGCCCGTGGCTTTGCTTACCAAAATGCTCTTTTGCCGGAGCGCCCAACTATTCGCACGTCTGTCCGCACATCCGTCCGCACATAGGGGTCGTCCGCACACTTTGACCGCACGCCCACACTTAGGATCGCACGCTAGTTTTTCCGAATGCCCATTAACTTGCATGCCCATCCGCACGCTCAAGGGTCGCGCGCCTCAAAGGTGTCGCATGCCCATAACCAATGTTATCTTTGCCAAGGGGCACCCGTGCCAAGTCACGTGGGTGCTGACCTTGGGGCGCACCACATTCCCGACCTCCGTGCCGGTGGTGAATGTGGGCGCTTGCTAACTCAGCCAAGTGAGAGCGCAAATCCATGCCGAACCATCATAACCGTGACACCTTGCCCAGGTGTGGCACCACTTAGGTGCACTGAAAAACGTGGCCATGACAGCCTCCCCCACTTAAAATTGTTGCCGTCCCGGCAACGTCAACTGCTGCAACCTCTGTGTGAACTTAAGCCACACTGCCGCAACATCTGAACTGTTCATGACTGAACCGCAGTACTGCTTTCTTGATCACCTACTTCCAACCTGTGCTCCATGCCTTCCTTCCTATTTCCGTTTGTTGTGCACCTTAAGGACGAACCAGCTAGGTAGCTAATCCAACTGTACGTTCATCACTTAAGACAAACTTCCCCGTTTTGGAATCATGTTGCCAGCGTTCTTCTTTTCAGTGTCTGCAAGCCTCCTGCACTTTACCTTGTTTACCTTGGCTGTCACGTCCCCATCCCTCATCTAGCGAAGAGGACGCGACGATCACATCAACACAACCGGGCAAAAGGCCCCATGAAGATAAAATAGAAATCAAATGCTGAAATTAAAATTTACAAGCATACACAGATGCATAATTCATCATACAAGGATGCACAGTCCTTCAAACAATCAGCGGAAGCAAACATAGACATTCCAGCATTTACAATCAACATAAATTACAGAGATGCAGTAAACAGCAACACTTATCTCTTGATGAAGAATTCACCCGCAACCAGCTACGTCGCTGCAACGTTCCACCCAACCATAGGCCAGCATGCTCATCAGTCTCTCAGCAACGCTGCCACCCCCGAGCTGGGCATGATTCCTCCGGAATAAGGGTCAATTGCAGGCTTATACATAGCCAAGGGAACATAAACAACAAACCAACACAGCTAGGTTTCACAGGCTTTCAACAGACAAGCCAAGCCAGCACAGTCCAAAGACTAACCATTGCACTCAGGCAATTACTTCGCTGTCACAGCTTAGACAGGGAAAATGAATTCTGAGTCATTCTTGGCCCTATCATGGCCAAAATGACTCTCACTCGAATTTACAACAGCCCCAAACGTAACAGTAATGACATACACAACATGGGGAAAACTACAACCCCGAATCTATCAGTGAGCACAACTTACAGCCGGGAAAAATGACCCAAATAGCCTGTGAGACAGCCAAAAACGTGAATGGCCCTTCACAGTCAGTCGTGGATGCAAGAGCACGGCTCTCAGCTCTCCATGTGCGCCCCAAATAGAAGGATACCTGTGCGTGAGGAACAATAATGCGGAACCCCACCTTCATCCCGTGAGGAAAAGATTTAGCCACCCCATTCACCAATCCACAAAGGAAAACGACGTGGGTAAAACCCAGGAAATTCCTGTGCGTGAAAATGAGAAACGGGAGCGAAATTCTCTGCGTGAGAATGCACAGCATTCGGGAGGACACGAATTGCAAGTGCCTGAGCGTTTAGCAACTCGTGGAGAAGAAGAAAATGCCTGCGTGAGACCAAAATCGCCCAAAGCCTATGCGTGAGGAGCCAACAGACCCAAAATCGTGGTGAGAGTGAACTGACCAGGGAAGAGTGTGTGAGGGAGAAGAATGGGCAGATGTGGGTGGAGTGGGCAAGTGGGTAAGGCTGACAGCCTGCCACAACCACCACCATGACTTCAGCAATAACTCCCCCAACCACCAGCTGAAGCACTAAAGAGGTTGACAATGGAAGATGGAAAATCAACAAGGTGACAAAACATGGGTTTTTTCCCCCATAACCAAGGTTTGACATCCCCCACCCCTTATCCTTTGGAACCATGCCCTTTTCATTCAATGTTGCACTGTCGTAGCTGGTTGTGGTTTATTTTAATTGATGTGCGTGTTTACATGATGCCGAATTATAATGTGCCTTATAGCACAGCATACCATCAGCAATTATCCCCATTGCCGAAACATACACAACCAAATCGATGGTGGGGCTTTTGAATTGAGCTCCTCACCACGATTAATTACAATATATACATCATGCAAACAGGGTCAAAACCAGGGAAATTACATTCCCCTCCCCCTTGGAATAACACCGTCCTCGGTGTTCCATTACATATACAATTGCACATCAAAATTTCAAAATTGCAGATCTATACCACGTTCAATCATTTACTTGGAACGTTCAAGACCAAGCCTCTCGGCTTCCATGGACTTTTCCTGCTGGTTCTCAGCTTCTTGCTGATCCCGAAGTTTAGGAACTTTGCGGCTATTGCCTTCATCATGTTCCTTCATCGGACAGTCCCGGCGTAAATGATGTCCTCTGCATCTCCAGCATCTCACTGGCTGCTTCATCTTTACCTGCTCAATTTCCTTTGAGTCTTCATGTTGATTGCATGGGCAGACCCGGGTTTACTATGATTAATCAACAACACCCAAACTCACTGGCCCTTTCAGCAACAGACCGCGAAGCGATCTGAAGTCTCACCCGAATTGAATCTCATGGGTTGGCCAAGACTCAAGTGTCTTGGACCAGGTTCTGCGCACCCTACTTCTTTCCTCTTACTCCTGCGCGCTACTAGATCAACTAGCCCGGCGCCTCTCACGTTCCCTTCCACTCGCAGCACTTCTACCTGTGCGATGCTTAACCCTGCGCAAGTCACATGATCTCCTCCCGCGTCACACAACTCCCACTTACTCTCAATATTCCCAACCTTACCGCATCTCTGCGCACCGCGGGACACCCATCCTCTCCTCAACGCTAAGCCCTCAGCTCGTAGTATCGCGCATCGCAGCTCCTCTGCCGATGCGATACCACCTCTCTGCGATATATTACCACTACGACTTTGTGCTCTTAACGTTGATTGTGCTGATGTGCGAAACTCTACTTCTCAGAAGCCTATTGTGAGTAACTGGTAATTAGTGACAGACGTGAAAGAGACCTTAAACAGCCTACTGCGATACTTCAACTTATCTTTTATCCTCTTGCATTATCATGAGCGACTGATACATACATTCATCTACTGCTACTATCATTACATGCATAATAACCAGTGACAATAAGCAAATACAATCACATCCATTCAACACATAACACGCATATTTAACGTGGATCACCCCCGGGCTGGGAGCTACGTCCACCAATCCGTGCTTCTATTATATATCTTGAGGGAAGTTAGCACAGTTTGTTGCACTACAAATGCAGCGCAAGGTCTCTCCTAGATCTCTGATCTTATCCCTGTATTGCCTTTCTCTCTATATCCCTTCCCTCTCTGTTCTCTCTATGAATGATTACATACAGACTCAAATGACTCGCAGACAACTATGTGTCTGGATCGTTACAACGCAGTCTGTCTGACTCATTCCTGAATCTACAAAACTATCAACTGACCAACTATCTACTGATTGATTATCTAACCACCCAACCAACCCTTTACAGTACAAAAATGCAAGATTTTATAGGCAGCCCGAAGTTCATGCCATTACAACACTGTGGGCCTGTCCCAACAGTAAACCCATACCCTTAATAGTGACAGTCGGTCTTCTCTGTCCTTGAGGTAGCCGCTTCCCGTCACACCGCAGCTCTCTGCAGTCTTCCATGCTTCTCGGCACTGACCATGGGTACTATGCACCGCTTCTCTTTCTGTCCTTCGCCTTCAATGCTTGAGCCTCGTTGCTCCTTCTTCTTTATGAGGGTCACTGAGCCCTCCTGTCTTCCGCCGCTGCCTTCAATGCAGTGGTTGAGCTTTCTTCTCTCGGCCGCTCTGGTACCGTTGCCTTCTTGACTCTTCTATCCCAAAATTCATAGTTTCCGGCTCTGCTCTCCAGCTGGAAACGTGCTACGGCGTCGTAGCTCCGCCCTGCCCTTTTTCCGCTAAACTTCTCTCTTTCCGCCAAAACTAGCAGCTTCTTCTGTAGCTGCGGGATCCTGCTCCAACAGTCCCCTAACACTTACTTGTGGCTCCCCCCGAGCCACTACCAGCAGGTGTCTCCTATTGTAGCTTCTCCTTCGCCTCCTGTGAAGTCTTCTGCAACTGATCCCGAAGTTTTGCAACTTCATTCTTCATCACCTCGGCACGCTCTTTCTGGAGTTTCGGTAATGTAGCTCGGTGGGATTTCGTATGCTTTCTGCCCTTCGTCATGGTGTCACTTTCTTCGCTCTTTCTGCTTTATGAGCGCTCTAGCGTTTGAGAAGTGTTCCACAGATGTCCTTTCCTCATTATGTCGGTTAGAACTTTTATCACAAGGAAAATCTGTATCTTCCAGCCTCCTCAAACCTTTTCTTCCATCTAGAGCCTTGTGGATGGAGAAGAAGCAACCCATGAACTCCGCTCCGAGGACAAGCCTTTATCCTCGTTCTGGAAGTCTCCCCTCCACTGGTTTTGCAGTCTTCTTCCACTTCTCTTCTCTTCGAAGTGGTCCAGGTCCATAGGCTGCCTTCGATCCTCAAGGTGCTATTTTGCCTTTTCTTGCTCAGCACCCCTCTCCAAGCATGCACGCTACCTCTGATCTATGAAAACCATATGTTGTTTCTGTACCTTAGGAAGCTGTTGTTCTTCGATTAGCTGATCACATCGGTCATCGACCTTCTCCTGTTGCTTTCTTTTTCTGATTTTTACCTTCCTTGTAGCGGGAGATTTCTTCTCATCAGTCTTCTGCTCTGCTTTCTTATCTTCAGTGGTCGGCTCGGCAGTCTTCTTCTTCTCAGTGGAGACTTTAGTGACCACTTCTACTTCTGGCGCTTGACTCTTCATCCCTAGAGACTGTCTAACTTGTGCTGTACTTAGTTTCACAACCCTGGGCGACGTCGTCATGGCGGATCTACGGTCACCAGGACTGGGGTCAAAATGTCTCAACATGCCTTCTCGAGGTTCGCTTTGAGTCAGACTCCGCTTGGCTCACTATCCTGGGCGTGCAGTGGCTTCAAACTCTGGAAGTCACTGTACTCTGTAACTGGATTGGCTAATACTTAACAGGGGATACTCAGGACTGCTCTATATGGCTCTCGGATGTTTGCAAATGTGACTCTCGTACCTGGGTAGTTCCTATATTTATGACGAGTCACTCGTCGTGGATGGGGCGGTCATCCCGGTAAAACCCGTCGGCCGTAATTATTACCTGGATGAGACCATGCCCACCATTCCGATCCTCAATAAATGCAGAAATCTGCTCACGTGCTACTCGAATTGTGCGTGCTCAGGTGCCGGTCTTGTCAGAGATTTTGCCAAATCTAGAAACTTAATGAGGTCTGCCGCCAAATCTACGGTAATGGATACCGGTCATTTCCTCCTTAACTGCCTGTCAGACCGTGACGGGACGGTCCACTGTTAGTTGCCAAACTGGATACGTGGCATGGTGACACGTCACATTGCTGCGATGTAACCTCCTTGTCACCTACGCAATTTTTTTTTTTTTTTGAATCGCGCTGGTGCGATTCCTCCTGACTAGCCTGTCTGCCGGTGTAGACTAGTTCCTGGTACGATGCCTCCTTTCAACTACACTGGGCATCTGCACTTCTGTACACTGTTCATGCTAGGATGGAGAGGGGGGGAGGTTGTCACTGTAGAGCTTAAGCCTACTGCCATTAATCCATGTGGGAAGAAGCTCCCCGTTCAACTGACTGAGTTGAACAGCACCTCCTTCTGTGACTTGCTGTATCTGATATGGCCCCAGCCAATGTGTTTTGAACTTCCCTGGAAACTTCAGAAATTTGTTGTCATATAGGAGCACTAGGTCTCCGATCTGGAAAGTCTTATTCTTAATGTGTCTATCATGCTAGGCTTTTTCTCGTGCTTTCTGCACTGTCTGATGGAATCCGGCGATAAACCTGTCTTCTTCCAAGGTAAGTAGCTGTGCTAACCGTTCCTCGACCGTGGCTAAATCAGTCATCCCGGTAATCTGAGCGACTCTTAAGCTAGGAAGAATATACTCCATAGGCATAACAGCCTCCTGTCCATATACCAAGCTGAAAGGTGTGTGTCCCGTAAGTTTCTTGCATGTGGTCCTGTATGCCCACAGCACAGCGTTAACTCTGAGATCCCAGTCATTCCTTTGGTTATTGCAGATCTTCGTAAGAGCATTTTCTAAGATCTTATTGAAGGCCTCGACCGTACCATTAGCTTGTGGGTGGTAGGGAGTGCTCTTATAGTGCTGAATCTGGAATTCTTCTGTCAATGCCTCAATAGTGCTGTTCAAGAAGTGTGTGCCTTGATCACTCATCAAAATTACTGGGCATCCAAACCTGCTGATGATGTTTTCAAAAAGGAACTGTGCAGCTGTAGAGGCATCACAATTTCTTACTGCCTTGGCCTCTGCCCATCTGGTAAGGTACTCTGTTCCAGTGATGATGTATCTCGCACCTGTGCGCTTTCCGGGTGGGTTGATTGGTCCCAAAAAATCGATAGCCCATTTGTCGAATGCGCGCAGTGTGACCTGCGGTCGCAGCGGCATTTCATCTTGGCGCGAGGGTTTTCCTACCCTTTGGCAGATATCGTAGCATCTGCAGAAGTCCTTTGTGTCTTTATGCAGTGTAGGCCACCACAAGCCTGCGTCTAGAATTTTCTGCGCAGTCGGTTTTCCTGCGTAATGTCCTCCTGCGGTTCCTGAATGAGCCTCTTTGATAATAGTGTCTTTCTCATGTGGCATCACACATCTGCGCAGAACTTCATCCGGGCCTAACTTGTATAGACATCCTGCAATGAGGGTGAAGTCTGCTGCCTTAACAACCAACTGCTTCTTTTGCTGTTTAGTAAAGTCGTCAGGTGTTACTCCTGTGGTGAGGAAGTGCATAATGTCGGCATAGTACTCGTCTGCAATCTGTATGGAAAACAACGGCGCATCTGGCAGATTGTCTTCTAGGTTACTGGGCTCTTCTCCTGAGTCTAGTCGTGACAGATGATCGGGTCCTGCGTTTAGTCTGCCTGGTTTCACAATGATTTCAAAGTCATATTCCTGGAAGAGGAGTAACCATCTACAGATTCTCCCCCCTAACACTGGTTTATTGACTAGGTACTTTAATGCGGAATGATCAGTAAACATTTTAAACGAGGCACCCAATAGATAGTGCCTGAACTTCTGCAGCGCATATACCATAGCTAGACCCTCCCTTTCCGTTGTGGTGTAGTTCTTTTCTGCTGTGGATAACTTTCTGCTAGAATATGCGATGGGATGGTCAAGGTCCCCTTCTCCTGGTTGGGTTAAGACGACTCCTAATGCGACGCCGGATGCATCCACATGTACATGGAAAGGCTTAGTCCAATCCGGAAATACTAGGATGGGTGCTGTAACCATCTTCTCCTTAAGTATGTCTAGGCTCTTCTGGCATTCCTCGTTCCATAGGAATTTTACATCCTTTTTTAGTAGTTTCTCCATCGGCGCTGTAATCTTTGCGTAGCCCTTGATGAACTTTCTGTAGTACCTGGTATGACCAAGTACTGTCCTCAGTTTCTTGACTGAATTAGGTGCTGGAAGGTTTACAATGATAGCGATCTTGGCGGGGTCTACCATCAATCCTTGTCTGCAGACAATGTGACCCAACAAGATACCAAATGGTGCACAGAATATACATTTTTTCAAGTTTAGAGAGATCTGGTACTGCCTACATTTTTCTAACATCATTCTTAGATCGCCTATGTGCTTATTGATTAACCCAAATACAGTCCAATCATCAAAATATACTTCCAAGAATTTGTGAATGTATTCTTTAAATACAGCAACTACTACTCTAGAAAATATAGCTGGTGCATTCTTAAGACCAAAGGGCATTACCGTATACTGGAACGAGCCCCATTATGTTGCAAATGTAGTCTTGGATCGATCTTCTGGGTGTATTCTGATCTGGTGATAGCCTGAAAACCCATCAGTGAAGGAGTAGACCTCTTGTCCTCCCACGTTGTCTAATACTTCGTCAGTGAACGGTGTTGGGAATGGATCATGAAGTGATGCATCGTTGAGTTTTCGCAGATCAACACAGATCCGTATGTCCCCTTTTGTTTTCTTCTCTTGCACTACCATAGGGCTAACCCATTCGCTTTCCTCTATTGGTTCAATGATTCCTGCTGTTAGAATTTTATCAATTTCATCCTTGACCTTTTCTTTGTATCGCGGGTTCAATCCGTATGGACGTTGCTTAACTGGTCTAGCATCTTCCTTTAGCGGTATCCTCATGACTCCCAAGTCTCCAACTATTCCCTTCATCTCTGTGAACTTGGTGGGAAATAGGTCTTGATAATCATGTAGCAGATCTGTAATCTGTCCGACTGTTTCATCATTCCAATAGTCTCCAATAGAGGCAAACTTAGGTGCTTCGTTTGTGCCAATATTGACTTTTTTTATCTTGATGGGCTAGGTGATCGCTGGAATCTCTAGCTGTGGTCCCTCTACTTCGCGAGTGCCTTCTGATTCTGGAATGTTGGTATTGCGAGGATCCTCATCCGCTTCCTCTGATTCTGATGTGAAATTATAACATTCCAATGCCTCTTCTAGCTGGATAGTCCACTCAGGTTGGACTGGTACTGAGATAGTGTGGTCCTCAAAAATCTTTGTCTTGATGGTATCTAGGGCCTGGGCGACATTTGGATGTTCTGATTCAAATGCAAAAGTGAGTAGGAAACTGTCTGTCATAAGTGGCCATGTGGTTGTTCCCTTTCGCAGCTCGGTCTCTGTATACCAATTCCTTGGAATTGTGTCCAATGTGTGAATGAATGTGTGAACCCATTCATCCTCTGGGATGTCCGACCAGTTCTGTTCACATACCTGAATGTGTACCCTGGGGTCAGTTTCTCCTGTGTACTTGCACTGAGCATACCTTCTGTCGTCGGAAAATCTGATTGCCATCAGTCTTTTGATGTTATCCCATGATGCGATGTTTTCTCTATGCGCATACCACCATCTTGCAGGTGTGGCTCTAACTGCAAGGTCCATAGCTGCGATCCTCTGCTCAGGGGGAGTTTGTTTCTCAAATCGTTCGAGAAAATCTTGGATATCTGTAAAACCATGATATGATGGAGTCTCAGCGATCTCGGCACCAATCCATCGCAGTGACTTACTTATAAACGCACATCTGCGTGATGATACTTCATAGAGTCTGTTCTGCCAGTTTTCTAGACCAACATCCGAATCCGATGCGCATGAGCTGTCGCATTGCCAACTAATATGCCCTTCTGTAGTGGGATTGATATAGTCGTTTTGGTTTGCTGTCATCTGGTAGAGACTCTCCATATTATGTGCCTCGTCCTCTGCTCGGATAGGTTCGATATATCTAGGTCCTTGGTAAGGGTCCAGCGGTGCGATGACCCAGATCCGCGCATCCTCAAAGGTCATTTGTCTTTTCTTTAGGTCAATGACAGCTTTGCTGCCAATTGCCCAATCAATACTCAGTAGTGCTGGATATGGTCGACTGTCACCAATGATTTCTATGACCTCAAAGTCCACAAAAGTACAAACTCTGTCGATATCAACTGGCACCTGCGATAATCGACCCAATGGTGATACTCGCTGCTGATTAGCTAGTCTCAGGTGGATAGGTGATAGGGCTAGCTGAGGAATACCCATCTGTTCCCATGTCTGCTTGGTTAGAACGTTCACCTCTGATCCTAGGTCTAAGACAACCTCATCCATTTCGAAGTCACCAATCTGGGCTGTGAATTTCATCTCTCTTCCTGTCCTTGCATGTCTGGTAATATTATGGACAGCGCGGTGTGCACTGTCTGAGAGAGAGGGTTGCTGACACTGGTCTATCATACGCTGTAGCTCACCAACAGCTTTATCATTTCTCAGGAGTTTCAAGCAGCTATGCAGGAAGGCTTGTATACTTCATGTCGATTCATCCTCATCACATCTTCCGGATGTGGTAGCCTGCTGTGCCTGCTCAGGGTTATTGCTACAAGGTACTTGCTGTGGTATGCCCCTAGACGGCGGTACCTGTGGTCCTGCTATTGTAGGTTCATCAAAGGAAGCCTTAGCTTCGTGAAAGATCTCCTTATTCTTCTGTAGGTTGAGTGCAGTTGCTTTAGTAGGGGCTCTGTGCACCCACCCCTGACTTGTGTTCTGTCCGGTCTCCTGCGATGTGCCACTGGTGGAAGCACCGCTCCGTGTCACAATGTTAACTGTTGGTTCTGGTTCCTTAGGTTCAGCAGCAATGAGCTGGATATTCTGGTGTGCAACTAGCTTAGGGTCTCTGATCTTAGCTATCAAGATGGGACACTCTTCTATGGTATGCTCGTAAGATTTGCAGTAATTACAAGTAGTAGTGGCGTTCTGGCAGTCCCTAGCATAGTGTCCAACAATTCCACAATTATAACAAGTGACTGGTCCATGACCTTGACCAAAACCTCCTTCTCTTGCGAAGCCTCCTCCTCGGCCTCGTCCTCTGAATCCTCCTCCTCGGCCTCCGTACGGCTGAGCCGACTGTGTTCCTGTTGCTGGACCCTGTGTGTCTGCTTGGACTCTGTATACATCCTGTGTTCTTTCTGACAGGAGATCATAAGCTCGGCAATCTTGTGGATCATGCCCGACGGATTTACAGAAGATACAATAGAGATTTTTGGGTGTCTGGACATACTTTTGAAGCAAAGGGCATTGCTGAGGTGGATGTCCTTGAGTTCTACATATTTCACACCATGTCCCTCGTGTTCGTGGTAAGGGGTTAGGAGCCCCTGACGCTAAATATTCTGCAAAGACTGGGCAGTTGTCTTTACTGTGGCCCTATTCTCTGCACTTTATGCACCATATGTCTTGCATAGCCTCTTTCCCTTTTTTAAGTTCGTGTATCTGTAAGGTGAGATTGGCCAACTGGGTCTGTAGAGTTGTCATCCCTGTACTGGTTTCTGCTAAAGGTGAAGCCTCTAGTTTCATTGCCATCTCCAGCGCTTCATCTTGAGTAGTGAGTTTCTGTTGCATTAGTGGCATTCTGATATGAGGGAGCAGTGCTGCGATAAACCATTCTTTATGCTGATCCGGCGCAAAGTCGAAACTTACTTGGTCTATAAGAGCTTTGAATTTCTGGTCAAAGTCCCAGACTGACTCTGATGGTAGTTGTTTAATATCTTTAAGCTCTGTAATGCACTGAGACTCAGATTTAGGTTTCTTGAACTCTTTAATCATGGCGTTCTTGACCTAGGCGAGCGTCTTGGGTAATGTAGTATACTTTATGTACCATGTCAAGGCTCTGTCTTTGAGTGTGGTAACCAACTGTACAAGTTTAAGGTTATCATCGTTGATTGTTTTAATGGTCCACATAGCTTCGCATAGGAACCAGTGTTGTTCTGGGTCTTCTGCTCCAGTACCTTTAAAAATAGGTAACTTCATGTCGTCCCCCATTCTATTTCTCTGTGGTGGGTGCTGACTGACTGGAGTACTACCACTCAGCGGTGTAGGTGAATGTGCTGTAACGGGAGTAGGTACTGACTGTGAACTACTAGATGGAGTACCTACGGTATTATTCTGAGTCCCTGTCTGCTTCTGTGGAGTATAGGGGTGGTAAGGGATACCCCCCTCGAGTTCTTCAGTGGTGCTAGGGCTCTGTTGTCTAATATTGTGTGAACTGTCTTCAAATGTAGGAGGACTAAATGCTACTTTATACTTCTTTCCACTCCGGGTTCGTCCAATGTCATCAAAATCACTTTCAAATTCTTGTGACATTACTAGCTTTACTTATTCGTCTGAGACTAGATCCATTGTTCCTTTTTCATATAGCAACATCTTAAGGGACAAGTTTAGAGATCTTAGGTACTTACCGTGATATCCTTTGAAGAAGTATCGTTTGGCTGCGCTGAAGCTCTTTCTTTGGTCAACTGCAAACTCTGTAACGTAGCCTTCTAGCACGCTAGTGAGCCAGAAGTCCACTGCTCGCGTAATCGGGTTGTCAAGGTTCTGTACGGTCTGAATCAGCTCCGGTGTCGAGACGATGTTTCTTTTCTTCTTGAAAATGTTGCTATCTGTCAACTTGGATAACCAATCAAAAAACTTGTTTCCGTAGGTTATAAAAAATATAGCGTGTATGTCTGAAGCGATGTGCTTTTCTAGCCAGGCCTCTATGCTTAGTCTCGGACTTCTGTTCTCTTTCTTGGTGAACTCCATTAAGTCTGAATCGAGCCACTGGTGGAATTATTCTTGCGTAGGATGACAACAGAACATGGACTCCCAGTCGTTTAAACCGGCAACGAAACCATTTGTTGATTGCATGGGCAGACCCGAGTTTACTATGATTAATCAACAACACCCAAACTCACTGGCCCTTTCGGCAACAGACCGTGAAGCGATCTGAAGTCTCACCTGAAGTGAATCTCATGGGTTGGCCAAGACTCAAGTGTCTTGGACCAGGTTCTGCACACCCTACTTCTTTCCTCTTACTCCTGCACGCTACTAGATCAACTAGCTCGGCGCCTCTCACGTTCCCTTCCACTCGTAGCACTTCTACCTGTGCGATGCTTAACCCTACGCAAGTCGCATGATCTCCTCCCGCGTCACACAACTCCCACTTACTCTCAATATTCCCAACCTTACCGTATCTCTGCGCACCGCGAGACACCCATCCTCTCCTCAACGCTAAGCCCTCAGCTCGTAGTATCGCGCATCGCAGCTCCTCTGCCGATGCGATACCGCCTCTCTGCGATATCTTACCACTACGACTTTGCGCTCTTAACGTTGATTGTGCCGATGTGCGAAACTCTACTTCTCAGAAGCCTATTGTGAGTAACTGGTAATTAGTGACAGACGTGAAAGAGACCTTAAACAGCCTACTGCGATACTTCAACTTATCTTTTATCCTCTTGCATTATCATGAGCGACTGATACATACATTCATCTACTGCTACTATCGTTACATGCATAATAACCATTGACAATAAGCAAATACAATCACATCCATTCAACACATAACACGCAGATTTAACGTGGTTCACCCCCGGGATGGGAGCTACGTCCACCAAACTGTGCTTCTATTATATATCTTGAGGGAAGTTAGCACAGTTTGTTGCACTACAAATGCAACGCAAGGTCTCTCCTAGATCTCTGATCTTATCCTTGTATTTCCTTTCTCTCTATATCCCTTCCCTCTCTGTTCTCTCTATGAATGATTACATACAGACTCAAATGACTCGCAGACAACTATGTGTCTGGATCATTACAACGCAGTTTGTCTGACTGATTCCTGAATCTACAAAACTATCAACTGACCAACTATCTACTGATTGATTATCTAACCACCCAACCAACCCTTTACAGTACAAAAATGCAAGCTTTTATAGGCAGCCCGAAGGTCGTGCCATTACAACACTGTGGGCCTATCCCAACAGTAAACCCATACCCTTAATAGTGACAGTCGGTCCTCTCTGTCCTCGAGGTAGCCGCTTCCCGTCACACCGCAGCTCTCTGCAGTCTTCCATGCTTCCCGGCACTGACCATGGGTACTATGCACCGCTTCTCTTTCTGTCCTTCGCCTTCAATGCTTGAGCCTCATTGCTCCTTCTTCTTTATGAGGGTCGCTGAGCCCTCCTGTCTTCCGCCGCTGCCTTCAATGCAGTGGTTGAGCTTTCTTCTCTCGGCCGCTCTGGTACCGTTGCCTTCTTGACTCTTCTATCCCAAAAGTCATAGTTTCCGGCTCTGCTCTCGAGCTGGAAACGTGCTACGGCGTCGTAGCTCCGCCCTGTCCTTTTTTCGCTAAACTTCTCTCTTTCCGCCAAAACTAGCAGCTTCTTCTGTAGCTGTGGGATCCTGCTCCAACACTTCATGCCTGGACCGTTTCTTATCGGGTCGCTCGGACGAATGTCCCAGTGCTGATCCACCTTCCTTTCCTTTGCCAATTGCTCCCAGAAGGCTTTTCACCTCCCTTTGCAAACCAATAGAGTCTTGCAAAATCTGGTGGTTCATTTCACTCTGCCTTTTCTGTATCCTGAGCATCTCCCCAAGATTCTCTTGGGTCTTGGCAATCACTTGAAGGAGACTTCCAGCCAAGTCCAACAACTTTTGATCTGCTGCCATAATCAACGTGCACCACCTGGTTTCACTTTTCTCACCTGTGGAATGCACCATCGAAAGTCTATCATACCAAGCATAATACAGATATCAAAATCAGTTAGTTAATTACCCAATTGGCATGACAGTCCGAGTTCCACTAAGGAAACTTTCACATTTTTCATGCCTTTCCCCAACAGGCACATGAGCTCATTCATGTCCATTCCTGGGCAGGGAATTAACCATTCCAGCATTCACAAATTTACTTAAGTAAATACACACATTTCGTTCACAATCATACATGCATTTAACAATCCTTTGTTTTCACCATGCATAAACATATATATACATATAATCAAAAGGCAAGAGAGAGCAGTAAGAGTTTTTCTCCTCTTCTTTTTGCTCCATCCTGGAACCCTCGCCATCGCAGTGGCTTTTCATGCTCTCAGCCTCTTTCACTTCACCATGAATGCTGGACCAATCTCTCTTGGTCATGACACTTAGTGTCTTCGGTCTATTCCAGACCTCTAAACCATGGAGTCTCTCCACATGGTTTGTCTCAATTGCTAGGACTCCCCCATCTTACTAGCACCTTTTTCATTACCGCTCAATCTGAGCTTTCCAGGACAGTCACATGTCCTCAGGAACCCCTAGTATTCTCTCATAGTCCTCGCTCCCAACGATACCTATATCCAACATTGAATAGATTCAAATGTTTAGTTTATTCTCATTAGTCTTCATCTCTAGAACAAGAGCTTAAAACATCATATCCAAATCATATACACATGTATATTCATAAGCAAAATAATCCAATACTTATCTGTATTGTGTGTTTCCTCGTTCGTCCACAGGATCCTGCTTCACTTTGCAAGCCTTGGGATCACCTATGGACTCAGATGTTAGGTCAGCATGCCGGCTGCTCCACAACATCAAATAATTAATGTCCAGCCAGTACATAACCATGTCAACTAGGCTTGGAACTTTATCATGACCATTTCTAGGTCTAGGATCTACTATGGATCCTTAGGCATATCACAGCCCATCATACACTTATGTCAACAATGACACATACACTTATATCGCCATACACTTATACCAACATACACTTATATCAACAATGCACTTATATCAACCATTTACCTTTACCTTTAGCCTGTCAACACAAGCAACATAAGCAATACAAGCAAATTCATTAGCATCATTGCTCTAAAACTGTAATCACATTTCATATCATTCACTATCAACTATTGAGACACCAGGAGTGCGTCCACTCCCCAGAGTGTAATCAATATTGAAAACCCTTTCATGACTCGACATCGAAAAAGTGTGCACTCTCTTTCGGTGTGTGCCATGTAGGCCCTATTCATACTCAAGCAATCGGTCATAATGGGAATGAATCAAAACATGTTCTGCATATACAATTTAATAATTAAACATGCATATTCATAGCAATGGTTACAGAACACTTATCCATTTTCCGTCGCAGTATGCCTTTAGATCTGTTGGGCACCATCAAGGAGTTGGGAAAAACTGAATGCTAAGCTGGTGAGCTCGCTGTAGAGCTAGGAACACCTACACCAGAACTAGCCTGACTTCTATAACACCCACACACACACTTAGCACAAGGAATCAGTCCCTTCTCTGCTACACAGTCCCTCAGGCCCTGCATTCCCTTCTAGTGCTATCCCGGGGTTGTGGAGAAGAAAGCCAGCCCTCTAGCTCTATCTGTGTGGTTTCCAATCACCAGGTTTAAGCAAACCAAGGCCCCATCCTTGTTTCCTATTTACATTTCATATTCACACCTGTCTCACTGACATAATCCAAACCATCTGACTCATGTTATCACCAAACATGCAGTGCAGATGAGACATTTTCAAAATGTCTAATGGAGTTTCACCCGAACCCCATTTCCAAGAGAAGGGAAAACCTTCCCATGAAGCTTGGCTTCTGCAGGCCATCGCACATGGTCTTCCTGCAGTGTGTACCCCTGACACATTCATCAAATATCCAAACAGTTAATCATCACCTGATACTACAATCCAATTGATCGTTCCATAACCAAGCAATGACATTAGCAATTAAATTCAATAAGAATTTGCGATTCTATCTACTACATAAATTGACTTGCTCAATTGTGGGTTTCTTGTGAGCAGCATTACTATGCCCATTATAATTTTATGCTTACTATCATAACATGAATACCCACTTACCATGTGTCCCTCCTGACACAATCTCACACAAGCCAACAATGATTAGTAGCCGTTAGTACCTCTTAAATCCGAAATCCACAGTTCGAATTTTCATAACCCGTACCAACTAATTTTCACAGCCATGAGAATTTTTCTCATAAATGGTAGATTTTGGCATTGGTTAGGATCTTACCTCTCAATGCTATGCTCGAATAATCTACCTGAAACATAAGCTTCAAACATCCAAACACAAGCTTATGCAAGCCGACAATGGCTAGTGGTTGTCAGCAATTTCTCAAATCCGAAATTCACAATTCGAATCCTAACAACCTATTATGCATATCATATGGTAGATTCAGGAATTGGTCAGGATCTTACCTCTCAATGCCGTGCTCGAATAATCTACCTAAAACATAAGCTTCAAACATCGAAACACAAGCTTATGCAAGCCAATAGTGACTAGTGGTTGTCAGCAATATTTGAAATTCACAATTCAAATTTTAACAAGCTCTTTCACATGGTAGATTCTGGCATTGGTCAGAGTCTTACCTCTCAATGCCATGCTCAAAATAATCTACCTAAAACATAAGCTTCAATCAACCAAACACTTGGTAAGTATGGATGCATATACTATCTCATTGCTACAACCATCACTGAAGCATTTTCAGAATTTATAAAATTCAAATACTTCAAAGGTTAGTCACATCAGTGTTCTCAAAGCTCATTTACTTTGTGCAATCATTATCATACTAACATTGCAAGGTATATTCATATCATTCATGCAATTAAATGAAAGATTATATACCCTTACTTCACAGGCGTATCATTCATACCACCTTTCTCTTCAATAGAGCATTTCTGGCAGCCAATTGATCATGACTATCCTGCATTCATAACAGCCTTCGAAACAGTTTCAGAATCATCATTAATTCATCATTTCAGTCATTAGTTCTCCATAATATCACATGCATTCATCTCAATGCATCACAACAATTGCACCTTTACTTAGGCAATCAGTCATTCACACCCTTCATAGGCATACATCCAATGCATAACAACAAGATTCATAAAATCTTTCTAATGCATGTCCATTCAACGCTACCTTGCATTGATTCAGGAATACTATGCATTCAACCATACCATGGCCTAACCATGACTACCTCATACAGGATGCATTACTATAATCAATATCATTAACATATATAGGCATGACACCTTTCTACATTCCAACGTTCACATGGGACGAGGTCTCTTACCTGGACCAATCCATGGAATCTGTCATAAGCAAACTCTTACCTGCATGGGTCGTACTTACACCCTTTCCACGACCAGTGTGGTGGTCCTTTGCAGGAGATTGTCACATTTTCTCACCAACTTTTTTCATGGACTTGTTTCCTTATCCCTTCTCCATAGGGTTTCTGGTCACATTCTTCAGCATCAGCAAGATATTCATCCGGGTCCATGTCATCGTTGGTTTGTCCACTAATGCCAACATCAAAACAATGATTATCATTAGTGGTTCATACAGAACATATCCTCATGCATTTTAAGCATAAACGTAGGAGATGTAGTTATAATCAACAAGATAGGGTTTAATGAAAACTTCCCTTTCAAATCCCTCATCTTCTTATGGAATTTCTTTTTCACACAGCAGCTGGTTGAGTTCATAGTCCTTGCTGCCCCTGGGCATGCAACTGTCCATATTTTTCCATTTGATAGAAGCAGCCATCATTAGCACTTTATTGCTTCATGCTCAGATTCCGGTCACTTATCCTTTCTCCTTGCTGAATAAGCTTTCCAACGCCTATTCACACGCGTCATTCCGACCTCGGATGTGAAAACCACACCCCTTCTAAGAATGAAGACTTTCACCAATCTTGGCATTTTACACCACTGCAATGTAGAATTTTCACATTCTTATAATGACCTTAGAGCCATTTTGGTAGCTGCATTTTTGGCATCCTTCTTGTCCCTTGTGAAAATCCCTCTGATTCGAACTCTTGCCCAAAACACAGGATTTTCCTTCTCACAAGAATGACTGTCTCAAGGGACGACGGGGGTCAAGGGGGCTTGCCCCCTTGTGGCTTCTTTGTAAATTGTTGATTTTCGCGCAATCTGGCGCATTAGCTCGCTGCCAATTTCTCATTTTCAACCCCTGAAAATCCTCAAAATTCCACTGAGAAACAGCTGAAATCGGCTGAGAAATCTCATAGAAAAACTCAAAATTTTCCCTATGCAAATCGGGTGTCGGATGACTCTCTGATCGGCTGTTGGAACCATCATCTCGTCCGCTGAATCGGCTCTCCAACCAATCTCTCTTCCGCCGTATCAGCTCTCTGAAAGCTCTAACCTTCCGCAACGGCGGCTCTCCGAGAGCTCCATCCTTCCGCAATGGCAGCTCACCAGACCTTTACTTCTCCCGATCGGCACTCACAGAGAACGATTTTCACGTCAGGCGTCGGCTGAATCTCAAATCGGACATCGGAAGACTTTCCAATCGGAAGCCTCATTGCTTCTTCACCCGCAACAGTGGACGTCGACTTCACCAACTCTTCCGATTGCCCCAATATTTAAACAAATTTCCAACCTTTCGGCGGAGTCGGTGATCGAACGAATTTTGAATCGGATGCAACATCACTCCACCGTCCGCAACGGCGGCACTTTCGGGATTCTTCCACTTTGAGAACTCTTTCGCAACGGCGGACGAGGAGCTTCACCAATTCATCCGCAACGGCGAACGCCCACTTCGCCATCTCTTCCGATTTGGCACTTACGTCGGATGTCAGACAACTCTCGGAACATCGGACGTTGGACAACTCTCGGAACATCGGACATCGGACAACTCTCCCTTCCGATTTCTCCAACACTTGGACAAATTTTCAAATTTCCAAAATTTCTTCTTCGTCGGCAATCGGATGACTCTCTCATCGGACGCAGAATCGCTTCACCATCCGCAACGGCGGATGGAAGAATTTACCAATCCTTCCACAACGGTGGAAGTTTACTTCCTCCAATGGCCCGACCGTTCCATACTTAGCCGGATTTTGAAATCATTCTGCGGCGTCGACGATCGGATGGATTTCGAGTCGGATGCAGAATCGCTCCGCCATCCGCAATGGCGGCACTTCCGGAATTCGTCTGCAATAGTCGGAGGTTAACTCTGTGAACCCTTCCACAACGGCGGATAGGAAACTTCACCCATTCGCCTGCAACGACAGATGTTAACTTTGCCAGTCCCTCCGCAATGGCGGAATTCCGCTTCCTCCAGTGGTCCGACCGCTCCACACTTAGGCGATTTTTCTGAATTTTTTTTTTTTTTTTGCTGCTGCTCTGCCGAATAGAGAAGGTAATTCTACCTTCTGTCACTGCACCTTATTGGCCCATAGAGGCCCATTGCTGCAACTCAGAGCTCTGATACCACTCTGTCACGTCCCCATCCCTCATCCAGCGAAGAGGACGTGACGATCACATCAACACAACTGGGAAAATGGCCCCATGAAGATAAAACAGAAATCAAATGCTGAAATTAAAATTTACAAGCATACACAGATGCATAATTCATCATACAAGGATGCACAGTCCTTCAAACAATCAGCGGAAGAAAACATAGACATTCCAGCATTTACAATCAACATAAATTACAGAGATGCAGTAAACAGCAACACTTATCTCTTGATGAAGAATTCACCCGCAACCAGCTACGTCGCTGCAACATTCCACCCAACCATAGGCCAGCATGCTCATCAGTCTCTCAGCAACGCTGCCACCCCCGAGCTGGGCATGATTCCTCCGGAATAAGGGTCAATTGCAGGCTTATACATAGCCAAGGGAACATAAACAACAAACCAACACAGCTGGGTTTCACAGGATTTCAACAGACAAGCCAAGCCAGCACAGTCCGAAGACTAACCATTGCACTCAGGCAATTACTTCGCTGTCATAGCTTAGACAGGGAAAACGAATTCTGCGTCATTCTTGGCCCTATCGTGGCCAAAATGACTCTCACTCGAATTTACAATAGCCCCAAACATAACAGTAATGACATCCACAACATGGGGAAAACTACAGTCCTGAATCTATCAGTGAGCACAACTTACAGCCGGGAAAAACGACCCAAATAGCCTGTGAGACAGCCAAAAAGATGAATGGCCCTTCACAATCAGTCGTGGATGCAAGAGCACGGCTCTCATCTCTCCATGTGCACCCCAAACAGAAGGATACCTGTGCGTGAGGAACAATAATGCGGAACCCCACCTTCAGCCCGTGAGGAAAAGATTCAGCCACTCCATTCACCAATCCACAGAGGAAAACGACGTGGGTAAAACCCAGGAAATTCTTGTGCATGAAAATGAGAAACAGGAGGGAAATTCTCTGCGTGAGAATGCACAGCAGTCGGGAGGACGCGAATTGCAAGTGCCTGAGCGTTTAGCAACTCGTGGAGAAGAAGAAAATGCCTGCATGAGACCAAAATCGCCCAGAGCCTGTGCATGAGGAGCCAACAGACCCAAAAACGTGGTGAGAGTGAACTGCCTAGGGAAGAGTGCATGAGGGAGAAGAATGGGCAGATGTGGGTGGAGTGGGCAAGTGGGTAAGGCTGACAGCCTGCCACAACCACCACCACTTCAGCAATAACTCCCCCAACCACCAGCTGAAGCATTAAAGAGGTTAACAAGGGAAGATGGAAAATCAACAAGGTGACAAAACATGGGTTTTTCCCCCATAACCAAGGTTTGACATCCCCCACCCCTTATCCTTTGGAACCATGCCCTTTTCATTCAACGTTGCACTGCCATAGCTGGTTGTGGTTTATTTTAATTGATGTGCGTGTTTACATGATGCCGAATTATAATGTGCCTTATAGCACAGCATACCATCGGCAATTATCCCCATTGTCAAAACATACACAACCAAATCGATGGTGGGGCTTTTGAATTGAGCTCCTCACCACGATTAATTACAATATATACATCATGCAAACAGGGTCAAAACCAGGGACATTACATTGGCGAAAAACAGTCTTTTAGGCCACCTTTCCAAAGGTGCCTAGGGCCTCACTGCCGTTGCCAAAGACGGTGAGCCCAGCTGCTGCTAGCTCAAATCAGAAGACATGGGAGGTGCCAATGGCCACCGCCGCCCGTATCTTCCACACCATACTGGCTAAATTCGACTGCATCGCTGCTCGCACTAAGCTCTTTCAACCGAGCCCAAAACTCTGCAAACCCGACACCATCAGCCGTCCAAGTACTCATGTCTGCCGCAATCTCTGTGCGGTCATCTAAGCCAACCGAAGACACCTTCTTCGTTTGCTGGTCATCTCTGCCAACCGAAGACACCACCTTCGTTTGCTACGACCTCCTCTTTTTGGCCCGCTTTTTGGCTGCTTTACTTGTCCCTTCAAAAGGCTTGCTTGCTTTATCATCGCACGTCTCAATGTGCTTTGATGTCTCCAAGCATGCTAACATTTCCTATTTTTGAAGAATGCACAACTCTGCTATAGCTTCCTTAGCCACTTCTTCTTTTATCAGTTCCAAAAACCGCTTGCTTTCCAAATGAGCAAGTACCGCATCAACTTCGATTGGTTGGCAGCCAACCTGCTGCAACTGCTCTCTTGTCAACTCTTTTTCTGAAATGCCTATGGCATGGATGCAAAACGCCACAATGTCCTCTGCATCACGTGGTGGATCAACTTCGCTGGTGCTTTCTCCATCCAAGACTTCTTCCAAAATCTGTGTTTCTGCCGTAACCTGCGTCACCTCCGCAGCCTGCGTTTCCTCTGAAACTTGCATTTCTGCCACAACCTGCGTCTCCTCCACAGCCTGCGTTTTTGCTAGAACCTGTGCCTTGGCCAACACCTCCTCGTGTGACTCTGCCTCAAGGTTATTTTCAACCGAAGTGTCTCCGCCCAATCTACTGCGGGACATCTCCAACGTGCCTCCATCAGCAACCTTCGCACATGCTACCAGAAAACTGAACTATTCCTTCTCATGCTGCTGCAAAGGATCCTCTGAAATGCACAAGGCATCAACCTCCTCACAGATTGAAGCCATGTGTTTTTCCAACACTGCTAACCTTCCTGCTACGGATAGATCAGCCTTTACCTCAATGATTGGCTTGCTGTTCTTTGCCGAACCCATCTTCTTCCCTATGCTTTGCTGCGGCAAGTGCTTACACTTACCTGGGTCTTCGAAAATCTACACCGAAGTCACCCGCGGTTTGTACCCCAACCGGCTTTTCTGTGTCATAGGTAAGCTCCACGTTCCGTCCTCTCCTAAGAACACCAACCATCCAGCATGCGGAACTGGCACTGCCTTGGCCAAATGAAGAAAGTCCTGTCCTAAGATCATAGAGTGATCATCCAAGGGAACAACTTTCAAGTCCATCTTGCCGTGCCACCTTCCAACTCTGATAGGTGTTGCGCATATCTTCCCTGTCACATATCTTACCGCAGAGTTCATTTCCTTGAACTTTGCTTGGCAGCTTTCCATGCCACTGTGAAGAGATACCGCAGTCTTTTTGCTCACCAAACTGTGAGATGAACCTGTGTTAACTAACGCAGAAACCTTCAGGCCACTTACTGTCATTTCTACGAAGTCTAGCAAACCTTGCTGCACACTTTGCCAATCTGCGTTATGACCCCTGGCCACTTCGCTAAGGCAAACTTCAATTGACTTCACCGTCTCGGAAATCTCATCAGAAGGTGCCTCTTCCAGCACTCTCATTGCTGTCAACCTTGCTATAGATCCATCTCCAGCATCAGCTCCTGCCTTATATGGACAGGTCTTCACGTAGTGGTTCTGTTCGCAAATAAAACATGCAACTGTCTTCTTTTTTGATTTTTCTGTTTTCTGTTGTCTCGGCCCTCACTGAGTGCCTTCTAACTTAGTTTTTCTTCGAGTAGCCTGCGACCGCCGTTCTTCTTACTCCCTTTCATGTTGAAGCATTTCCTCAAGAACTCGTCCTACTGCTCGAATGCTGCCTGCCATCTCTTTCAACGCGGCTAAAACTTGTTCACATCCTGCTACGAACGTTTCACTCAGCTTTGCAACCGAATCGGTGGACTGCCCTTCGACCGAAACTCCTGTCATCTCTGCAAGTGGTTTCAAAGCTTGCAAAAATTTCTGCACAAGTGTCTCCTTCTTGTCAAAGTCTACCATCTGACTCGTTTCCTTTGCTGCGGATCCGCAGAATCAAACTACTGCCAAATCCAACCTTGACGTCAAGCCACCTGCTTGTCCGCCCAACACTTGTCTAAGTGCTGCAGCTGTCGTACTCCCAGAGCACACAACTTTTCTGGGTCAATCTGCTGAAACGGGCGTTTGCCAAACGCACCACTTCTCGATCACCTGCGGAACGCACCACCTTGGCACACTTCCGTTTCTGAGTGCAATTCAAAAATTGGCGCTTTTCATTTTTCTGCCGAACCGCACCTCCTCGTGCCGCTGCGACTGTTTGAGCGCACGCTTCCCTGAAATGCACGTTTCTGTCTCTCTGGAGCACTCGTCCTGAGCGCGCAGCTCTGCGGCTATAGAGCGCCCGGCTCCTTCTGCGGAGCGCGCAACTTCCTGCTGCGGTGCGCGTGATTTCTGGGCGCACGTCTTCTGTCTGCGGAGCGCCTGCTCCTGCGGTGCGCACTGCTGCGGTGCGACCGTTTTCTGCGGAACGCCTGTCTGCGGTGCGACTACCCTGCGGTGCGCCCTGTCTGCGGTGCGCCCACCCTGCAGTGCGCACTGGCTGCGATGCGCGCCTTCTGCGGTGCGCACAGTCTGCGCGCCCGTCGCCCAACTGCCGTCGTCCGCACGCCCGTGGCTTTGCTTACCAAAACGCTCTTTTTCCGGAGCACCCAACTGTCTGCATGTTTGTCCACACATCCGTCTGCACATAGGGGTCGTCCGCACATGTCCGTCCGCACCTCCGTCCACACATAGGGGTCATCCGCACACTTTGACCGCACGCCCACACTTAGGATCGCGCGCCAGTTTTGCCGAACGCCCATTAAATTGCATGCCCATCCGCACGCTCAAGGGTCGCGCGCCTCAAAGGTGTCGCACGCCCATAACCAATGTCATATTTTCCAAGGGCCGCCCGTGCCAAGTCACGTGGGCGCTGACCTTGGGGTGAACCACATTCCTGACCTCCGTGCCGGTGGTGAATGTGGGCGCTTGCTAACTTACCCAAGTGAGAGCGCAAATCCATGCTGAACCATCATAACCGTGACACCTTGCCATGGTGTGGCACCACTTAGGTGCACTGAAAAAAGTGGCCATAACAGACCGCCCTACGAATGACCCGAGGCCAATTTTCAAGCAGACCCGATAAGCAACGCATCCATCGCACCACCCTTCGCACAAAATGACACTTCCACCGCGAGAGAAGTGCACGATAGGAAACAACGTAGTAATTTAACCAGCAGCTTCGAACCGACGACCGAAAGGGGCAATAGATCCGAGAGAAGACCGAAGATGGAAGCCCTCGTGCGAAGCCACCGCAAACCCCAAAACTCCACATTGAATGGAACCTACAGGATTTGGTTTCCTGGTGCCTCCAAAGATGAGCATTACCAACATTACCGCTCATATGTTACCAAGTCGAACGATAGCCCGTTGCGGGTCGACCACCCTACGAATGACCCGAGGCCAATTTTCAAGCAGACCCGACAAGCAATGCATCCATCGCACCACCCTTCGAAAGAAACTACACTTCCACCGTGAGAGAAGTGCACAATAGGCAACAACGTAGGAATTTAACCAACAGCTTCAAACCGGTGACCAAAAGGGACAATACATCTGAGAGAAGACCGACGATGGAAGCCCTCGTGCGAAGCCACCGCAAACCCCAAAACTCCACGTTGAATGGAACTTACGGGCTTTGTTTTCCCGGTGCCTCCGAAGATGAGCATTGCCAACATTCCCGCTTATGTGTTACCAAGCCGCACGATAGCCCGTTGAGAGTCGACCACCCTACGAATGACCCGAGGCCAATTTTCAAGCAGACCCGAATAGCAATGCATCCATCGCACCACCCTTCGCACGAAACTACACTTCCACCATGAGAGAAGTGCACGATAGGCAACAACGTAGTAATTTAACCAACAGCTTCAAACCGACAATCGAAAGGGGCAACACATCGGAGAGAAGACTGAATATGGAAGCCCTCGTGCGAAGCCACCGTAAACCCCAAAACTCCATGTTGAATGGAACTTACGGGCTTTGTTTTCCCGGTGCCTCCGAAGATGAGCATTGCCAACATTACCTCTCATGTGTTATCAAGCCGCACGATAGCCCGTTGAGAGTCAACCGCCCTACAAATGACCTGAGGCCAATTTTCAAGCAGACCCGATAGGCAACGCATCCATCACACCACCCTTCGCACGAAATTTCTTTTCCAACCCGAAGCCCACCAAGGGAGTAATAGGGAAAAAGACAAGGCAGTGGAAGTTGAGGAGTCGGATTGGTCACCACTTAATGTTTTTAGCACACTTGCGCAGCAAACGAAGGGGCCAGGGAGCACCCACAACGATTGCACAAAGAACGGCTCGACCGCAAGTCCCGTCAAACTCATGCCCACCAAGGGAGTAATAGGGAAAAAGACAAGGTAATGGAAGTTAAGGGGCCGGATTGGTCACCACTTAACCTTTTTAATGCACTCGCACGGCAAACGAAGGGCCCAAGGAGCACCCACAATGATCGCACAAAGAACGGCTCAACCGCAAGTCCCGTCAAACTCAGGCCCACCAAGGGAGTAATAGGGAAAAAGACAAGGTAATGGAAGTTAAGGGGTCGGATTGGTCACCACTTAACCTTTTTAATGCATCGCGCGGCAAACAAAGGGCCCAAGGAGTGCGCCCAAGGAGTGCACACAAGGAGCGCCCAAGGAGCGCCCGCAAGGAGCGCCCCAAGGAGCGCACACAAGGAGCGCACACAAGGAGTGCCCAAGGAGCACCCGCAAGGAGCGCCCAAGGAGCGCCCGCAAGGAGCACCCAAGGAGCGCCCACAAGGAGCGCCCACAAGGAGTGCCCAGGGAGCGCCCAAGGAGCGCACACAAGGAGCGCCCAAGGAGCGCCCGCATGGAGCGCCCAAGGAGCGCACACAAGGAGCACCCTAGAGAGCGCCAACAAGAAGCACCCAGGGAGCGCACGCAAGGAGCGCCCAAGGAGCGCCCCAAGGAGCGCACATAAGGAGCGCACACAAGGAGCGCCCAAGGAGCACCCGCATGGAGCGCCCAAGGAGCGCACACAAGGAGCGCCCCAAAGAGCGCCCAAGGAGCGCCCAAGGAGCGCCCGTAAGGAGCGCCCAAGGAGCGCCCGCATGGAACTCCCAAGGAGCGCTCGCATGGAGCGCCCAAGGAGCGCCCGCATGGAGCGCCCAAGTAGCGCACACAAGGAGCGCCCCAAAGAGCACCCGCAAGGAGCGCCCAAGGAGCGCCCACAAGGAGCGCCCAAGGAGCGCCCGCATGGAGCGCCCAAGGAGCGCCCAAATCCCGTCAATTTCTTGCCCACCAAGGGAGTAAAAGGTAAAAAGACAAGGTAGTGAAAGTTAAGGGGTCGGATTGGTCACCGCTTAACGTTTTTAGTGCACTTGGTGGGCAAAAGGAGCGCCCAAAAGGTGCGCCCAAGGAGCACCCAAAAGGTGCGCCCAAGGAGCGCCCACAAGGAACGCCCACAAGGTGAGCCCAAGGAGCGCCCAAGGAGCGCCCGCTAGGAGTGCCCACAAGGTGCGCCCACTAGAAGCGCCCAAGGAGTGCCCACAAGGTGTGCCCAAGGGCCGCCCACAAAGAGCGCCCAAAAGGTGCGCCCAAGGAGCGCCCACAAGGAGCGCCCACCAAGAGCTCCCAAGGAGTGCCCACATGGAGCGCCCCAAGGAATGCACAATGGGAATGCTCATGAGGAGCGCCAAAGGAACGACCTGAACCGAAATCCCGTCAAAGTCATGCCCGCTAAGTGAGTGATAGACAAAAAGACAGGCTAGAAGGAGTCGGATTGGTCGTGACTAAACGTTTTTAGCTCGCTTGCCCGGCAAACGAAGGGCCCCATAAAAAGCGCCGAAGGAACGAGCCGAACCCAAAACCCATCAAAGTCACGCCCATCGAGTGAGTGACCAACAAAAAGACAAGCTAGCGGCAGTTAAGGAGCCGGGTCGGTCACCACTTAACGTTTTTGGCTCGCTTGTTCAGCAAACGAAGAGCCCCATCAAGAGCGTCGAAGGAGCGACTCGAACGCAAATCCCGTCAAAGTCATGCCCACCAGGTGAGCGACCGACAAAAAGACAAGGTAGCGAGAGTTAAGGAGAGGAATTGGTCACCACTTAGCGTTTTTCGCTCACTTGCCCGGAAAACGAAGGGCCCGTCAGGAGCTCCCAAGGAACGGCTCGAACCGAAAGCCCATCAAAGTCTCGCCCGCCAAGTGAGTGATAGGAAAAAGGACAAGCCAGTGGGATTTGAGGAGCCGGATCGATCACCACATAACGTTTTTAGCTCGCTTGCCCGGCAAATGAAGGGCCCCATCAAGAGCGCCGAAGGAACGACTCGAACCCAAGGCCCATCAAAGTCACGCCCACCAAGTGAGCGACCAACAAAAATACAAGGCAGTGGGAGTTAAGGAGAGGACTTGGTCGCCACTTAACGTTTGTGGCTCACTTGCCCGTAAAACGAAGGGCCCATCAGGAGCGCCCAAGGGACGGCTCAAACCAAAATCCGGTGAAAGTCATGCCCGCTATGTGAGTGATAGGCAAACAGGCAAGCTAGTGGGAGTTAAGGAGTCGGATTGGTCACCACTTAACGTTCTTAGCTCGCTTTCCCGACAAATGAAGGGCCCCATCAAGAGCACCGAAGGAACGGGTCGAACCCAAATCTCGTCAAAGTCATGCCCACCAAGCGAGCGGCCAACAAAAAGACAAGGCAGTGGGAGTTAAGGAGAGGAATCGGTCGCCACTTAACGTTTTTGGCTCACTTTCCTAGCAAACGAAGGGCCCCATCAAGAGCGCCGAAGCAACGACTCGAACCCAAATCCTGTCAAAGTCATGCCCAGCAAGCGAGCAACCAACAAAAAGACAAGGTAGTGGAAGTTAAGGAGAGGAAGTGGCCACCGCTTAACATTTTTGGCTCACTTCCCTGAAAAACAAAGGGCCCATCAGGAGCGCACACAAGGGGCGGCATGAACCGAAATCCCACCAAGTGAGTGATAGGCCGAAAGACAAGCTAGCGGGAGTTAAGGAGCCGGATTAGTCACCACTCAACGTTTGCTAGCTCGCTTGCCCGACAAACGAAGGGCCCCGTCAAGAGCACCGAAGGAACGGATCGAACCCAAAGCCCAGCAAAGTCATGCCCACCGAGTGAGCGACCGACCAAAAGGCAAGGCAGTGGGGGTTAAGGAGTCAGACTGGTCACCACTCAACGTTTTTAGCTCGCTTGCTCGGCCAAGCGAAGGGCCCCATCAAGAGCGGCAAAGGAACGCCTCGAACCCAAAGCCCGTCAAAGTCGTGCCCACCAAGTGAGCGACCGACAAAGAGACAAGGTAGTGGCAGTTAAGGAGAGGAATCGGTCACCGCTTAACGTTTTTCGCTCACTTGCCTGAAAAACGAAGGGCCCATACGGAGCTCCCAAGGAACGGCTCGAACCGAAATCCCGTCAAAGTGATGCCCGCCAAGCGAGTGGCAGGCAAAAAGATAAGCTAGTGGGAGTCGAGGAGTCGGATTGGTCACCACATAACGTTTTTAACTCGCTTGCCCGGCAAACGGAGGGCCCCATCAAGAGTGTCGAAGGAACGACTCGAACCCAAAGCCTGTCAAAGTCATGCCCACCAAGTGAGCGACCAACAAAAGACAAGGTAGTGGGAGTTAAGGAGAGGAATTGGTTGCCACTTAACGTTTGTGGCTCACTTGCCCGAAAAACGAAGGGCCCATCAGGAGTGCCCATGGAATGGCATGAACCGAAAGCTCGTCAAAGTCATGCCCGCCAAGTGAGTGATAGGCAAAAGGACGAGCCAGCGGGAGTTAAGGAGTCGGATTGGTCACCACTTAAATGTTTTTAGCTCGCTTTCCCGGCAAACGAAGGGCCCCATCAAGAGCACCGAAGGGACGGCTCGAACCCAAATCCCGTCAAAGTCATGCCCACCAAGTGAGCGGCCAACAAAAAGACAAGGTAGGGGGAGTTAAGGTGTCGGATTGGTCACCACTTAACGTTTTTAGCTCGCTTGCCCGGCAAATGAAGGGCCCCATCAAGAGTGCCGAAGGAACGGCTCGAACCCAAAGCCCGTCAAAGTCATGCCCACCAAGTGAGCGACTGACAAAAAGACAGGGCAGCGGGAGTTGAGGAGTTGGACTGGTCACCACTTAACGTTTTTAGCTCGCCTGCTCGAAAAAACGAACGGCTCGAACCGAAAGCCTATCAAATTCATGCCCGCCGAGTGAGTGATAGGCAAAAGGACAAGCCGGCGGGAGTTAAGGTGTCGGATTGGTCACCACTCAACGTTTTTTAGCTCGCTTTCCCGGCAAACCAAGGGCCCCGTCAAGTGCGTCGAAGGAACGACTCGAACCCGAATCCTGTCAAATTCATGCCCACCAAGCGAGCGGCCGACAAAAAGACGAGGCAGTGGGAGAGAAGGAGAGGAGTTGGTCACTGCTTAACGTTCTTAGCTCGCTTGCCCAAAAAATGAAGGGCCCATTAGGAGCCCACCCAGGAGGCGGCTCGAACCGAAAGGCCGTCAAACTCATGCCCGCCAAGTGAGGGATAGGCCAAAAGACAAGCTAGCGGGAGTTAAGGAGTCGGATTGGTCACCACCACCGGTTTTTTAGCTCGCTTTCCCGGCAAACGAAGGGCCCCATCAAGAGCGCCGAAGGAGCGGCTCAAACCGGAAGCCCGTCAAAGCCATGCTCGCCAAGTGAGTGATAGGAAAAAAGACAAGCCAGCGGGAGTTAAGGAGCTGGGTTGGTCACCACTGGCCGTTTTTAGCCCGCTTGCCCAGCAAACGAAGGGCCCCATCAAGAGCGCCGAAGGAACGACTTGAACCCAAAGCCCGTCAAAGTCATGCCCACCAAGTGAGCGGCCGACAAAAAGGCAAGGTGGTGGGAGTTAAGGAGAGGAATTGGTCACCACTTAACGTTTTTTGCTCGCTTGCCCGGGAAACAAAGGGCCCATCAGGAGCGCCCAAGGAATGGCTCAAACCGAAATCCCGTCAAAGTCTCACTCGCCAAGTGAGCGATAGGAAAAAAGACAAGCCAGTGGGAGTTGAGGAGCCGGATTGGTCACCACATAACCTTTTTAGCTCGCCTGCCCGGCAGGCGAAGGGCCCCATCAAGAGCGCCCAGGGAACGGCCCAGACCCAAATCCCATCAAAGTCATGCCCACCAAGTGAGCGACCAACAAAAAGACAAGGTAGTGGGAGTTGAGGAGAGGAATTGGTCGCCACGCAACGCTTGTGGCTCACTTGCCCGAAAAATGAAGGGCCCATCAGGAGCGCCCAAGGGACGGCTCGAACCAAAAGCCCGTGAAAGTCATGCCCGCCAAGTGAGTGATAGGAAAAAGGACAAGCCAGCGGGAGTTAAGGAGTCGGATTGGTCACCCCTTAACGTTTTTAGCCTGCTTTCCCGGCAGACCATCAAGAGCGCCGAAGGAACGGCTCGAACCCAAAGCCCGTCAAATTCATTCCCACCAAGTGAGCGACCAACCAAAAGACAAGGCAGTGGGAGTCAAGGAGGGGAATTGGTCACCACTTAACGTTTTTAGCTCCCTTTCCCGAAAAAAACGAAGGGCCCAGCAGGAGCGCCCGAGGAACGGCTCGAACCGAAAGCCCGTCAAAGTCATGCCCGCCAAGTGAGCGATGGGAAACAGGACAAGCTAGTGGGAGTTAAGGGGTCGCATTGGTCACCGCTTAACGTTTTTAGCTGGCTTGCATGACAAACGAAGGGCCCCATCAAGAGCGCCGAAGGAACGACTCGAGCCCAAATCCCATCAAATTCATTCCCACCATGCGTGCGGCCGACGAAAAGACAAGGTAGTGGGAGTTAAGGAGAGGAACTGGTCACCACTTAACGTCCTTGGCTCCCTTGCCCGGAAAACGAAGGGCCCATCAGGAGCGCACACAAGGGGGCTGCTCGAACCGAAAGCCCTTCAAAGCCATGCCCGCCAAGTGAGTGACATGCAAAAAGACAAGCCGATGGGAGTCGGATCGGTCCCCGCTCAACGTTTTTAGCTCGCTTTCCCGGCAAACGAAGGGCCCCATCAAGAGCGCCGAAGGAACGGCTCGAACCCAGAGCCCGTCAAAGTCGTGCCCACCAGGCGAGCGACCGACGAAAAGACAAGGTAGTCGGGGAGTTGAGGAGAGGAATTGGTCGCCACTTAACGTTTTTAGCTCACTTTCCCGAAGAACGAAGGGCCCCTCAGGAGCGCCCAAGGAACGGCTCGAACGGAAAGCCCGTCAAAGTCATGCCCGCCAAGTGGGTGGTAGGAAAAAAGACAGGCCAGTGGGAGTTAGGGAGTCGGATTGGTCACCACTTGACGCTTTTAGCTCGCTTTCCCAGTAAACGAAGGCCCCATCAAGAGCACCCGAGGAACGACTCGAACCCAAAGCCCTCCAAAGTCATGCCCACCAAGCGAGTGGCCATCAAACGGGCAAGGTAGTGGGAATTTAAGGAGAGGGACTGGTCACTGCTTAACGTTTTTAGCTCACTTGCCCGGAAAATGAAGGGCAAATCAGGAGTGCCCAAGGAACGGCTCGGACATGAAGCCCGTCAAAGTCCTGCCCAATAAGTGAGTGACCAGAAAAGAGAAAAGGTAGTGGGAGCTAAGGAGAGGGATTGGTGGCCACTTAACGTTTTTTAGCTCGCTTTCCCAAAAAACGAAGGGCCCATCAAGAGAACCCACAAGCAGTGCCCAAGGAGAACCCACCAGGAGGACCCACAAGGGGCACGGAAGGTGCTCCAACAAGGAGCACACACGAGGGGCACCCAAGGAACGGCCCGAACGCAAATCCCGTCAAAGCCATGCCCACCAGGTGAGTGACCAGCCAAAAGACAAGGAAATGGGAGTCAAGGAGACATATCTATCGCCACTTAATGTTTTTAGCTCACTTTCCCACCAAACGAATGGCCCAAGGAGTGCCCATGGGGAACCCACATGGAGCGCCCAAGGAGCACCCACAAGGAGCGCTCGAGGGGCAGACAAGGTGCGCCGACAAGGACTGCCCAAGGAACGCCCGAGGCGTGGACGAGGTGCACCGACAAGGACTGCCCAAGGAACACCCGAGGTGCGGATGAGGTGCGCCGACAAGGACTGCCCAAGGAACGCCCACAAGGACAGCCCAAGGAACAGCTCGGGCCCAAATCCTTTCAAAGTGATGCCCGCCAAGTGAGTGGCCGGCAAAAAGACAAGGCAGCGGGAGTTAAGGAGAGGGGTTTGGTCGCCACTAAACATTTTTAGCTTGCTTTCCCGGCAAACGAAGGTCCCATAAGGAGCACCCAAGGAACGACTCGAACACAAAGCCCACAAAAGCCATGCCCACCGATTGAATTACCGGTAAAACGACAAGGTAGCGGGAGTTAAGGAGGGGGGTTCGTCACCACTTAACGTTTTTAGCTCACTCGCCCGGATAACGAAGGGGTCTGTCAGGGGCTCCCAAGGAATGCCTCGAACCCAAAGCCCGTGAAAGTCATGCCCACCAAGTGGGTTACCGGAAAAAATACAAGGTAGTGGGAGTTGAGGAGAGGGACTGGTCACCACTTAATGTTTTTAGCTCACTTTCCCGTAAAACAAAGGGCCCATCAAGAGCGCCCAAGGAACGACTCGAACCCAAGTCCCGTCAAAGTGATGCCCACCAAGCGAGTGGCCAGCAAAAGTACAAGGTAGTGGGAGTTG
>LPNX011078753.1:236249-243701 GCA_001517045.1 Pseudotsuga menziesii
AGGAACAAGCAAAGCCCTCAACCTTTGAAACCGAGTACAACGGCCGCCTAGGCCCCGCAAGCTAAACAGCTGCAAGTGTAAGGTTCTTGTGTTTAAAGCCGTGCAGCAAGCCTAATATACCGCAGGAAAAAGAAGGTGGAGATTCTGCATCAAATCTTCTTTTCGTACGGTCCAACGAGAGAAAACCTATGGACGGAGTGGAGAGGTCCGAAACAAAGATGAACAAGGCAGCCCTCCACCTTTCAAGCCAAGCATTGAGACAAAACCTGTGAGTTTTCCCTGCCAGCTAAACAGCGTGACAGCGAGACCTTATCGCCTGCAGCCATCTCAATGCCAGGACAAGCCATGGCGAGAGCGTTCCACCCTGCATCTCTATTCAGAACAATCCTCCTCGACTGAGTAGAATGGACTTTTCTGTGGGAAGGTATACATCGGCCCAACAGCACTGCTACCGATACAAGGACAAAGCAAACCGATTCCAAAACTCTTTGGCCACTTTATTAAATAGACTCCAAATCCAACGCAAGCGAAGATGGTAAGCAAAGTTAGAAGAGTGCCGTCATGTTGAGGCAAAGCTTCAACTGCCCATCAAAAAAACCGAGCCTCGAAATGCTTTCGAAGGAAGCACACCATTGATGCGCCCCTGCCAAAAATCCCGTTGTTGCTCTTACAAATGGTCTCTGGTCGCACAACATGCCAACATGGAAAAAGTACAAGCACAATAGATAGGTCTCCATAGAGCCCTAACAGTGAAAAGGAAATCCCTCGTTCGAAGCCACCACAAACCCCAAAACTCCACGTTGAATGGAAACAGGCTTTGTTTTATCGGTGCCTCCAAAGATGAGCATTGCCAACTTTACCGCTCATGTGTTACCATGTCGAACGATAGCCCGTTGAGAGTCGACCGTGTCATGGCCCCACCGCAACGGCCACTTAAAACACGCTAAGCGCGCCCTTGGGATGCGTTAGGAGGTGGGCGCACCCCTGGGATGACACCTTGGTGCGGAAGACACCTTGGTACACATCCACGAAACCTAAGAATATGGGCGTTTGTGCGTAGGCTGGGCGCACAGGGACGGCAAGCAAACGGACAAGGCGACGTCAGCAAGGTGCGGCAGTTGTGAGAGTGTGGGAGCTTGGACGGATGGGCGGATGAAGCGTTGACGTGCGCGCGGAAGAAGGATGTGCGTGCCCTACCTTGGGATGGGCGCTCACCCCCTTGGCGCGTCACCTTAGAGCGCGTCACCCCCTTACTTGGTTTACACTTTACCTTGGCGCGTTGACCGACGGTGTAGCATGGGCTTCAAGCAATGTGAGCATGGGTCCACTTGAGGACGCTCACTTATATAAATAAAGCTAAGGCATTGTGACAAAGACATCATCAAGAAGCTGAAAACGAAGAGAGGGAGCAGCAAGTCTAAGGAATCCGCAGATGACAAGGTGCCTAAGCTAGGGACTGTCTCGCGCACTTGTAATCTCTTTGTATTTTTGGTGTAGTGGCTAGTGTGCATGCACCAGGAACTCTGCCTTAGGCAACTCCATTGATGTAACAGTTTTGCTCCATTTTTATTATATCTTTGGGCTCTGCAAGTTGGCAACCCACAATTATTTCTTGGTTTCTTTTTACTGTTGCTGCATATTTTTATTTCTGGAATTTTGGCTAAGTGTTGAATGCTGTGTAAAGCTAATGTAACAGAGTAAATTGCTGAGAAGTTAAGTGTTATAAGATAAACATATTCCGCAGGTTAAGGCGTAGTCTGCAGGTTAGGGCTTGGGTGGGCAAACCCTCAAGTGGCCTTCCTGGCAGTGCCGCACACCACCTTTGGCAAGTCAAGAGCGCTTGTGAAGTGTGGCTGTGACAAGTGGTATCAGAGCTGTTCAAGTGGGACACTCAAGATGATAGGACTGCCGACGTCGCAGAGAAAACGATGAAAGTGCTGCAAGATCTGGGAGCTCCTTTTAGCAGAACCGGTGAAGAAGGTGTCATCGTAACCATCGTCGTTAGACTGGTTGGCGGGCGCACTTTGGTTTGGAGGCTGGGGACAACCGCAGGTTGCAGCGAAGGCAGAGGAAGCGGCGGCTTGGAAAAGCGAGCTTCCAGAACACTTGCGAAAGATGGTGAGTGTGTGCGCTTGGGAGGAGCGTGCGCCAGACTACGGAGGCACAGGCTCTGCAGAGCGAGAGCCTAAGTTTGGCAACGGAAATGTGCGTTTGGACGTGCGAGCTGCGGAGAAGTGCAGCACCGCAGAGATGGGTGCTCTGGGAGTGCGCGGTGCGGACGTGTGGACTGCGGCAGAGAAACGTGCGACAGGAAAGTGCGAGCGCTCGCAGGAGCACGCGGACAGAGGGCGCTCGGTGGTGCGCACGGCAGAAGTGTGCGCTGCAGACGAGCGTGCGACAGTGAAGCGACTGGATGAGCGTGCGACAGTTGTGTGCGCTGCGGACGGGCACACCGCAGAGGAGCACTGCGGTGAGTGCACTGCGGAAGCATGCGGTTGCACGACAGAAAGGAGACCGGATGAGCGTGCGACAGTTGTGAGCACTGCGGACGGGCGCACCGCAGAGGAGCGCTGCGGTGGGCGCACTGCAGAAGCGCGCGCTCAGAAAAAGAAGTGCGCTACGGTTGGACAGGTTTACATAGTGACAAACAGAGGCATGGTTTTGGGTGCCATGAGGGGCAGTCTGGACACAAATGCGCTAAGTTTCGTTCAGGTGCTGGTAAACGGCAGGAAAGTGAGGGCTTTGGTAGATACGGGCGCCTCACACAACTTCATGAAGCTGGAAGTAGTAGATGCCATCGGATTGAAGAAGACAAGCAGCAGGATAAAAGTAAAGGCAGTAAATTCTCAAGCGAAGGCTGCCGCAGGCATAGCTTCAGGAGTGACTGTTCACATTGGTCGTTGGACAGGTAAGGTTGATTTTATAGTTATGCCCCTTGATGATTTTGAGATGATTCTTGGGCAAGACTTTTTGCGGAGACAGGAAGCTGTCTTGTTATCGTTTCCAGACAGGCTAGTCATCTTCAAGGGTAAGAGGCCAAGCGTGGTGAAAACTGTTGCAGGCAAACCAGATGAACAAGACAAATTTGTATCAGTGGTGAAGGCAAAGAAGACTGCTCGGTGGTCAGAAATGCAGATGTATGTTGCAACATTGTTGGATGAGTCTGATCCAGGTAGTGTGGGGACGCCTACGCCACCTGTCCTCTCTGACATGTTGGCTGCGTATGCAGATTTGATGCCCGAGAGCTTGCCGAAAGCGTTTCCCCCGAGAAGGAACGTGGACCACCGTATTGAGTTGGAGCCGGGATCCAAACCAGTGGCAAAGGTGCCGTACAGATTATCAGGACCCGAGTTGGAAGAGTTGAAGAGCCAGCTCACCGAACTCACAGATGCAGGGTTCATTAGGCCGTCAAGGTCTCCATATGGTTCCTCGGTGTTGTTTCAAGGAAAGAAGGACACAGCCGAGTTGCAGATGTGCTTGGACTACAGAATGTTGAACAAGAAAACGATCAAGAACCGGTATCCTCTTCCATTGGTGGCTGATTGTTTTGATAAATTGGCTAAGGCACGAGTGTTTTCAAAGCTGGATTTGAGACAGGGGTACTACCAAGTGCGGATTGCAGAAGGTGACGAACACAAGACTACATGCGTGACAAGGTATGGGAGTTTTGAGTTTTTGGTTATGCCGTTTGGGTTATGTAATGCCCCGGCCACTTTCTGTACATTGATGAATGATGTGCTGCGGCCGTTTTTGGATAAGTCGGTTGTGGTATATCTAGATGACATAGTGGTCTACAGTGAGACGTTGGAAGATCACAAGAGGCATCTGAAAGAGGTTTTCGATGTGCTACGGGAGCACCAGCTGTACTTGAAAGCTTCCAAGTGTTCGTTTGGGAAAGAAGAGATCCAGTTCTTGGGCCATCGAATCGGCCATGGGGTGATTCGGATGGATGACAGTAAAGTTGCTGCGATACAGGATTGGGTAGAGCCGCGAACAGTACATGAGGTACAAAGTTTTCTGGGGCTAGCTAACTATTACCACAGGTTTGTTGAAGGATATTCAAAGATTGCAGCACCGCTTACAGACTTGTTGAAAAAGAGTAAAGTCTGGAAGTGAACGGAAAGGTGCCAAGATGCGTTTGATGAGCTGAAATGTAGGCTTGCGACAGCACCAGTTTTGAGGCTGCCTGACTTTGAAAAGGACTTTGAAGTCCAAACGGATGCGTCGGACTTTGCTATCGGAGGTGTACTGATGCAAGAGGGACATCCGGTTGCGTATGAGAGCCGCAAGCTCCAGGACCGCGAGAGGAGATATCCGGTTCATGAGAAAGAGATGACGGCTGTTGTACATTGCTTGAGGACGTGGCGGCACTACTTGTTGGGCAAACCGTTCGTTGTGAAAATGGACAACATAGCAACAAGTTACTTTGCCACGTAGCCTAAGCTCTCGCCAAAGCAAGCAAGGTGACAAGACTTTTTGGTAGAGTTTGATATGATTTTGGAGTATAGACCGGGAAGGTTGAATGCTGCTGCGGATGCGTTGAGTAGGAAGGCTCAATTAGCAATAGTAAGTGGGAAGTCACTTGAACCGATGGTGCAGGTTGTTTCTGATTTGCGGTTACGGATAAGGGAAGCTCTAAAGGAGGACCCGACGGCTGGCAGCATTTTTGCGCAGATCAAGAGGGGAGGAGCAACCCGGTTCAAAGAGAAAGATGGGCTGCTTTACTATGACGAACGGTTGTATGTGCCAAGGGCTTCAAAGCTTAGGAAGGAGTTGTTGAAGGAGTGTCATGACTCAGTTTGGGCAGGACATCCAGGGTAGCATAGAACACGTGCATTGGTTGAGAAGAGTTTCTATTGGAAACATCTTCGTGCGGACATAGAGGAGTATGTTCGCACTTGTCTTATTTGTCAGCAAGACAAGTCAAGTTCGCAGAGGAAAGTGGGCTTGCTGCAGCCATTGCTGGTGCTAGAGAGACCATGGGTTAGTGTCTCGATGGACTTCATCAAACAGCTACCGAAATCGCAGGGGTTCAATGGGATATTCGTGGTGGTTGATCGGTTCTCCAAGTATGCTACCTTTGTGCCGATGAGGTCGCAATGTAAAGCTGCAGATGTGGCTAAGTTATTTTTCAGACATGTGGTTAAGTACTGGGGCTTACCACTGAACATAGTGTCAGATCGGGATGCGCGGTTCACAGGAAAGTTTTGGCCTACGTTGTTCAAGTTGTTGGGAACGAAATTGCTCAGAAGTTCGGGCTTTCATCCAGAAACAGATGGACAGACGGAGAGAGTTAACGCAATTCTGGAAAGCTACTTGAGGCACTATGTACAGGCTGATCAGAAGAATTAGCTGGAGCTGTTGGACGCAGCTCAGTTCAGTTACAACATGCTTGTAAGTTCTGCAACAGGTTATAGTCTGTTTGAGTTGGCAACGGGGCAGAAATCGTTGACTCCGCAGGTTGTTGTGACAGGTGAGGTTGGGCCTAGTCCAGCTGCGGCACAATTTATAATGGCATGGACTGTAGCTAGGGTTTTACACCTAGCTTGTACGAATGAGTACCTACTAAGGACAATGGATTCCTTAGTAGCAGTTCAATGATATATGAATTAAAAGCTATAACTTGAAATAAAAAGATGCTAAACAATAATGAGAATTAAATCTAAACAAGTGCATTAAACAAAACAGTAGAAAGTAAATAACATAAAACGAAAGCAGTAAATAGTAAATAATGATCTTTATTGATGTTACCTCCAATGTGGAGGTGGGTGAAGTCCGTTGCGTTGGTCCGATGTCGGTGGCTCCGAGCTTCAAGCTGATTCTTCTCTTTCTCCAATGGTGGAAATGGGCCAAAAGGGGCTCTTACGGTGAAAGTAGCTTCAATGGTGAGCTATGGTTTCACGGTGAAAGTAGCTTCAATGGTGAGCTATGGTTTCACGGTGAAAGTAGCTTCAATGGTGAGCTATGGTTTCACGAGCAATTTTGGCAGAGGCAGGATACTTGTCATTGTGGATCTGGAATAAGGGGTTTCCACCCCTTATTTATAATTGAAAACCATGCGGTTTTAGGGTTAGGGTTTCAGCTATTTATGGTTTTTTCCTCATTTCCTCATTATTTTATATTTTTCCTTTCTTTTTGGATATTTTTGCTTTTTTGGAGGAATTTTGGATATTTTTAGCTGAAAAGAGGGTTTTATGGCCTTTTGGAGGCATTTTAAGCCTTTTGGAGGCTTTTTGCATGGTTTTATGGGTTTTTGATGAAAATATGGTAGGAAAATGGACAAATGGGCCATGTAATGGGGCAGATGAGGCAGTGAACCATTTTTGGGTGTTAACAGATTGCCCTTTGATGTGCGAGGGTAGGATCTCATCGTATGGCCGATGGACATCATAAGTAATATTCCTTTTTGTTGCTGGGGTGTGGAGAAAGAGAAGGAACCAAATGAAGCCCGGAACAACGACCTCGAACCACCTGCAAGGACTTAAAAAGTACATAACCTCAATAATGGATGAGGAATCATTTGATAATCTGGACGAGGCGGGCATTCCCATGCTCGTATCAAGATACATAAAAATAACTGTGAGGCCCAAAAAAGGGTGACCTATAGGATACATAGAAAACCACTGCGTATATCATAAGTGTCCAGAGGGGACACAATGCTGGAACATACTGCTGGGTTGACCATGTCTGAGCTGAACAATTGATGCACTGGAAAGACAGCAGTGCTATGAAATGTGGTTTTGAAGGAACTGATGAGCTGCTGGATCAAAGTGACAACGGTCATACGTGTAATGGTACACTGATCTGGAACTGAACCGGGTATGCGAGGAAGCATGGAACTGGATGGCTTCCGAATACGATCTCCAACGCAGCCCGGACATCCACGGGAACATATCATTGAGCATTCCAAAGTGACTCACCAATGTGCTAGAGTCGGGGGAAATCCGGGGTCTTCGACAAATAGTGGAATGGATATACTTCCTGCGCGATTCTCAACGATGCGATTAAGGTGCTGAAGTCGAGCATGTGAGAAACAACGATTCGGAGAGGCAATGATGATTCCTCCCAAAATGGTCTGTAGGCACCCACCACAGATGGTGACGGGTCCAAGGCGCAGGGGCCTCTGGGTCTATCCTCTGGAATAGAGGGGTTGTCGTCGACAGAGGGAGACCTGCAACTATCAAGGCAATGATGTTTCCTTGACAGGAGCGTGAGGTGAAAAAATCGAACTGTGATAGTACTGATGGCAGGAGTGATAAACTGGGGGGAATAACTGGGCAAGTAGAGTGGGTGGACTCAAACTTCCTTTGTTCAGAGTATGATGGCGGGGATGATCCGGCAGCATATGAGATTGACTGGTGGTAAAGGGATCATAGCGGTATAGGATCTGAGGGTGAATGGGCTGAGGTAGACTCAAGCTGTGGTAAAATGGTAGGAGATTGCAGAATACTC
>LPNX011078753.1:251026-256026 GCA_001517045.1 Pseudotsuga menziesii
TTGCGTTGGTCCTATGTCGGTGGCTCCGAGCTTCAAGCTGCTTCTTCTCTTTCTCCAATGGTGGAAATGGGCCAAAAGGGGCTCTTACGGTGAAAGTAGCTTCAATGGTGAGCTATGGTTTCACGGTGAAAGTAGCTTCAATGGTGAGCTATGGTTTCACGAGCAATTTTGGCAGAGGCAGGATACTTGTCATTGTGGATCTGGAATAAGGGGTTTCCACCCCTTATTTATAATTGAAAACCATGCGGTTTTAGGGTTAGGGTTTCAGCTATTTATGGTTTTTTCCTCATTTCCTCATTATTTTATATTTTTCCTTTCTTTTTGGATATTTTTGCTTTTTTGGAGGAATTTTGGATATTTTTAGCTGAAAAGAGGGTTTTATGGCCTTTTGGAGGCATTTTAAGCCTTTTGGAGGCTTTTTGCATGGTTTTATGGGTTTTTGATGAAAATATGGTAGGAAAATGGACAAATGGGCCATGTAATGGGGCAGATGAGGCAGTGAACCATTTTTGGGTGTTAACATGGAAAAAAAGAGTAAAAATGGCTAAGGCTCATTTGGAAGGAGCTGCCAAGAGGGCGAAAAAGTGGGCTGATAAGAAACGCAGAGATGAAGAGTTTCAGGTGGGAGAAAAGGTACTTCTTAGACTTAGCAAAGAACAGTTCGTTCCGCCAAAGGGCCTAGCAAGCTGTTTGGTGCGGAAGTATGACGGACCCTTTGAAATTCTGGAGAAGGTAGGCAAGGTGGCTTACAGACTTAGACTTCTAGAACATATTCAAGCGTATCACCCAGTTTTTCATGTTAGCCAGTTAAAACGGTGCAGAGTTGATGTGGATGAACCAGAAAGACATGTTCCTACTAGAGCTCCTGCGATGATTGTGGACAGGCCAGATCGAGAAGTAGAAGCTATCTTAGGACATAGGTTCAATCGGCGAGGCAAAGATTCAAGGTTGGAAAACTTTGTCAAGTGGTGGGACATGCCGGAGGAAGAAAACAGCTGGGAATGGAAGAACATGCTATGGAAGGCTGAAGAATTGGTCATGGCATTTCAGGAAGAGCATGGTTTACCTCCGCAGTGGAATCCACGGAAGTCGACCGTGTCACGGCCCCACCGCAACGGCCACTTAAAATGCGCTAAGCGCGCCCTTGGGATGCATTAGGAGGTGGGCGCACCCCTAGGATGACACCTTGGTGCGGAAGACACCTTGGTACACCTCCGCGAAGCCTAAGAATATGGGCGTTTGTGCGTAGGCTGGGCGCACATGGACGGCAAGCGAACGGACAAGGCGACGTCAGCAAGGTGCGGCGGTTGCGAGAGTGCGGGAGCTTGGACGGATGGGTGGATGAAGCGTTGACGTGCACACAAAAGAAGGATGTGCGTGCCCTACCTTGGGATGGGCGCTCACCCCCTTGGCGCGTCACCTTAGAGCGCGTCACCCCCTTACTTGGTTTACACTTTACCTTGGCGCGTTGACCGACGGTGTAGAGTGGGCGGCAAGCAATGTGAGCGCGGGTCCACTTGAGGACGCTCACTTGTATAAATAAAGCTAAGGCATTGTGACAAAGACATCATCAAGAAGTTGAAAATGAAGAGAGGGAGCAGCAAGTCTGAGGAAGCCGCAGATGACAGGGCACCTAAGCTAGGGACTGTCTCGCGCACTTGTAATCTCTTTGTATTTTTGGTGTAGTGGCTAGTGTGCGTGCACCAGGAGCTCTGCCTTAGGCAACTCCATTGATGTAACAGTTTTGCTCCATTTTTATTATATCTTTGGGCTCTGCAAGTTGGCAACCCACACTTATTTCTTGGTGTCTTTTTACTGCTGCTGCATCTTTTTATTTCTGCAATTTTGGCTAAGTGTTGAATGCTGCGTAAAGCTAATGTAACAGAGTAAATTGCTGAGAAGTTAAGTGTTATAAGATAAACATATTCCGTAGGTTAAGGCGTAGTCTGCAGGTTAGGGCTTGGGTGGGCAAACCCTCAAGTGGCCTTCCTGGCAGTGCCGCACACCACCTTCGGCAACTCAAGAGCGCTTGCGAAGTGTGGCTGTGACAGACCGCCCTACGAATGACCCGAGGCCAATTTTCAAGCAGACCCAACAAGCAACGCATCCATCGCACCACCCTTCGCACGAAATGACACTTCCACCGTGAGAGAAGTGTACGATAGGCAACAACGTAGTAATTTAACCAGCAGCTTCGAACCGACGACCGAAAGGGGCAATAGATCCAAGAGAAGACTGAAGATTGAAGCCCTCGTGCGAAGCCACCGCAAACCCCAAAACTTCACATTGAATGGAACCTATAGGATTTGGTTTCCCGGTGCCTCCGAAGATGAGCATTGCCAACATTACCGCTCATGTGTTACCAAGTCGAACGATAGCCCGTTGCGGGTCGACCACCCTACGAATGACCCGAGGCCAATTTTCAAGCAGACCAAACAAGCAACGCATCCATCGCACCACCCTTCGCACGAAACTACACTTCCACCGTGAGAGAAGTGCACAATAGGCAACAACGTAGTAATTTAACCAACAGCTTCAAACCGACGACCGAAAGGGGCAACACATCAGAGAGAAAACCGAATATGGAAGCCCTCGTGCGAAGCCACTGCAAACCCCAAAACTCCACGTTGAATGGAACTTACAGGCTTTGTTTTCCCAGTGCCTCCGAAGATGAGCATTGCCAACATTACCACTCATGTGTTACTGAGCCGCACGATAGCCCATTGAGAGTCGACCGCCCTACAAATGACCCGAGGCCAATTTTCAAGCAGACCCGACAGGCAACGCATCCATCGCACCACCCTTCGCACGAAATTTCTTTTCCAACCCGAAGCCCACCAAGGGAGTAATAGGGAAAAAGACAAGGCAGTGGAAGTTAAGGAGTCGGATTGGTCACCACTTAATGTTTTTAGCACACTTGCGTAGCAAACGAAGGGGCCAGGGAGCACCCACAACGATCGCACAAAGAATGGCTCGACCGCAAGTCCCATAAAACTCATGCCCACCAAGGGAGTAATAGGGAAAAAGACAAGGTAATGGAAGTTAAGGGGCCGGATTGGTCACCACTTAACCTTTTTAACGCACTCGCATGGCAAACGAAGGGCCCAAGGAGCACCCACAATGATCGCACAAAGAACGGCTCAACCGCAAGTCCCGTCAAACTCATGCCCACCAAGGGAGTAATAGGGAAAAAGACAAGGTAATGGAAGTTAAGGGGTCGGATTGGTCACCACTTAACCTTTTTAACGCATCGCACGGAAAACAAAGGGCCCAAGGAGTGCGCCCAAGGAGCGCACACAAGGAGCGCCCAAGGAGTGCCCCAAGGAGCGCACACAAGGAGCGCACACAAGGAGCACCCAAGGAGCACCTAAGGAGCGCCCACAAGGAGCGCCCAGGGAGCGCCCAAGGAGCGCACATAAGGAGCGCGCACAAGGAGCACACACAAGGAGCGCCCAAGGAGCGCCCAAGGAGCGCACACAAGGAGCGCCCCAGAGAGCGCCCACAAGGAGCGCCCAGGGAGCGCCCAAGGAGCGCACAAAAGGAGCGCACACAAGGAGCACCCAAGGAGTGCCCGCATGGAGCGCCCAAGGAGCGCACACAAGGAGCGCCCCAAAGAGTGCCCAACGAGCGCCCAAGGAGCGCCCGCATGGAGCACCCAGGGAGCGCCCGCATGGAGCGCCCAAGGAGCGCCCGCATGGAGCGCCCAAGGAGCGCCCGCATGGAGCGCCCAAGGAGCGCACACAAGGAGCGCCCCAAAGAGTGCCCAAGGAGCACCCATAAGGAGCGCCAAAGGAGCGCCCACATGGAGCGCCCAAGGAGCGCCAAAATCCCGTCAATTTCTTTCCCACCAAGGGAGTAAAAGGTAAAAAGACAAGCTAGTGAAAGTTAAGGGGTCGGATTGGTCACCGCTTAACGTTTTTAGCACACTTGGCGGGCAAAAGGAGCGCCCAAAAGGTGCGCCCAAGGAGTGCCCAAAAGGTGTGCCCAAGGAGCGCCCACAAGGAGTGCCCACAAGGTGCGCCCAAGGAGCACCCGCTAGGAGCGCCCAAGGAGCGCCCACAAGGTGCGCCCACTAGGAGCGCCCAAGGAGCGCCCACAAGGTGCGCCCAAGGGCCGCCCACAAAGAGCGCCCAAAAGGTGCGCCCAAGGAGCACCCATAAGGAGCGCCCACCAAGAGCGCCCAAGGAGCGCCCACATGGAGTGCACCAAGGAACGCACAGCGGGAACACTCACGAGGAGCGCCAAAGGAACGGCCCGAACTGAAAGCCCGTCAAAGTCATGCCTGCCAAGTGAGTGATAGACAAAAAGACAGGCTAGAAGGAGTCAGATTGGTCATGACTAAACGTTTTTAGCTCGCTTGCCCGGCAAACGAAGGGCCCCATCAAAAGCGCCGAAGGAACGAGCCGAACCCAAATCCCATCAAATTCATGCCCATCGAGTGAGCGACCAACAAAAAGACAAGCTAGCGGTAGTTAAGGAGCCGGGTCGGTCACCACTTAACGTTTTTGGCTCGCTTGCCCGGCAAACGAAGGGCCCCATCAAGAGCATCGAAGGAGCGACTCAAACGCAAATCCCGTCAAAGTCATGCCCACCAAGTGAGCGACCGACAAAAAGACAAGGTAGCGGGAGTTAAGGAGAGGAATCAGTCACCAATTAGCATTTTTTGCTCACTTGCCCGGAAAATGAAGGGCCCGTCAGGAGCTCCCAAGGAACGGCTCAAACCGAAAGCCCGTCAAAGTCTCGCTCGCCAAGTGAGTGATAGGAAAAAGGACAAGCCAGTGGGAGTTGAGGAGTCAGATCAATCACCACATAACATTTTTAGCTCGCTTGCCCAGCAAATGAAGGGCCCCATCAAAAGCTCCGAAGGAACGACTCAAACCCAAGGCCCGTCAAAGTCACGCCCCCCAAGTCAGCGACCAACAAAAAGATAAGGTAGTGGGAGTTAAGGAGAGAACTTGGTCGCCACTTAACATTTGTGGCTCACTTGCCCATAAAACGAA
>LPNX011078782.1:0-52081 GCA_001517045.1 Pseudotsuga menziesii
AGAGTTTGATCTCGAGTTTGTTTCGGCAAAATCGAAGAAATCGTTAATATTTGCAGAGCTCATATCAGATTTTCCGAGCGAGGCTGAGGAGTCAGTATGTGAAGATACATTCGCTGATGAACACATTTTCTTGATCTCAACGACTGACCCATGGTACGGTGATATCATAGTATATTTGCAAACGCAGAGGACCCCTACTCACCTCTCGCAAGATGAGCGACGTCGATTACGTCACGTTTCCAAGAACTACCTCATAGTGGACAATACTTTGTACCGCCGTGGAGTAGATTCCCTTTTACGACGTTGTTTAACTCATGATGAGGCTGAGGTAGTGCTTAATGATTGCCATGGAGGGGCGTGTGGTGGTCATTTATCTGGGCTTGCTACAGCCCAAAAGATTTTGAGAGCAGGATATTTCTGGCCATCGATCTTCATGGATTGTATTGAAGCGGTCAAGAGGTGCCACCCTTGCCAGGTGTTTGCACGTAACATGCGCTTGAAGCCTGCCCCGTTGCACCCTATTATCACCGCCGGTCCCTTCACCAAGTGGGGGATATATTTTATGTATTTCAACCCAGCTTCGGCTGGGGGGCACCATCGTATCATTGTGGCTGTCGATTACTTCACGAAATGGGATGAGGCAATGCCTACAGTAAAATCTGACGGTGAGACAGCCACTCACTTCATATTCAACCAAATCATCTCTAGGTTCGGGATTTCGAGAGAGCTTGTCACTGACCATGGATCGCACTTTCAGAATCGTATGATGGAAGAGTTGGCCTCCAAGTTAGGATATAAGCAAGAGCACTCCTCTTCTTACTATCCTCAAGCGAATGGACAGGTTGAAGCTGTGAATAAATCACTTAAGTCCATTCTCCAATGAACCATCGCACAAAGCAAGACGAATTGGCATATTATGTTGTATCCTACTTTGTGGGCGTACCGAACCGCGGTAAAGACTGCCACTGGTTTTTCTCCATATCAGCTTGTTCATGGAGTGGAGTCAATATTGCCGGTTGAATGCAAGATTCCTTCGTTGAAGTTAGCCATAGAACTCTTACCAGATACTTCACCTTTGGAGGAGCGTTTGGTTCACCTTGAGCAACTCGATGAGCAGTGTAGAGATGCCTTGGTGACTCTAGAGGTTAATAAGCGTCACGTGAAGGCCCAATACGATAAGTCTATCCGTCTGAGAGTGTTTAGTGAGGGAGACTTGGTCCTTTTGTGGGATCAATCGAAAGAACCCTTGGGGGCAGGGAAGTTCAATCCTATGTGGCGTGGTCCTTACATGGTCAAGCGAGTATTAGAGAAGGGTGCCTATGAGTTAGTGGATTACGAAGGGACAGCCTTGGCGGAGCCTAGAAATGGGCTCTATCTTAAAAAATACTATGCATAATCTTTAGCCAAGGTTGTTTGGTGTATATTATTGTACAGCTTTTTTGCATAGTTAGGTCTTGTTTATCATGATCAGGTTTGTGATTAGTTTCCATTTCTTGTGGCAGATGTCAATGGAATCTTCCACCTTCGTAGGATTCGCGGATGGTGCAAGTCGTCACACTCAACACTCAGCCTCAGCTGCTTGGGTGATTTTTACTCCTATGGGTCATGTACTGTCTTCAGGAGGTGTATGTCTACGGCCATCTTCCAACAATGTTGCTGAATATAGTGCCGTTATCGAGCTTCTACGGGATGCCATTTCGCATGGTGTTCTCTCTCTTGAGGTACGTCTTGATTCAGAGTTACTAGTGTCACAGCTAAATGGTTTGTACCATGTTAGAGATCCGACGTTATTGAGGAGATTCTTACGTGTGAGATTGCTAGAACGGCAATTTGAGAACATAACATATATACACATTCCAAGAAATTTTAATCAAATTGCTGACTCATATGCTAACTATGTGTTAGATTGGCATTTGTTTCATTCATCATAAATTAATCATAAACACAATGTTTACACATGTAAATAAATAAACCGATCACCATAAAAAAAAAAATTATATACATCAAAATGTGGTAATACATAGTGTCATAATACAAAATTGGGGCTTTGAAAGCCACCATCATATACACGATAGTACAAAATAGATACAATCCCAGGTGTCTACTCCTGTGGAGGTGGATGAGGGTTGTGATCATGATATGTCACCACGGCTCTAGCTAGCCATCGGAATAAATGCACCCATGCGTGTGGTACACCAACCACCTGTCTCTGCATAGCCTCAGGCAAGTCCTCGACTTGCGCCATGGGAATCCTGTGAGTCAGTCGCACAAAGTTGGTATGGATGCTTTGGAGTGTTCGCTTCGCATCCACACCGGTGATATCGTCTCCTCTTCCCCTCCGTCTATGACGTGGGAAGCCCTCTGGTCGCCATGGTCCCACATCTGCACGTCAATGGTAGATGTCACTATGTATTATCACCCAAAAACATGTCTTTTTGATTCCATTAATCAAGAAAACACAAAAAAATTAAATACTTCAAAATTTTTAAAAAGAGTAAGGGTCGAGATTCGTTACCTATGTCTCCATATGCTGACCCTGGTGGTAATGGCATGTCCGGGTCTCCCCGGAAGTCTATCCCTGCATAAGGGTAGTCCTTTATGGAAATAATCTATCGTCACCACCAAGGAAAAAAGTCTGCTGGATAAGGGTTGGCCACCCTACCACCCCCCAGTCTGCGCATCGCGCCTGCCCAACGTCGTTGGGCCGGATCTCGAACCCCGTGGAGAGGAACATCCACTCTAGGGCTCAATCCTGGAACCCGCTCGAAGAAGAAAGTGCTCAAGATACTACTGAACCCGAAGTTCCATATCCTACCTGCCTTGCACTCACTGAGCTGATGTTTCATGTTGCTCAATAGTGATGTGCTCCAGTCATAGATGGTCGGTGTCATGCACTCCACCGCATAGAACATCAATGGCCGAGAGGCCTGATGGAGTGATGCTAAGCCTGCTATCCTGCCCAGCGTCAGTAAGATGGCCTTTAGGCCCAGTACCTGTATAGCATTGATGGGGACTTGGCTCCCCACCTTATCTGTCTCTAGATAGCAGTATACTGCGATGTACTCATCTATAGTCAGCCCATGACATGGCCCTCCGTGGGCACGAAGGTTCACCGTCTCACCCCGCCGTGATAGACTTGTGATAAAATAGATATCCTCCACCTCAATGGTGAGGGACATGCCTTCTAGCCGGAAGGTCTCTGAGTCCGGATCCCAATAGTCTACAAGCATCTGTAGTAGTCTTGGTTTGGCCCTCAAGCCTCCTAGGCACCAAAACTTGTAGAGTCCGCATCTTCTTAGAGCCTCTTGAGCCATTCTGTCAGCTCTTACTGCTTCCTCTACATCACCATGCTCATGTTCTCACCACTCTAGCACCATCCTGCATGAGAAGTTGACCAAAATGTCCATTAGATTCATAAAAATCTTAGTGCGCGGCGTCATACACGGCTGTTTTCAAAACAGCCGCGTATGTACGCGGTTTCAGGCCCCTTTTCCGCGTATAGCCAGCCCTATACGCGGAAAAAACCTCGATATCCGCGTGGGTCGTGGCGCTCATGTAAGTTTGGCCATTAAAAATTCATTTGACCATGAAAAATTATAAAATTTGTATTGAAATGCAAGCTGAGAACATGAGTAAGTACCTGGAAGAATCGGTTGTGAATTCCGTCGGCTGGATCTCCTGGAATTTGCAGTTGAATATCAGAGCTCCAATGGGTAAAACTTTCAAATGATTTATATTTTTTACTATTTATAGAAAAAATTTCAAATATTTGAAAGTTTTTACCCCCTTTCCTATAGTTTTGACCGTTTCTAACCTTTTTGGACCGTTTCTGACCTAATTTGTGATGTAGAAGACCGTTTTCAGCGATGTTTCAGCCTTTGGATTGACCCGTTCGTACTGATATCAGGTATAACGTCTATACTGGCATATAGGTTAGGTTCACCACCATTTGCATTTTGCATGACCTTATGACCATGTCACTATATCCTTAGGTACGAACCCACTCTATTATGTCACGGAACTTTCTTACTGCTATAGAAGTGGCATGATGTGAGTGGTAGAGACTCACCTTACATGGGTACCCTAGTTAGCGCCTTATTTACATTTGGCGCCCATGCCGATGTTTCCCCCTTTAGGGTGTGGGAGTCCGTTGTATAGTATTTCCATGACATTTAGCAAGAGCCTCATACACCTCTTGATCTTATGCTGGCATGTATCCCCCCGGACTCCCCTTATATCGAGTTGTGAATGCATTATCATGAGCTTTGCCTATCTTATTGAGCTTTATGCCGGCTCCCCTAACATTGCATTTCAGCCATATAGCCCGAGCTTGTCTCATGTCTAGCCATGCAGAGCCTTTATTTATATCTTTCGCAGCTTGATTCCCTTTTTTTACCGGGAGGGGATTTTCCCTCGAGTGTCGATATCTTACACATGTATCCTTGCATTGAGCATAGGTATGTTCCATTGCTTGGAACTAGTTTGTTTTCCTTTATGACACTCGTCTCCTCCTAGTTTGTAACTATAAAGCTAGTTTATTCTTTTTTCAAGATTTTCAAATAACTGAAAAAGACCAAAAAAATCAAAAAACCAAAAAGCCGGACAAGAAAAGATATTATCTTTGGTAGCTGTCGAGCCGTGTCGCCTTCGAACAGAGCACTATATATCACATCCATTGGTTGGGTTATAGTTTGAATTTAGGAGCTGTACTCGTTATCTGAGTTTTATCTCCACCGACTGGTTAAGCTTCCAGTCCCTATGGAGCCTCTATTGATGCCTCCTGCGTCATAGAGATGTCCCAGTTTGTATATCGAGTCTATGCTGCCTTCATTCAGTCACCATATGCCGTTATGCTCTTGTTCAAAGGAATTTGAAACCTGAGTCGGCCATTCCTCAGTTATCTTGACTTTGCATGTCAGCCATTCTCGATACAGTTACTGCTTCATGCACCTTATGATCGAGTTCTTCCATATTATACAGCCTTGCTGAGTACCTCATGTTGGATGATGGGGGATGCCTTAATGCCCTCCTTCCAGCGGATTTCATCCCATCGACTTCAGATAATTTATTCTGGGATTGGAGTCTAGAGTCATTTTGAGTTCCTTGAGACTTGCAGTCATCAGTGGCAGGTTCTCTCGCCATCGACAGTTTTGGGAATACATCAATGTCCCCTGATCGATGAATTCTCTCAAGTGTTCGACCTCAACACATTTATTCACACTTGTTAGTTTGCACTCTAGTACCTTGATTCCCATTTTCATTACTGGTGGGTGATCTCGCGTCTGTTAACGGTATACATCAATGACCGGTAATCAGACGATGGACTACTATGTTCGACCTCGACACCTCTATTCACATAGTAGGACATGTACTTGTAGCGGTTAGTGTAGAAGACCTTATAGATTGGTGACATCCACTATATGCTACCTCCTTGATCGTGCCAGTATTCATGAGATTTCAGCTCTCGTGACTTGTTCCAGTATATGTCAGATATTTCTAGCCACTATGGAGATCTTGATCTGTTATATATCTTCAGCCTATGTGGAGATCATTGTACTTTGTATATCTTCATCATGGAGATTCTGATCTATGTATATTGTACGTGGTGATGACCACATATGTTCTATCATGTTTCATGCCTATTCATGGCCATTGTACTCTTATGTATCTGGGACTACTATATGTATGTGCAGTTGTATGCAAAGTTGTATTATTGTATTATGTTGATTGGGTGTCTAGTCTTCCATTTGGGTACCTTCATCACTTCACTTCTGGGATGGACTTATAATGTATTTCGGCCATCATATAACCCCTCTGATCTCATACATTAGGGGGCATCTGTTATAGCGGATTTCACCACACTAGGTGAATCACACATTGTATGGCCTTCCCCTATCCCGCTGCAGACTCATTATTCCCTATGGACCATTTATTGTCTTTTGATGTATCATTGACCATCCCTAAAAACATTAGAAAAATGATATACGCGTTCTTTTCCCCGATAACCGCGTACATACGCAGATATTCCCTCTATAGTCGCATACATCGGGATGTGTGCATAATCCAAAACTGTTGGACCATTCCTTGTCTTGAATCCAACTCATATGACTCCTGGCCTTCCATATGACTTGAGATCGCACAGATTTGACCTTTCAGTATCACTTTGGAAAGCTATATAAGGAACCATTGAGACATTGAAAGCATAAGAGAGAATTGAGAGTACCAAAACTATAGTCCATTGTTGCCAGAACTATACTTGAGTTTACATCCCTTTGTCCCTTTGGAGCACTGTTGTGTTCTTCCCAAGCTTTCCTTTGTTAGTGAGCTTGCTATCGGAGTGATGGAGGATTGAGGTGGTGGAGGCCCAAGTGGGGGATTCAGTTTCTCCGGTTCGCAGACGTGCCGTCAGAGGTTGTCACTTGTAATATCTGATTCATATTAATAGAAATATCTTTTCCTGTCCAGTAATGTGTATTTGAATGAATGTTGCATCCATTGGAATATGTCAAATGCTTATACATTATTGATTATATATGCTAGAATAGATCTAATACCATGAAATATAGTATGCTTGTATTGTTTACTTGTTGTTGAGGACGTGCTATAACAATTCAAGCTGAATATTGGAAAGCTCAACGGGGATCTACTTCAACCATCCGGAATAAGGTACGAGGTTCAATCCTTTAGTGTTAGATGTTTTTAATTTCTATTGCATATTGGGAAAGATTGATTTCTGGAGTCTAGCTGTCTGTTGTGGTACCCCAAGCCATAGGAATTTCTCTCTGTAACAACAGCTTTGCTGAGTACCTCATGTTGGATGATGGGGGATGCCTTAATGCCCTCCTTCCAATGGATTTCATCCCATCAACTTCAGATCATTTATTCTAGGATTGGAGTCTAGAGTCATTTTTGAGTGCCTTGAGACTTGCAGTCATTAGTGGCAGGTTCTCTCGCCATCGACAGTTTCTTGGGAATACATCAATGTCCCCTGATCAATGGATCCTTTCAAGTGTTCGACCTCAACACATTTATTCACACTTGTTAGTTTGCACTCTAGTACCTTGATTCGCATTTTCATTATCGGTGGGTGATCTCACGTCTATTAACGGTATACATTAATGACCAGTAATCAGACGATGGACTACTATGTTCGACCTAGACACCTCTATTCGCATAGTAGGACATGTACTCGTAGAGGTTTGTGTAGAATACTTTCCATATTGGTGGCATCTCTTATATGCTACCTCCTTGATCATGCCAGTGTTCTTGAGACTTCAGCTCTCGTGACTTGATTCCAGTGTATGTCAGATATTTCCAGCCACCATGGAGATCTTGATCTATTGTATATCTTCAGCCATTTTGGAGATCATGGTCCTTTGTATATCTTCATCATGGAGATTCTGATCTATGTATATTGTACATGGTGATGACCACATATGTGATATCATGTATCATGCCTATTCATGGCCATTGTACTCTTATGTATCCGGGACTGCTATATGTATTTGCAGTTATATGTAGAGTTGTATTATTGTACTATGTTGATTGGGTGGCTGGTCTTCCATTTGGGATCCTTCATCACTCCACTTCTGGGATGGACTTATAATATATTTTGACCATCATATGACCCCTCTGACCTCACACATTAGGGGGCATCTGTTATAGCAGATTTCACCACTCTAGGTGAATCACACTTTGTATGGCCTTCCCCTGTCCTGCTGCAGACTCCTTAGACCCTATGGACCACTTTTTGTCCTTTGATGTTTCCTTGATCATCCCTAAAAACACATGAAAAATGCTATACGCGACTTTTAAACCTATAAGTGCATACATACGCGGGTTTTACCACTAAAACCACGTACATCGGGATGTGTGCATAATCCAAATCCTTTTGGAGTTTTCCTTGACATGGATCCGACTCATTTGACTCCTGGCCTTCCCTATGCCTTGAGATCGCTCAGATTTGACCTTTCATTACCCCTTTGAAAAGCTATATAAGGAACCCCTTGGTACATTGAAGGCATAAGAGAGAATTGAGAGCAAAGAAACTATATTCCATTGTTGCTGGAACTTATGCTTGAGTCTGCATCCCTTTGTCCCTTGGAGCACTTTGGTGTTCTTCCCAAGCTTGCCTTTCGCTTGTGAGCTTGCTATCGAGAGATGGAGGATTGAAGTGGTGGAGGCCCAAGTGGGGGATTTAGTTTCTCTGATTTGCAAACGTGCCATCAGAGGTTGTATCTTGTAATCTCTGATTTATATTAATAGAAATATCTTTTCCTGTCCAATAATGTGTGTTTGAATGAATATTTTATCCATGGGATCATGTCAAATGCTTTTAAATTATTGATTATATATGCTAGAATAGATCTAACACCATGATATATAGAATGCTTGTATTGTTTACTTGTTGTTGAGGAAGTAACAGATCAATTCAAGCTGAAGATTGGAAAGCTCAACAGGGATCTACTTCAACCGTCCGGAATAAGGTACGAGGTCTGATCCTTTAGTGTTAGACATTTTATTTCTATTGCATATTGGGAAAGATTGATTTCTGGAGTCAAGCTGTCTGTTGTGGTACCCCAAGCCATAGGAATTTCACTCCATAACAATCCCTTGTTTCATGTGTTTTGAATCAAACAAAAATAAAGAATAAATCCAAATATTCGAAGCAGCAAGAGAAGAAAAAGCAGGAGAAGCCCAAATCTTCAAATGGGGGTTCAAATCCTAGAAAGGATAAAGAGAAGAAGAAGCAGGAGAAGAAAAAATGCACTTATGGTCACAAATGTTGGCATATAGAGAGTGAATCCATGAAGAAAAACATTGACATGATGGCACAACTCGTTGAGAAGAACAACATCCCCCTACTAGAAGGTGCAAGGAAAAAAGAGGGAGGTTCAAGTTAAAAAAACAAGGATAGATTCCATGAATTGGTTAGTGGATCTTTTGGCTCTTAATCCTTAATCATAGATTCAGTTTACTAAAGGAACATGGATTCCATACAAGACTCCTTTTTATCCCTACATCCTTACAGTGTTCCATCCATCCTCATTGGTGATGACTTTGAGATCCCAGCCAAAAGGATTGGCATGATTAACTTTGACAATGGGTACTTCAACAATGTGTTGTGTGTGCCTAATCTTGCAACCAACCTACTCTCTGTGTATCAAATGGAACACACATGTACAACCAAGAGAGTAAATATTATGATGTGGAAATATCATAAATTTCTACAGGACAAGTTGTTGCAGTGGGCATTACAGATCATGAGTCGAGGATGTACAAGTTTTCACAGTTTCTTCCTTACTCCTAAGGGAATGCACTCTTTTCACACGCCAATGAGATCAACAAGCTATGGAATGAGAGGTTTGGGCACCTCAAATACATATATATTCAAGAATCGAGCAAAGAAAACATGGTTGAAGGGATTCCAAGCATCAATGTTTCCAAAGACACATGCAAGGGATGCATTGTTGAGAAGCATGCCGAGCGCAGGCATGACAAGGGAAAGGAAATAAGAATTGTCCAAGCACTTGATTTGATCAATTCAGATCTAATGGGACCTCTTCCCACACCCTCCTATGGAAAATCAAGGTATGCCATAAAATTTATAGATGATTTCTCAATATACTGTCGGGTGTATTTTCTCAAGCAAAAATATGAAGTGTTTGAGATATTCAAAGTTTTCAAGGCTTTGGTTGAGAAATTGAGTGGAAATAAGGTAAAGGTATTAAGGAATGATAATGGAAAGGAATATGTTAACAATAACCTAAAAAATCTATGTGAACAAAATGACATTCAAATGCAACATTATGTGCATTACACACTTCAAGAAAATGTTGTGGCAGAACACAAGAATAGAACATTGAAGGAGATGGCCACTTGGATGTTGGAGGCTAAGGATTTGTCTCCTAAGGTATGGGATGAAGCCATCAACTGTTATGCATATGTTCAGAACATAGTTCCACAAAAAGAATTGGATGATAAAACTCCATTTGAGACTTGGAGTGGTCACAAGTCCAATGTTTCTCATTTCATGTTTTTTGGCTCAAAGGCTTGGGATAGAATTCCTCTGGAGAAGAGAAAGGCTTTGCAACATAAGAGAAAGGAGTCCATAATGGTTGTATATGATGAATATGTAAAGGGATACAAGATATTTGATCCCTCATCTCAAAAAACCTCCATTGAGAGAAGTGTACAGTTCAAAGAAGAGCCCATGCAAGAGATTGAACTAGTCAAGGGGTATTTCTCAGACTCTCCACTCAATGATGATGTAAGTGATGATTCTCTCAGTGATTTTTCTGATTCTGATATGGAAGATGAAGATGATGACATGCATGCAGATCATTACTCACCCATAAGTAAAAAATGGGCTGAGAAAACCATACAAGCAGCTGGTGATATTGTTGGGGATCCATTAGATTCTAGGAAGACTAGATCTCAGTTTCACAATGCTTTCTCCACTTCTGATTCAAATCTTTCAAAGAGGTGATTTATGATGGTTGGATATAATCATTAGTCAAATGAGGAAGCATCACATGATCCAAGATGAAAAACAACAAAAAATGATATATATTTTTATAGTACTATTCATTCAATTTTAATTATTGCGTTTATTTGGATTAAACGCAAGATGAGTTCAAGTCTTTGCAAGACAATGAAACTTGGGAGTTGGTTCCTCTACCTTCCAAGAGGAAACTAGCACAATGTAAGTTGGTTTATAGAACCAAGATGGATGTTTATGGTTCAAATATGAAGTATAATTCCAATTTGGTTTCCAAATGCTTCTCTCAATTGCATGGAGTGGACTACACAGAGACATTTGCATCGGTTGCAAAGATGGACTCCATCGGGCTAGTTTTGGCCATTGCTGCATCTAAGCGATGGTAGGTGGACCACATGGATCCGAAGAGTGATTTTATTCATGGTGACCTTCACAAGAATATTTATATGCAGAAGCCTAAAGGTTTCATTCATGATCCTTCACTTTTTTGCAGGTTGAAGAAGTCTCTCTATGGCCTCAATAAAGCCCCCAAGGCTTGATATGCCAATATGAACAACTTTCTTCTATCACTGGGATTTGAAAGATGCAAATATGATCCTAATTTATATTTACAGCATCTAGATGGTTCATTGCAGATCATAGTGTTTTATGTTGATGATATTTTGATCATTGGAAGTTGCATCGCTGATACAGGTTCAGTTAAGTGTTTATTGCATAGTTCATTTTCAATGACTGACCTTTGATTATCGAAACACTTTGTTGAATTGGAGATTGAGCAATATGATGCAGGTATTAAGATAATCCAATCAAAGTATGTTGCAGACTTGTTATTGAATTTCAAAAAGGATTAATGTAAGGAAGCCAAGTGTCCTTCCTTTTAGGAGTGAAACTAGGTGATTTTGGTTCATCTCCATTGGTGGACAACTCACTGTATTGACAACTAGTTGGGAGCTTATTGTTTCTCACACACTCTTGACCTAATTTGGCTTATGCAGTAGGTGTTGTTGCAAGCTATATGCAGGAGCCTCATGAGATCCATTGGAAGGATTCTAAAAGGATTTTGCATTATGTGCAAGGAACGAAACAATTCAGGATACGCTATGCTGCTAGTTCTCCACTAGAACTGGTTGGATTTACTGATTTTGAATGGGATGGAGATACCATTAACAGAAATTCCACTTTAGGCTAATTTCCCATCCTTGTTTCCTTCCCCAAAAATAAAAATCTCTAATCAGACCATTGTATTCTGAAGCCATCAAACCCAACAAGAGTCATGTATGTGCGTAAGTTAGAGCCTTGTTTGCAAATTTTGTAGTGCCATAAGAAGCAATTCGTCCAATGAATGGGATCACACAACCTTCAAATTGAAGAGTAACCTCCATGTAGAAATCCCTTGTTCTCCACATTGCAACAATTATTCAAGGCATGTGACGACAACACTTTTCCCAGGCCAAAGGTTGGTAATGTCTAGTAGTTATTAAAGTAAGTGCATCCTCTCTGGCGCAGATGGCCTCTTGCAATGCACTCCATCCTTACTCATTATAAAAACTCCAATCTACACCAGCATCCATAAGCATATCAACAACAATGATATATTTTAGCTTGGATGCCAAATGAAGAGGAGTCTCTCATCCTGGCACATCCCTACGGTCTATAGATGACGACAAGATGTTCATGCACTCCTATGCTAAAATTGATTCTTCTTTCGTATTATTCTCCCTAGCCTTGGGAAGGCACATAAGTGAAGCAAAAATCTAACAAAGGGTTGCAGAGTCCTTATTGGAAACTACAAAATGCATAGGGATATTCAACTTACTAAGTTACCAGGTGGGGTACAGATTCAAAGGCAGTTGATGAACCAATATTTGAAGTTGATCCCACATAGGTATTGGTTTTACCCATTAGAGATAAGGATCGAGATCCATGCCCATTAGATTGAGTTAAAGTTCCATAAGCATATCCTGGTATAGATTGAACAATACCACCTTCCACCTACTTATTCCCACCCAAATATGGCATAGGGATCCATTGCATTTGACATGGAACCACTAGTAATGGAGGCACGTGCATTTGCAATATTAAGCTGTGACGCCTTCTAGGAATTTGCATGTCTGTCAACTGCAACCTTAGATTTCTTGGACGGTCACGTGCTCGAAAGAAATAACGAACGTCTCATCTAGTGCAGCAACAAACCAAGAATAATGCAAAATTTTAGATTGCATTTAAATCAGTTGACATCTTCCCACCACCAAAAAGTGAGCAACACAAAACTAAGCTTACATCAGCTTTTAAAAACCAATAAGAATTAAAATAAGTTTATTTTTAAAAATTATTTTTAATATAAAATTTAAACAACAATGTCAGTGAAAAATAATCACCTACATGCTGAACTAATGTCCTTAACCAAAAATATCGAAAACATAATAAACAACTTATATGAAACTATCATTTTTAACATTCACTAAATATCAAACTTCATTTTTTTTTCATAAAATATGTGTTAAGCAAACCTATGCGGTAAAGTAACCGATGCACCCATTTTAACTAAACAAACCATATACCATGTGATATGATTTCATAAGTGCACTCACGCATCCCATGTACTAAATTTATAATACTGCACCACTAATGATCGTTTTACAAAACTCCACGCACCGAAATGATTTGAAAGTATTATTCATTATCCATGTGATTTACTTATTGGTGAATTGGTTTTATTACCCTAAATTAAAGTTAGCCCACCATAATATTTTCTATCACACTAATAACTATGGTGCAATCCAAATGATAAAGAACACTTATATACATTGGTCTTGTTACTAAGGGTGAGCGATGCACAACATCATAATAGGGTACCACTACCAATGCATCTATACATTAGATCATTTATAAAAACATTAAAATATTTTGTGTAAGTTCTTATAATTGTCCAGTGCATTTAGAATACTTGGACCCAACATACACTAGTGCCACTTATACAGGAATCAAATATAAGTGCATGCCAATATGGTGTGTTTATTGATCTATGTGCACGCTAGCAATTTGTGGTGTTCTTACTGAACACTATGACTAACCATTATGAATACAATTCCATCTTGAAAGCAAAGTTGTCAAGAAACCATGTATAATGGGGTTATCATAGGGTGATATTGGACATCATATCTTGTATGGGTTTGAAGCACTTAATCATAATTTAAATAAATTTTTGGTTAGATAATTTAAATAAATTTTGGTTTGGTATTTCCTTTTATCCTACCATGTTATAATTGATATATTAATGTACTTGTGTGTTTATTTTTGTTAAGTAGATCATTTATCTTTCTTAAAACCTACATTAGTGTATATGTGTATTTTTAATCAAGTAGATCATTTATCTTTCTTAAAACCTACATGAGTGTACTTAATAGTATTTTTCTTCACGGACGGAACCTCGACGCTCAACCCAACATTGGGGGAACCATTGATTGGCTGCAGATAAGCACAAGCCTAATCCTGATGGACCCAACTAGAATCGAACCCACAAACTCATGACATAGGGGTGACTTTAGCTAAGAATATCCAACCTGTTGAGTTACCCATCAAGACTAGAGTGTACCTAGTAACATTACACACTATAGTCCATTTAAATATATAGAAAACATAAAATGTTTTTTAAATTTTTAGCCTTATGCAATGTGCATTATAACACCCCTGGTTTGAAACCCCATTGTTTTGTTAATGTAATTTTGCAAAATACTATGAGTTCATGTAAGGTAGAACTCATGTTGTAATTGTTTTGTTAATATTAAATTTAAGCTGGCAGTGGCAGAGCCAACACGCTGAATGAACGAGGACTCTTGCATTCACCTAGGTTAGTGAATGGGGTGGTGTCATATACCCTAAAAGATAATTATGACCCTATTTAATTCTTATTAGCTTATAACTATGATAAACCCATACTTTCCCTAATTAATTCCTTAAACCTTTTTTTGAGGTTAAAAAGGGGGTAAAGAAGTTAATGGAAAAATTGGACAAGTGTTGCAAAAAGGTGAAAAGGGACATACAACATTGGTGGAACCTTGGGAAAAGGAGGACCAAGAATGTAGTAAAAAGGGGAGAGATAGAGGGAGACATAGGGAGAGATAGAAAGATATCAAAGAAAAAGATAGAAGAGACACAGAGACAGGGAGAATGTGAAAGAAAAGAAGAATAAAATGCACTGTGCAATATTGGAATGTTGTAGCATGGAGGAGAATTGTGACTAAACAAAAAATTCATGGTCAATTATAATCACTAGAGGGCAGATAAACAAGTTCAATTCTAGAGCGAAGTGTCCAATTTGACCAATTTATGACAGTTGGGTTTGTTAAGTGAAACTGTAAGCCCAAACCTGTTTTGTTACCTTTTTGGTTGATAAATTTTCCTGTTTTTTTCCCCTGGTTGCACTAGGGATATGATAATGGTGGAAGAAATTATTTTGGTGGAATTTTAAGCATAGAGGTAGTTATGTTTTTCATAGTGGTGCTAGCTAGAATGAAGCTAAAGGAAGGAATTGCATAGTTGGCATGGATTTGGTAATAAACTAGTAAATCTTGTTTCCAAATGAGGAAATCTGAGCGAAACCTGGGACTGGTGAGGATCTACGGTGAATGCATGAGTGTCAGCTCGAGGGTGGAGTTTTGTTGAGAGAAAAATGAGCAGAGTTTCCTAAGGTCGGGTGGAGCGTGGCTTCCACGAACCAGTTTCCCATTTCAATTATTTCACAGATAAGTGTATTTGCTTGGAAATTGTGTTTTAATTTCTAAAATGGTAAATAATTAATGACTAATAAAATTTTTGGACAATTTCCTTGTTACATTTCCTATGTTGGATGCAAGGTATAAAATCATGCTTTATTTTGAATAATTCATGGGTATGAAATATGTGCAAGTTTAATTATAAAGCAATTACTCAAAATTTTATGAATGTGACTTCTTTATTCAAGTCAGGTTAAATTCATTCCATGTAGATAATGTTGATTCCCGGACTTGAAATCTTATGTCGAAGTCATTTTATTTGGAAAATAATATCTCTTAAGAGTTAAGTAAAATGTTTGTGTTGCAAACATATTCGACCCATTAATTATTTAATAAAGTTTGGATGTGTATGTTAGACATATTCAACCCATTAATTATTTAATAAAATTTGGGTGTTGGAAAGTATAAATAAATAAATCCAAATTTTTCCTTTTCATATTTTGGAAACCCCACCTTTCCTAGTTACCACGCAGTAAGTTTTAAGGGTAAATTCCTTGTCTTAATCAACATTTAACTTAATAAAAGGAATAATGTTTATTTGAGAAATGTTGAGCATATTTATTTTTATGTTCTTGTGTCGCGGTCCACTTATTGGAGTTTATTTATTAAATTTCCTTATTTTAAGGAAATGTTTAGCATAATTCTTATATGTTTGTGTTGTAGTTCACTTGTTGGGTTCATTTTTTTTGTTTTTGTTCTTGTAAACCTGCACTATATTAACTATCGAAACAAATATTACATCCAAAAATACATCACAGACATAGTTTTGGGGTGGTCTGAAACCTACCACCCTAACTAGTCGATACTATGAACCTGTCATTCAAAAATATGGCACAAAAAACCATTTAGATGATGGGGGCCAAACACTAGACTCCAAAATCATACTAGTATGTTTCAAAGACAAATTGTACAATAGTCTAAAAGTAAATTGAAAAACAAAGAAACTGAACATAGCAGGTGGAACAATGTTGGGTCAAGCCGGCTCTTGGAACTTCAACAACAACAAGATAAGGGGCATAATTCTCCTCTATGATGGGGCAACCCCCTTGGAAATATTTATCAGTCGTATTATCTGACTGCTTAATAGGAAAATGAGAAGATTTACAGATTGGTACCTCAATATCTCAGACACACTTGTTGCTCAACGGTGTGATGGTGGAAGGTACAAGAAATGGTACATTCATCATGGTGGTCATCGTCAGAACCAAGCCCCTATCTAGAGATGCTGGTGGTGCCCCCGTAACACTGTCACTTCCTCCTTCAGCATTGCCTATCATGCAGAGCCCCATTGCTAGGCGTTTCAAAGCAAAATTCGCATCCAACCTATTGAGTTGGGTGTCAAATTAATTTAGTTTAGTCTTCATAGAGAGAACTGAGTTGCGTGTATAATTCCAATTGTCGATTGATTATTCCATTAAAGAGCCCATAATTTTTTTGATGAGCAAGTAATGGTTAATATGGCCTCCCCCTATACCTCTAGACAAATGTTTTATGACCAAATGGGCTTCCCATTCATCTATCAAGGTTTGCACATGCATCAAAATAGATCTCATAACCACCTTCTAGCCTCGAACTTGTGTCACGTTGTGCACAACCGCACCCACTTCTACCACGACAAGGGGTACCACGTTGAAGAGACATGGAAAGTTGATGTTCAATGTCTCGTTTGAGCCTTTTCTCAATAGCTCCCTATGTTTTGAATGTTGGTGCAGGTGAAAAATTTTCTTCAAAGTAAAGCAGGTGGATAGATTGGAAACAAGATGGGAAAAAACGCCTAAGGAGTAGGAGGTTGATGCAGGTAAAAACTAGGATTTTGATAAAACCAGATGGGAAGACTAGAGCCAACCTAGGAGGAATCATTGAAAACAAAACGTAGGAGCAAAATAATGAGCCAGGAGGCTTCCCTCTCAAGAGTCTTAATCATGTCGGCGATTAGAGTTATCTTAGAGGCCATTGAAGAGGAGTTAAAGCTAGGATGGCTCTTTTGATGCCTGACGCAACTGTGAAATAGCTCTTATATCTCTCTACAAGACCGAATACACATCACTAGAGAGATGAATTTACTATAGAGCCATTCCTCCCTTGCAAGCCAGAGTGATGACCTCAGCTTCGTGAATGCGTATTAAATTTTTCTTGGGGGGAATAATGAGGGTCCATCATGCAGGGTTCCACATTTTCTTCCCGCTTCTCAAGGAGATCAATATCGTTAGCTAGACATGTGGAACCTATATCTGGGTTAGAGAAATACTTAGATACTAGGTCTTGACATCTGTGAGCTAGAGCTGTGTTATTGAAACCACCTAGATCTCCTTCTGTAAGTGGTGATTTACCGAGGAATCTTTCATTGTCTAGACAATCAACAAGAGAGTTGGCCTTACATTTAACATGGTGGAAAGAGATAACCATATTTTGAAAGAGATGGCTAGCCAGACAGGTGATACCATGCTCTAGTCTCCATCTCGGTGAGAGCTTTGAGGTCTAAGAGCCATGCATGATTTTGGTTTCCATTAAGAGGATAATTTGTGAATCCCCATCAGCTACCAAAGGGAGAAATTAATTTTTATTGGAAACTCCAATACCTTCAATGAGACCCTCCAATTAAATAACATTATTACTATCATGACCTATATTCCCAAAGAATATCCATAAAATATTTCCCACGTTATTTTTTATGACTCCTCTAAACCCCGTGGTACTAGGATTTTCTTTGGATGCACCGTCGAAGTTGAGTTTATAGACACCATTTAGAGGGGTATACCAAGTGACAGTACTTTCAACATTTACTCTTGACTTCTTTGTTGCCACATCATGCGGGGTAAGATGTAAATTTCATTTATCCAACAGTTGCTGCTCAGGTGGAGAGATGGAAAAGTCTGAGTTACTCCAAAGTATAGAGGAAAGAGATTCATGAAGGTTATTGTTGATGATACACCAGATGTCCGTAGAAGAGTTTAGTTTGCCAACAAAAATGCAAAGGTTTATTTCTTTCCAGATGTTCCAAACGATGAACCCAGGTATAAGTTCCCAAAGATGATTGAGAATTGATATTTGAAATGGGTTTTCGTCCCATTGGTGAAGAGTCTGAGTGATGTTACCTTTGATTCTTTTGGATCTACTGTTGTTCTCTGCTGCTTTACCCCACAGCAAACTGACAAAGGTACAGGACTCTAGAATATGATCAATGGTTTCATAATGAGTGTTGCAAAGAACACATTGGGAAGGCCCTTGAAATCCTTGTTTAAGAATATTGTCCCAAGTGAGAATACGCCTATGAGATAACAACCAAAAAAACATGGAAACCTTGGGCCACAAGTTGGGATTCCAAATTTTCCTCCAATTTATGGGGGAATTTTCATTCTGTTTTGTTGTTAATAAAGAGTAATCCTCTTTGACCATGAAGGTATGTGGTGCAATAACCCCATCTGATGATATCAGGTCCATGTTTGATCTGGGTCCTTCTTTGTTGAATGTCCTGCAAAATAGCTTCCAAGTGTTCAGACTCTAGACAGTGCCGCCAACTACTAGGATGCTTCAAGTGTCAAAAAGTAGAAGTGACATATTCCTTCTAATGATCTCTCACAAGATTGGTTTGATTTGTTTGTAAGAATTCTTGTATTTATTCCTGGATGTAGTTGTTTCTGAAGCTTGGCAGTTCCTGCCAAGAATCATGCTAGAAGAGTGCATTGGTCCCATTGTGTATCTCCCAAAAGCTGTGTTGTTAATTAAGGGCTCTTTGGTTGTTGGAAAATTTCCAAATCAAGGATCCTGGAGGATCCTCGTCAAATCTGACAACATTGGGAGGGGTGCAGTATTTACTGTATTTTCAATTCCAAAGTTGAGCCTAGGGGGTATTATTATGAGAAATCCATTTCTACCATATTTTTGTGGAGAGTGCATAGTATTTAATATCAGGGTCCCTGGTCCCAAGGCCCCCCTCTACCTTTGAAAGAAATACCTTCTTCAAACTTACTAGGGCCCACATGTTCCTATCCTTATCACAACCCCAGAGAAAATTTATCTGAAGTTTCTTTTATGTGTTTAAGTACCCATTTTGGAGCATCCAAGACAGAGAAGAGATATAGGGGAATGGATTGAAGGGCAATTTTGAGAAGAACTAAACAAATAGCCAAATTAAGGGATCGAAAGGTCCGATAGGTAATGCGAGTTTCCAGTTTATCCAGGAATTCTTTCCAAGAGAAGTACTTGATTGCAGAATCAAAGAGAGGGGATCCTAAGTATTTTGAGGGAATAGTGGCCACAAAGAACTTGAGAATTTTGGAGATATTGCATCGGATGGTGATGCTGGTATTCTAAAAGAAGATATGTGAATTTTCCAGGTTAATGGAGGTACCAGAGGCCTTAGAGAAGAGATCCAAGATGGATTTAAAAGTATGTGCTTCCTGGACAGAGGGATGGCCAAAAATTAGATTGTCATCCAAAATTTGCTAATACATAGTCGGGGGAGCTCCATGGAGAGAAAATCCTCATAAGGAGAAGGAAGAGATAACATATTTAAGCATCCTTCCTAGACCTTCTACCATAAGAATGAAGAGAAAGGGAGAAATGGTATCACCTTGTCGAAGCCCATAGGAAGGGGAGACAATGGAGGAGGGAGCGCCATTGACAAGGATGGAGTAAAAGGTAGAGGATATTAAAGAGATGATCCATCTGGTCCAGTTCTAATAGAAACCATAAGTCGGGAATGTTTTCTCAATGAAATCCCAGCTCATTTTGTTGAATTATTTAGAGAGATCAAGTTTTAGGAGCATGCCAGGCATTTTGGTTTGTTTTAAGGAATGGTTAATTTTGCGGGATACGATGATGCCATCAAGGATTTGTCTTCCCTCCACATAAAAAGATTACTCAGGAGAAATGATTAAAGGAAGAAGGGGTTTCAAACAATTGGATGCAACTTTGGAGATGTTTTTGTAAGTAACATTGCTGAGAAAGATGGGTTGGAACTTCCCTGGGTGAGAGGCTCCACATTCATTTGGAATGAGAGTGAGGTAAGTCACGGCGTTGAGGGCTAGAAGAACCCACAACTTCGGTCTTGATTCTTCCACCAGATCTATATTTTTGGTTTTTAGAAAATCCCAACAATGATGAAAAAAATTGATGGTAAAGCCGTCATGGCCTGGAGCTTTTCTATCCACCATCTAGTTCACCTTAATTTCTACCTCCTGCATGGAGATCGGTTGCATGAGAGAGGAATTATGCTCCACAATGATTAAGGAGGGAATATTATTAATAACTAGGTTAATGGCCTCATCTCTTAATGAAACAGGTTCAGTTATCATCATTTTTTTAAAACTGGAAAGCTCTTTTTCTAGATCCGCATGCTCCTCTAGGATGGTGCCATCCTTGATTTTGAATTTGACAATCCTAATATTCATCCTATATTGGATTGTGGATCTATGGAATAAATTAACCATTTCTTTCTCCCTCTTTAAGCCATTCTACTTTGAAATTTTGTTTCCATAAAGTTTCTTCTTCTTCACAACGTTTGTTAAGTTGCTTTAATAGTTCTTTTTCTTTGAATTTTATTTCATCTATATAGCCATTATTCATGATGTCCAGCTACATGGTTTCCATCTCATTTTGAATAGCATGTTTTTCGTTGACGATGTTCCCGAAAGTACTATGATGCCACTTGTGAAGGTTTTTCTAGGAGAATCCAGACCTTTTGATGCATGGAGATTTTGGATATGTCTTTTAGATGCATTTTGGTCCGCCAATATTTCACCGTATCATTGAAGGAAGCATGGGATAACCAGAAATTTTCAAAGTGAAAAGATCGATAAAGGAGTGTACCTAATCTATGCCAAGAGAGGGATACGGGACAATGGTCGAAACTGACAGTAGGAAGGATGAGGGATTCTAGGACTCCACTAGAAGCAAGGATATTGTTTGTGACAAGAAATCAATCTAGACACTTGGAAATATGGTGAACCCCTCCTCTCTTATTGTTCCAGGCGAAGAATCCTGAGGATAGGAGAAGGTCAAGTAGGGATTTGTTGGCAATGGTAGCTTTGAAGGCCTAATCTTCCATGTAGAGGGATCTCAGAACTCATTTCTTTTCCTCTAGATTGAGGCTCATATTGAAATCTACTCCTATTAGGATGGGGGAGTCAAGAATGGGGTCTTCACTTAGTGAATCCATTCCATAACGTGTTCATTCATGGCATATGAAACAATACCCTCATTTTCAAAAATTATTGGAAAATACCTCCCAAAACCATTTTTTTAACCCCCTACCAATACGCCTTCCCAATTTTAAAAACCCCTATTTTCACTATATATTGCATGTATCCATTTTTTCATTTACATTTTTTATACCCCTTTATATTTCTGCCTAGTATATTGACATGATACCCCACATGCATTCTACAATGCACCTTGCTTCTTTCGATGTATATTGTGGAAGCACATTACTTCACCCATAATGATCAACCTCATAGAGATCACATTCCTTTTCTAAATTAACACTAGTTTGTCACTCTTCCTTTGACCTTTTTCCTCTCAACAATCTACAGTCACATCAAGGTTCTACATGATTTCCAAAACATGGCTAAACACTCACTACTTGACACTACTTGACTATTTTTCAAAAGAAAGAAAAAAAACACCTAACGCTTGATAAAACTCAGAGTATATCCACACAAATATTGCTAAATTCAATTGACAAATAGAGATCTGTTTTGACCAACAATGGACAGTCACATCAAAGTTATACATGATGTCCAAAACATGCTAAACACTCAATATTAACATCAAAACCCTAAAACCATGCCCAATAGCATAAGCAACTCTCATTTTGAAGTCTAAAAGTTTTCCATCCCATTTAGTGAGTGTGTGGCCACTATGTCAATTTGACAACATGAAACTGAAAAGGCTCTAAAGAAATTTATAAAGGCAGCTAGAGAATTAAGCATGTAGTTGAAAACTGCACATGGATGGGGAATACATAGAGTTTTGGCTGTAGCTTTTTCCTAACAAAGCAAAATGGGTATGTTTCATGTAACATGCATTATATACCAGGGGAAATAAATACCCAAAGCCTTAAAACCATTAACAAAGAGTATCAGACAATGGGAGATATGTCTATGTTTGTAAAGTGGATAGGAAACAACATGTCAAAAATTCCATTCTAATATCATGATCAAAATGATAATGAAATAACTTTGCAGGTCCACCACTAGTTGTGATACCAGATGTGCCACCCTTGTGTGTAGGATTTGTGGCTCTGATCCAAATCAACCAAGATCCACCTAGAATCCACCATGGAATTAGATCTCCTAGAAAAGGAAATGGAACATGAGCCTATGAAACAGATCCCATGAAAAATTAAGTGGATCCTGATATTTTGAAACCGATCCCAAAATTTCTAGTTCTTTATTGACCCACTGATCCCCCAAAAGTTTGTTTTTTAATGGAAAGAATTGTAAAACCCTGTAGTCCTAAAGGTTAAAAACCTAAACCCTAAAGGCTACAGTTCCTTCATAAAAAAATTGTGGCAAATAAAATGCAACTGCATGAATATGCAATCCAAGATGATCATATTAGTCTTTAATACATCAGATACTGAGTCTCTAACTTATATTTTCCAGAATTACTAGCCTTTTCATATGAGAACAAGGACTTGCAAGGATTTTGGTTTGTTCAATTTGAATCAATGTCACAGTTTACATATATTAGACAATTCCTTGAAATATTTGGGACAAAAACATACTCAAACAAATCTAAGACGTTTATTTTATATCAAAAGCATGCATGTTAATTCTAAAATATATATCGTTCATCAATCATCACAAATAGGATAGTCTAAATACAATAGTCTATGTTAATATTATACCGATAAAAATATGAATTCCGCATTAAAACCTTCAGAATTGATAACAAAAAAAATTACACCATTTCTTATTATTGTATTAACTGAGGACCCATAATACTTTGACTAAGCAATGACATTAATTAAGTCCAGTTTTTATGTTACTTCCAAAAGAGAATCATCATAAATATGATATAGTATAAAGAGTCTAGGAATATTACCTCTGAGTTATAGTACTTAGTTGCAACCTTTTTCTCTTCAATGGGATTGATGAGATTTTTGAAATCTACTGTCAGTCCTTTAGTTGAGAAAATAACAAAACCAATTACCTTGATAAATATCACATTATAAGAAAATGAATTAATAAAGTTGTTATCTGACAATATAATAGTAATAAAGACATTCAACAAGACATTTAAACTCCATAAACATATTTGATTGCAATATTAGTTGTGTGACCATCCACACGAAACAGTATTACAGTGACAGTCTTAAAAAAATGGATTCTTAGCAATCCAAGCCTGTGGTTTTGGTTTATTATTTTCATTTTTTATTGCTTCTTTTGCAATGGTTTCTTTTCTCCTACTGACATTCAATCATTCACCTCTGAGTTGAAAAATAAGTTGTGAGCCAAATGTCGAGGAAAGGCTTAAAGTGACTTTACTCTGGTAGTAAAAGGGATATGTGAGGAGTATGATGATAAAGGTACAACGAAAGCGGACTTTATTCCAGAGATAGATGATGGGAAATCCAAATCATGTATTGATGAAAACTTAAAGGATTTTGTAGAGAAAGTACAGTTTACAAAAAATGATAAAATCTAAGAAGCAACTGACGAGTCAAAGGAAATGTTGAAAATACAAAAAGATACATCTAATCAAATGCATTATGATACTTTTGCCAAGAAATATGATATTAAGGGGGGAGTACATAGGCATGAAAAATGGAAAAACACACATGGGGTAGGTGAGAATAAGAAAAATCCTGCTACATCCCTAATATCGTCTGATAAGAAGGACAGGAATATCCTCAATTCAGTTTAGGTTGGGCTTAAAAGGAACATTTCATTATCAAATTCTAAATCCGACAATTTGAGGTCCATACTAAATATAAATAATCCAACAATCCATTTTGAGGACCATTTGAGGTCTGATGTTGTTGGTGTAGTTCCTAGAAGCCATTTTTTGAACCATTTGAGGTCTGATGTTTTGGGTGTAGTATCTTTAATAACTAAGCCAGAGTTGAAGACAACAAAGAGACACTTTAAAAGGTCATCAGAAAGTGAAAGCAATATTCATAATGATGGAGAAAATATTTTTATTTTTTCTTCTTATCTTGAAGAAATTAGGATATAATCACCAGATACAGGCATTATTTCAGAGCAGACCATGAGTGAAAAGTAGTTTGGTCAGAAAAGGAAAAGCATGGAAAAAGAAGTTAGAGGTTCTCGATTACTGCCTAAAAGTGAGTTCTTAGATCGTAGAAAAGCAATGACATATAACATTTTTAGGAATTTTGAATCTTTTAAACATGGAAACACTGAAGAGAGCATTCAAGTTTCAAACTATACAAAAAATTTGAAGGGTGAAAAATATTTTGAAAATATTCATGCAAATTATGTTCCTAATTTCAAAGATCATGCGCTTTCTACATTTGTGACTAAAGACAATGAAGTTAGGTTAGTTCCAAACACTTCTTTGCATCATAATTCCATTCTGAAGAAGAAAAGAAAGCTCTTGAGGAAACATAATTCAAGGTTATCAACTCTACCAGAGAGATAAGATAATCAAATAAAGATATATATTTGCATAGAAGAAGAAAATGTTCTTGAAGTATTATCTGGAGTCGATCATCGAAAGAAAAGGACATAGATCAAGGCAAGGAAACTTAACTTTGATGAACACTTGCATTTGGTTAAAAGGGAAAGAATTGAAGCTGAATATGAAACCAAGAAAATTGTAGAAGGATCGAATAAAGGAGGCATAAAAAGTGCCAATGACAATAATGGAGAAAATATGGCATCAAATAATGCTTGTGTGTTAAATGAATTCCATTTGAGAGCTAATAATATCTTAAGTTTTAACAGACTTTAAATTGAAGTTGATTAGCCACATGGGAAGATGTCTTCAATTTTTATGGAAAGGCCTATATGTGTTTTCCACCAAAGTCTGATAAATATCGTTTGTGAAGTAGCCTACCGAGTGATGAAGTTTCCCTACCTCCCTCTAAACGATGTCACTAGGCTCAGGAAGCTATTTATGCATGTGTAGCAGAGCCTGCAATTGCTTTAGTGGAGCCAATGGCAACTAGTGTGACTGGATAGGATGATGCATACAAGATTTCTACAAATGAAAAATCTTATACTAAATACTTTAAGGAAATGAGGAATGTGTCAAAGTAGACACATTGATCCAAAAAGAAGCAACAAAAATAGGAGTGAGTAAGAAACCCGTGGTGTCATCAGGTTCATATCAATCCTTTATAAGGTTTTCTTCAAAACCTGCTAAATGGGTAGAGGAGAACCAAATGGATCCATGGTTTGAATATTGAATGTCCTCTAAGCATATGGATAAATGGAATATTAGAGATAAGGATGAGAGGAGTGCACATGCTAAAATGTCTACTGAATCATTGTCTGATCCAAAAATGGAAGAACAAAAGCTACAGAGCATGATTGCACCAGTGTTGCCTTCTCCAAAGAAGCAAGATGTTTCAAATTTAGCTTCAAGTCAAGTCAATTCAATCAACACACCTACTATCAATGCTTATGTTGAACAAAAGGGTGAGGGTGAGCAATATGAATACAAGTCAAAGGGCATCAAGATGAATAAATCTTCTGTGACCCCATCAAAGAAAAATTACAGATTCCTTAAGAAAGTGTTAGCACCGGGATTGAGCCCTAAGGTTGAGGGAAGGCTCGCTCCTGGGTAATAGCAGAACCACTTTAGACTGTGACTCCGGCCTTGAGCATTCAGAGAGGGATCTCTCGCTTGTCTTTAGATTTCACTCCACATAAGATATTCACTCAAGGATGGTCAGGAGACCGGACTCCTAAAATGGGACAAAGTAAAGTGACGTGTGATGCAGGTGGGATTATCAGGGCAAGGGACCATTGGCAATGGAGTCGAAAACCTAAGTAGGGAACATTTGCATGAGGAAAAGAATGGCGTGGGGTTGTAGAAAGAGGCAAGATAGCCATCGATCTCACAATCAGGAGATATTTAGCGGGTGGTTAGGGGACAAGAGAAAACAACCCATCATGCGGAGCACCAGCAAGATGAATTCTGCACAACTTTAGAAGAAGACTTGGTAAATGTCTGGAAAAATAGGCAGAGCATAGCATGTATGAATTTCGAACTGTTATACACTAAGTTACATACATGAAAGAAATCAACAAACTAGAATGGAAATAGGATATACATTTCATGTAGAGAAATTACATATTGAAAGAAGCAACGCCACATGAATCTCCATCTTAAGAAACAACTCTTCCTCTGCAATTTTTATTCATAACACAGGAATCAGATCTTATTTACAACAGAGAGTCTCAGCCCTTGAAGGTTTCCTGACCCTCCAGCTAACTCTTTCCCCCCTATCATGAGTGCATTTATAATACTTCAGTGATGAGATTGTTCTCTGAAACAAACCTAAAAATTGTTTGTAGTCACAATCATGCATTAACAATATAGAGAGTGTAACTATTGCCACGTTTTACAAATATTAACAAACATTATGGAGCTAGTGGGCGCATTCAACCCGAGTGATAGCTTGATGTGCTTGGCCGTTATTATGGATTATAAGTATGAAAGCTCCTCTATCCGAAGCGTGTGTTTTCACCGTGTTAAAATGTGGCTTTCTGCATGCGCGCACACCGGCAAGGTAGTTTGTAACTTTCCCCTCCTCAACCTCATCTGCCACCTCTTTCTTCTCTAGGTAACACTGTTGGACGTGGGGTTCGAAAGAAGGGAAACGTTTCTTCTCGATGAGGCAAGCCTTTTTGGTGGCTTGTCATTCTTGTACTCTTCACCCTCAGTGAGGTGGGATCTCCCACAGGAAATAAGGTGTATCATATCTACACCAACCCCATCACCCTCGGCAGGTGGATTTCACAAACAAGGTTGTGCGGGCTCTAGACCCTTAATACTCCCATCCAAACAAATGCCTATACAGGGATCAATATAAGAATATATTCTTCTGTAGAGGCTTTAGGGGTAGTGATAGTATCAAGGGTTCCTGAAAAAATGCTTATGGGGAGTAAGTGTCCCAGCACCACGTCGTCGGGGGTGAAGGTGTCTGTAGGCAGGTGTATCTCTCAAAATTATTCATGTCTGGGCCCCGATGGCTGGTGTCATCCTTGGCATGCAATACCAAGGTGGCGAGTGAGTGTGGAAACTTTCTCACCAACCATCAGCACCCCCAGATGGACAAGCTTCTCAAACCAGGTCTTCATCGCCAAACTCTTCAGGCCTTTGCAGATTCGTGAAGAGGCAGAAACTTGAGTTTTGGAGATATGTTAATTCACTTCCATTGCTTTGAAAGCAGTATATATAAGGCTTCGAGACTGACCCTCACAATGAATGTTCAACATTCCTGCACACTCTTTCATTGAGTGTCTTCTTTTGGTACCAGCATGTGTGAGTGCATGAGCAGAGTGATCCTTTACTTGCTGGGGATCTAGTCCCATTGTTTCATCGGCTATGGAACCTTACCGTCTGCTGTGGGAAGTATTTTTTGGATGCCGCCTTGTACAAGTGATCCATGCCGCAAGGCTCATGAAGTAGATGTTCCCATGCTTTCTCATTCTGTGATGTAGGAAATGGAACAGTTTTCTCCTTTGTGCTGGCCTTGCCCTATGTGAGTGGCAGGTTTTCCAGCTACCTTCCTTACTTACGCAGGTCAACTCACACAAAATCCGCCTGTCTTTGCGCAATGCAACTCTTCCACAAGGATGATTTCACTTGTACACATGCTACAAATGGCATCCAGGAATCAGCCAATCTACCGGGAGGCAGATTACACGTATGAATGTCCTCTCCCCTGTCATCTTTGCACTGGATGCGACACCTACAGCCTGGGGTCCTCCTTGGCCATCCGATTTGGGGGGAACTTTTCACATCCACTATCCACGTCTCTTTACTTCTGCCACCAATTTCTCTTTTCTGGATACAACGGGAAGCTTTGGATCGTGATGCGTTCTTATCCATCGATCAGGATCAACCCCTTCATACTACCATTGAGTCGAGTGGGTCCTACTATTTTCGTAATGCGAAATCCTGGTCTTCAACTGTGTTAGTTTGTCTTGCGAAATAAACCACAACCATAGATCTCTTCCCTTTGTTATCATGACCATTGATATTCGTGGCTGGTACCACTTTTCACGATTTGAAATCATAGCTTTACCCGCACAAGTCTGGTTTGCGAAATCTACTGAGACCATAGATATTCTTGGATCCCATTCTTGACTATTAGATGCCTCTATCCTTTAAACCATTTCGAAATCTAGAAACGTGGCTTTGGTCGGGCATGTTCACCGTGAAAAATGTTTTGACGCCGTTGATCTGTCATCCACTCAATCTCAGCCTTCAATCATGAGTCCCACTTAATGCCTTCAGGATGCCCAACGTCCTCCTCGAACTTCTATCAGGCCCGTAAATAGACTGTTAACAACCGGCTCCACAAGGGATGCTATCCTCCCAGTGAGGTAGCAAAGAACCCACGTAGAACAAGTGCCAAAACCATTGGGCTTTCTTCAATCTTTCTTTGAAATATCCATTCTGCTCTGAGCTACTACTTCAGCGAATTCATGCCACTCCCGCAAATGATGTTCTTGACTGCAAAACCTGTGCTCACAATTGAAAATAAAAACAAACTAAAATAGCAAATGAAGGAAATGCTCGATAATTGCTGAGTTTATTTGTTCCTACCTACTCTACCTAATTTTGTACACAAGTCCGATTAAGTGAAATCAGACTTCCAATGAAGCCAATCAAGCAATTGGCCCAATAGTTTTGTTCTTTTTTCGTGCTTGATAGACATAAATGAAATAGATAAAGGGAGAGGGTAATGACACATAGACTGCTCTCTAAAGCAGTAATGTGACTAGTCATCATCCTTACCTAGCCCTTCCATGTACCCTGCTATGGGGTCATAGAAAACATGGCAACCTCCAACGTACTCTGTCTTCTGCTCGTGGAAAGCCATCCAGAACTCCCTTATTCTAGTATTTGTCTGGATTATACCCGAAAGACTATAGAAGAGGGCCCACAGAATATTTTTTCAATGAAACATCCCCTTTTTCGCCCGAAATTCCTGCAACAAGAGCTTGATGTGCCTCAAGAGGGAGGTCCTCCGCCCCTCTGGCAGAACCGATTAGGCATATTCCCCCTGTGTGATGTGGTGCTTCTGAAGGTGGAATATCAAAAAACGTATTTATTTGAGTGCTGCTGCATCCTTATTCGTGGCTTGACACCCCATCACAAACCCCCAACGTATTGGTAGCTAGAGAGGGATTGCATGGCAATTTCTTTTTATCCTCTCCACTTACATATAGGTTTTTGGACTGCACCATCTTCCCTTCTTTCTATTTTTCCTAGAGGCTCTAATCATGTGTCATATTAATTCAAAAGAGGCATAACACAAGGGTAGGTTATCACCTTCAGTGCCCTTATCACCCTTGTCTGCTTTAACCTCCTGACTTCGCATAGCATCTTGGTCCTCTCCATCAGCAGGTCCTGGTTTGATGGCCAACTTCTCAGGTACATCCCGCAGGTATTCTTCCTCATATTCATTGTACACAGGCGCACCAAATTCCTTCTTAAAATTGCCTTGTATGGACTTGGGGTGGCACAGGTCACAATCTTCAGAGAATAGGCCTGCAAGATCACATGTTCCTGTATCGGGCCAGTCATCTTTCTGTATACTGGGAGAGGGCTTTAGCGAGACCTAGACTCTCCCATTCTTCTTATAAGGCCCAACCAATTTTAATGTATCTTTTACTTCACCACTACTGCCCTCGCTTGATAGCCATTTTGACAACTCAAGGTTTTCCTCAACCTCCAGACAATCAGTAAACATATTCTACAGAGTGGTTGATTTTCTTTCCAAAAGAAGTAGGGGCAGCTCAAGAGGAAAGGTGGCTGCATAATAGATTTTAGCAGCATTCTCAAGAGGTTGGACCTCCTTGGGCATGTTATAATAAAAGCTTACGAATCTTCTGTTAAAACTAGATAAGGTCTCACCCTCATGTCTCTTCAGGGAATACAATTATGAAAGTATTTGATCCAGTGGCCTTCTCCTACCCCAAAACTTTAAGAAGGTGCAAGAAAACTCTTCCCAAGTGTTGATGGACTTAGGTTGCAAGTGCTTGAACCATTCTTTAGCATCTCCTTGCAAGGACTGGGAAAAATCCCTCATGTAGACATCATCATGTTCTACCTCAAAAAGGTCAGAGAAATGCTCAAAGGCTTGTAAATGTTTCTCAGCAGTGAAGTCTTTGGATTCTCCATCAAATTTGGAGAGGTACTTGTGATGTTTCATGGGAAAATCATGAAGGATGGGAGGAAGTTGTAATGGTCTGTACCAGCTTGGAGAAATGGGAGAGACCATGTTAAGCACAATAGCTATGCTATTGACCAAGGTTTCATGAATTTCACAGGGGTGACCTTTGACGTCATGGGCCTCTAGAGAAAAATCTAGGTCAAAACCAGATGTACAAGACGATGCAATGATTTTGGTCCATAAAGAAGGATAAACAGGAATATATTCATAGCTCTGTTACGAATGACTTGAAACATAGAAGGCAGTTTTGATAAATCTAGGGAAGGATAAGAACAAAATTACAAGACAAGACAAAGCCTCTTGGAAGAAACATATACTCAAGCATCTCAACCTTCCACCATGCATTCTTTGAGCCTTACGAGGGGTTCACTTTTTGGACGGAGCCTGCCCGTCTTTTTCTGATCATTCGATTTCTGGGTCATACCACCAGCGGAGTCGCTGAAGTCTGAACCCTTCAAGAGTGGAGTCGCCAAGTGAAAAGCACTCAACCTTATTGATGTCTGATCATTGTTCACCTTCAACAATCAGATCAAAAACCATGTATTTTTTCCCAAGGAGGGTCTTCAATTTTGTCCTCGGCAACGACGCCAGTTTGTTAGCACTAGGATTGAGCCCTAAGGTTGAGGGAAGGCCCGCTCCCGGGTAATAGAAAAACCACTTTAGACTGCACCTCCAACTTTGCGTAGTGAGAGAGGGATCTCTCACTTGTCTTCAGATTTCACTCCGCGTAAGATATTCTCTCAAGGATGGTAAGGAGGTCGGACTCCTGAAATGGGACAAAGTAAAGTGACGTGAGATGCAGGTGGGATTATCAAGGCAAGGGACCATTGGAAATAGAGTCGAAAACCTAAGTAGGGAACATTTGCATGAGGAAAAGAATGGCATGGGGTTGCAGACAGAGGCAAGATAGCCGTCGATCTCGCAATCAGGAGATATTTAGCTGGTGGTTAGGGGACAACAGAAAACATCCCATCACGTGGAGCACTAGCAAGATGAATTATACACAACTTTAGAAGAAGACTTGGTAAATGTATGAAACAATAGGCGGAGCATAGCATGTATGAATTTCGAACTGTTAAACGCTAAGTTACAGACATGAAAGAAATCAACAAACTGGAATGGAAATAGGATATACATTTCACGTAAAGAAAATACATATTGAAAGAAGCAACGACACATGAATCTCTATCTTAAGAAACAACTCTTTCTCTACAATTTTTATTCATAACACAGGCATCCGATCTTATTTACAACGGAGAGCCTCGGCCCTTGAAGGTTTCCCGACCCTCTAGCTAACTCTTTTCCCCCTATCGGGAGTGCATTTATAATACTTTAGTGCTGAGATTATTCTCCAAAACAAACCTCAAAACTGTTTGCAGTCACAATCATGCATTAACAATATAGAGAGTGGAACTATTGCCATGTTTTACAAATATAAACAAACATTATGGAGCTAGTGGGTGCATTCAGCCCAAGTGACAGCTTGATGTGCTTGGCTGTTATTATAGATTATGAGTATGATGCCTCCTTCTCTATTCGAAGCATGTGTTTCCACCGTGTTCAAATGTGGCTTTCTGTGTGGGCGCACACTAGCAAGGCAGTTTGTAACTTTCCCCTCCTCAACCTCATCCGCCACCTCTTTCTTCTCTGGGTAACATTGTTGGATGTGGGGTTCAAAAGAAGGGCAACATTGCTTCTAGCCAAGGCAAGCCTTTTCGGTGGCTTGACATTCTTGTACTCTTCACCCTCAGTGAGGTGGGCTCTCCCACAAGCAATAAGGTGTATCATATCTACACCAACCCATCACCCTCGGTAAGTGGATTTCACAAACAGGAATGTGTGGGCTCTAGACCCTAGATACTCCCATCCAAACAAATTCCTATATAGGGAGAAATCTAAGGCTGTCTCCTTCCGTAGAAGCTTTGGGGGTAGCGATGGTATTAGGGGTTCCTGAAAAAAATGTTTGCGGGGAGTAAGTGTCCCAGCACTGCACCGTCGAGGGTGAAGGTGCTTGAAGGTGGGTGTATCTCTCAAAATTATTCACGTTTGGGCCTCGATGGCTGGTGTCATCCTTGGCATGCAATACCAAGGTGGCGGGTGAGTGTGGAAACTTTCTCACCAACCATCAGTATGTTAAATTTTCATATGCTTAGCTAAGACATTAGTATTTCATTTCATTTTTCATAACAAAAGCATATAAATAGGATCACTGAAAGATAGACAAGCACAACCATACAAAATGAACACAAAGATTTATTCTGGGAAAACCCTAAAGGGAAAAACCCAGCAAAATCTTACTCAATATAGATGCCCCAAAAAGATAAAAGATAAAACCAGCAAGGAGATCAAAGCCTGATCCTCCTCCTTTTCCAGCTACTTCTCTTCTCCACTAATGCGCTACACAAGTGAGAGTGTGTGTCCTAAATGAGGAGCACTACACCTCTATTTATATTCATCCGTTCACTTAAGTTAACTCATCTCTCATGTAGGCTCGATATAATCATGTAGGCTCGAGTTACACATGTAGGCTCAAGTAACCACACTGGGGTGCAAATGACCCACCTTTATAATTAGAGGGGACTGCTTCATGACTCTTATTAGTTCTTCCAATTAGGAGCATCGAGGTACAAAGTAATACAAGTGGTTCTCTAGATAGGACCATCGGGGACCACAAAGAAATACATGTAGAGTATTCTTCGAAGTTACAATATTTCAACACTCCCCCTTAACGAGAAGGGTATTCTATAAAAACATCAACAACAACAATAATAGGAGAGAGATAGAGGACATCATCAACATCATCAGGTTGATACATCTATAAATAATTAGAAGCTTTTCAACATCATGTAGTCTTCATCTTCAATATTTAGTCTTCAGCATCATCAGTACTTTGACCGCTTCGATCAACAACATCTTCAGCATCTTGACTCTTCAATCAGCAGCAACATCTTCAGCATCTTGACTCTTCAATCAGCAGCAACATCTTCAGCACTTTGACCTTTCAATCAGCAACATCTTCAGCACTTTCAACTTTTGATCAGCAACATCATCATCATCATCGCATTCCGATCTTTCGATCAGAAAACATCATCATCAACAACAACATCATAATCATAAGCAACTTCTGATCTTCCGATCAGAAAAAATCATCATCATCATATTCTGATCTTTCAATCAAAGAACATCATCATCAGTAACTTCTGATCTTTCGATCAGAGAAACATCATCATCATCATATTCTGATCTTTCGATTAGAGAAGATCATCATCATCATCAACTTCTGATCTTTCGATCAGAGAAACATCATCATCATCATATTCTGATCTTTCGATCAGAGAACATCATCATCATCAGCGACAGCATCATCATCATATTCTGATCTTTCAATCAGTACGTCATCATCATCATAAAAACATCAACATCATCAAAACATCAACATGATCCTTCCTTTTGGAATTACAGGATTTGGGTCTTTACGGAGTTACCAATGATCCTTCCTTTTGGAATTATAAGATTTAGGTCTTTATGGAGTTACTAACGATCCTTCCTTTCGGAATTAGGGGATTTAGGTCTTTACGGAGTTCCTCACGATCCTTCCTTTCAGAATTATGGGATCAACACATTTGTGGAACTCAGACAATCCTTCCTATTGGAATTATGGGATCAACACATCTGTGGAACTTAGACAATTCTTCCTATTGGAATTACGGGATCAATTCAATGATCCTTCCTTTCGGAATTACGATATTTAGGTCTTTACAGAGTTACTAATGATCCTTCCTTTTAGAATTACGGGATCAACACAGATGTGGAACTCAGACAATCCTTCCTATTGGAATTACGGGATCAACACATCTGTGGAACTCAGACAATCCTTCCTATTGGAATTACGGGATCAATTCAATGATCCTTCCTTTCAGAATTATGGGATCAACACATATGTGGAACTTAGACAATCCTTCCTCTAGGAATTATGGGATCAACACATGTTCTCGAGTACTGAAGTCACCGAATCCATTCTAAACCTAAGTTCAAGGATGATACAATCCTACCACATTCACGGGGACCAAGATCTTCGGATACATTTTGAACCGAGGTTCAGGGATGATGCAATCCACCACTTTCACAGAGGCTGAGACCTCTGGATACATTTTGAACCAAGGTTCAGGGATGATGCAATCCACCACTTTCATGGGGGCCGAGACCTCCAGATACATTTTGAACCGAGGTTCAGGGATGATGAAATCCTACCACTTTCACAGGGGCCGAGACCTCCAGATACATTTTGAACCGAGGTTCAAGGATGATGCAATCCACCACTTTCACGGGGGCCGAGACCTCGGGATACATTTTGAACCGAAGTTCAGGGATGATGCAATCCCACCACATTCACGAGGGCTGAGATCTCCGGATACATATTGAACCGAAGTTCAGGGATGATGCAATCCCACCACATTCACGAAGACCGAATTCACCGGATCTATTTTGGACAGATGTCCCAGGATGATACAATCCCTCTTCATTCTCAAGGACCGAGGTCTCCGAATCACTTTAGGGCAAGTTCCCAGGGATGATACAATCCCACTGCAACATCACTACTCCCCCTTTCAAGGAAGGTCTTTTCGAACAACACCAAGCTTGTCTCGAAAGTGTTCGAACTTTACCCGAGACAGAGGCTTCATGAGTACATCATCATTCAAACCATCATCATCTACATCTTCAGTATGTGAATACTGAACTATCACCATATGTATCTCCAGTATGTGAATACTGAAAGCATCATCATCTATATCTTCAGTATAGAAATACAGAATCATCATCATCTGCATCTACAGTATGTAAATATTGAAACATCATCTATATCTTTTAGTATGGGAATACTGAAACATAATCATCTACATCTTATCTCGTATGTAGAAATACTGAATTTTTATGTGTTACAATCGGAACATAGGGTTCTCTGTCATCACAAATCTGGTTATCACATAGAATCATTGTAGTATCCATCTTTAGGTCAAAGAGACCCGATATCAGCTTCTGAAGCCATATGACTTCACAACTTAGCAGAGCAATCTGCTATGTATTTTGCTTCAGCCGTGCTATGAGAAACACTGGACTATTTCCTACTAAACCATGAACTCATAGCAGACCCCAAACAAAAGCATCTACCTAATGTGATTTTCCTGTCTGAGATACTTCCATCCCAATCTGCATCTGTGTAGCCATACAATCTATACTCATGGCTACCATCATAGTATAGAACAAAGTCTATAGTCCCTTTCAGATATCTCATCACATGTTTTGCGGTTACTAGGTGAACCCGTCTTGGTTGAACAAGATATTGACTTAAGGTGTTCACAGCAAAACAAATGTCTGGTCTGGAATTTGTTCAGTACATTAATGACCCAATGATCTGTCTGTAATGAGTCACATCCACTAACTCTGATGAGTCATCAGCTAATAGCTTCAGGTTGGAGTCCATGGGTGTGGCCTTGGATTTGCATTCCAACATATTGAATCTCTTCAATATCTCTACCGCATACTTTCCTTGGTTGAGAAAGATTTCTTCTGAACTTTGTCATATTTCTAGACCTAGGAAATAGTGCATTAACCCAAGGTATTTCATCTCAAATTCTTCTACTAGTTTCTTCTTGCTTTCCATGATCTATTTATCCTTCCCTATCAAGAATAAGTCATCCACATATAATAATAGGATGACAGGTTCATCTTCTACAACCTTGAGATAAAGGTTAGGGTCAGCTTTACTCTTGCTAAAGCCCATAATTGACGAAAATTGTCTATCCTTCCATACCAAGCTCTGGGAGCTTGCTTCATGCCATAGGGGGCCTTCTTCAACTTACATATATGAGTCCATCTATCTTCAACTTCAAATCCTTTCGATGTAAAACTCTTCCCCAATCATACCATTAAGGAAGGATTGTCTTTACTTCATCATGGAAGCAACTACCATCATAGTTCTGAAGGAAGTGTACCTTGCTTCCTGGAGTAAGTGTCTCTTCAGAATTAATTCCCTCTAGCCACAAGTCTTTCCTTACTTCTATCAGTGACATATTTTATCTTGCAAATCCATTTGTAATATACCACATTATTTCTTTCTGTTTTGAGTACTATATCCCAAACATCATTCTAGTATTCTTTTATCATAACATCTTCCATGAGTTCATCTTGTCAGATCATCAACATATCCTAGTCTTCTGCATTCAACTTTGAAGGTTGGAACCCAAAAAGTCTTGATCCATCAGGAAGCTGTCCATCATGTCGTACCGTGTCAAACTTAGATATCTTCTGTAGTCACTCCCCCTGAAGTGGAGTATTATCTTCCTTCTTCATTCTGTACAGGTGGTTCTATGCTTGATATATACTGGTCAATAGAGTATGTCATGTCATAGTCTATTCTTTCTGAGGCAAATCACGAACCTTGCTTTGTACACTTGTTCTTGTATATCCATATGGAGGATACTACATACTTTCCTTTATGTCTTGAAATCATATCGTGTACATCATTCCCCATGATCAACTGTTATAGCATTCTTTTCTTCATTTTGAGTTATCTCTCATACCCATGGTAGTCTTCATCCTTCGAGATGGATCTTCCGCTCTTTGAAGCTCTTTCTTCCGTCATGGTGTCTCTGACCCTGGGAGCTTTAGATTCATGTTTATTGAATTGTCATCACTTGTTCTTTGGAACAATTCTCATCCTTCTTTTCTTGTAGGAGGTTGTATAGGACCTTTCCTATAATTCAAATGCACCAGTTGCATGGTTAGAACTATTTCATAAATCATATGCATAACAACAAATTCTTATGTATCATGCAACTGTTTAGCCAATACAACATTCATCCATATCTCATAGAAACTTTCTAGACTAATCCAATATGTCAGCAAAGAGGTTTGATAAGTAGCAATGGAGAGTTGTATAGCACCATGATCTACTTACCCATCACATGCATATTAGTAGTATACAATCATTAATGCAAACAATCTATCATGCATAACACATCAACTGAATATAATCAAATGTAAAACAATATCATGAAATGACAATTGAATACTTATCTTTTATTTGTTTCGTGGGTATAATTCATCTTGATCATTCTGCTTTATCATCATTTCTTATCCAAATGATAAGATGGATAAGAGGTTCATCAAGAATTGAGCTCTTCATATTCCTCATCGCTTGAGGGATCTTCTTTGAATGGTGATAGCTTGATCTTCAATTTGCTCCCATCTTTCTTTTTCTCTTCTTATGAGATGAGCTTCTTCTTCTTCTTCCCAAAGTCAACTGAAAGTAATCACTTTATTCTGGCACACATTCCTCGCATGAATGAATCCCATGATCATGGGATGCCATTCAAGGTGGCTATCACCACTTCTGCATTCTCTGCTTCTTCTTCTACTGCTTCAAGATGTTATGCATTCTGGATCTTCACATTCTTCAACTGTTTTCTCAAATCCATCTTCCGAATTATGTTCTTGTCTTCAAATAGCTTGATAAATAAATCAAACATCTTCAGTGTCTTTAGGGAAGACACTTGTGGTACAAGTTGATCCGTGATTGAATCAACAGTGATCTTCTTGGCCTTGATCAAGTTCTTCTTGTGTAAGGCTTTGAGGCTCATCTCCCTCTAGAACTGGAACCTCTCTACTCATGTAGGTGTCCAATTCATTTTCTTCAGAGAGATCAAATACTTTCATGCTTGGAAGTTTTCAAATTCACCAAGCTTATCATCAAGCTGATGTGATAGATCACTTTGAAATGAGAACCTCAAATGCAAATAGAAAAAGATTAGATCTTACCGATTTGAGGTGTCCGTCCTGCTTCCAGAGCTGGCTGATCTAGGGTTTGTCAGAGAAACCCTAATTTTCAAAACTTGGAATATTTCAGATATGATTGGATATAAATATATATATCTTCAAATGGAGCTGTCCAATGTACTCCTTTTCTGAAAACAGTGGAGGGAAGCTCCTGGAACAGGAAGCCCTAGTTTCCCAATTTATTCTGTAGAAATTCTTGTTACTGTTTCTATGATATCTCTGAAATTAATGCTCCTCTATGTCTAAAATTTCTCACTGAGGTAACCTCAAATGTTCCTGATCCAAAACCACATGTTTCATTAGAGTTTGTTTCACCAATTTGGATTTATGATCATTTTCCCAAGGTAACCTGTTACAGGACTGTTTAGAACAATGAAGTTGTATGGCATGCCACGTGTCACTGGTTCATCTTCAGGTTCTGAGATTTGGACCAAAGAAATTAAAGTCCGTTATATTTCTGGAACATCTTTAGGAATTCCATTTGGACCTATGTAGCACAAGATATAGCAATATTCTGTAGGTGTCCTGTTTAGGGATGAATTCTGGAAGAGGCTAGAACCCTAACTTGGATGGATCATATCTCCTAGAATATAGAGAATATGAGGCTGAATTTTGGATAAATATTAAACAGGATTTTATCGTTGGTATATACAATTTTCAGCTCTTGAACCTTCGCCAATATTGGGATATAGCGAATATACAAAAACTTAGCAGTTTTAGTATTTAGGGTTTTTCTAGCTCTGGGTCAAACTAGGGTTTGAATTTCCCGGAGTTTCACCCAACCAAAAATCTTGATCCAGGTCTCTAAAATTCGATTTTGATGAGGAGAGAAATACTATGCTAGGATCACTCAAAAATTCTTCTTCTGCAAGAAGCCCTAATTTCCCACACGGAAAACTGAAAATGCTCAGAATCGAATTCTGCTTCGACAGAAAGATGTGCCCTTCAATGGAGAGTTAGCCTAGCCTTCTTTTGCTGATCGATTTTGGAGAGAGAACCAAAAATTAATAAGCCCTAGATTCTATAGCTACACAATGTCTTCTTTTCAGGGTGGCTCTGATACCATGTTAAATTTTCATATGCTTAGTTAAGACATCAGTATTTCATTTCATTTCATTTTTCATAACAAAAGCATATAAACAGGATCACTGAAAGATAGATAAGCACAACCATAAAAAAGGAAAAAAAATATTTATCCTGGGAAAAAACCAGCAAAAGCTTCCTCAATATAGATGCCCCAAAAAGATAAAAGATAAAACCAGCAAGGAGATCAAAGCCTGATCCTCCTCCTTCTCCAGCTACTTCTCTTCTCCACTAATGCACTACACAAGTGAGAGTGTGTGTCCTAAATGAGGGGCACTACACCTCTATTTATATTCATTCGTTCACTTAATTTAACTCATCTATCATGTAGGCTCGAGTTAATCATGTAGGCTCGAGTTACACATGTAGGCTCAAGTAACCACACTGGGGTGCTAATGACCCACCTTTACAATTAGAGGGGACTGCCCCATGACTCTTATTAGTTCTTTCGATTAGGAGCATCGGGGTACAAATTAATACAAGTGGTTCTCCTGGTAGGACCATTGGGGACCACAAAGAAATACATATAGAATATTCTTCAAAGTTATAATATTTCAACACAATACCCCCAGACGGACAAGCGTCTCAAACCATATTTTCATCGCCAAACTCTTCGGGCCTTTGCAGATTCATGAAGAGGAAAAAACTCAGGTTCTGGAGTTATGTTAATTCACTCACATTGCTCTGAAAGAAGTATATATAAGTCTTCGAGACTGACCCTCGCAATGAATGGTCAACATTCTTGCACACTCTGTCATCGAGTGCCTTCTTTTGGTACCAGCATGTGTGAGTGCACGAGTAGAGTGATCCTTTACTTGCTGGGGATTTAGTCCCGTCGTTTCATCAGCCATGGCACCTTACCATCTGTTGTGGGAAGTATTTTTTGGACACCACCTTGTACAACTAATCCATGACGCAAGGCTCATGAAGTAGATGTTCCCATGCTTTCTCATTCTGTGATGTAGGAAACAGAACAGTTTTCTCTTTTGTGTTGGCCTCACCCCATGTGAGTGGCAGGTTTGTCGGCTACCTTCCTTACTTACGCAAGTCAACTCACACAAAAGCCACTTGTCCTTGCGCAATACGACTCTGCCACAGGGATGATTTCACTTGTATGCATGCTACAAATGGCGTCCAAGAATCAGCCAATCTACCGGGAGGAAGATTACACGTATGAATGTCCTCTCCCCTGTCATCTTCACACTGGATGCGACACCTACAGCCTGGGGGCCTCCTTGACCATCCAATTTGGGGGGAACTTTTCACATCCACCATCCACATCTCTTTACTTTTGCCACCAATTTCTCTTTTCTTGATACAACAAGCAGCTTTGGATTGTGACGCGTTCTTATCTATCTATCAAGATTGACCCCTTCATGCTACCGTCGATCCGAGTGGGTCCTACTATTTTTGCAATGCGAAATCCTGGTCTTCAACCTTCTTATTTTGTCTTGCGAAATAAACCACAACCATAGATCTCTTACCTTCTTTTTCATGACCGTTGATATTCGCGGTTGGTACCACTTTTCACGATTTGAAATCGCAGCTTTGCCCGCACAAGTCTGGTTTGCGAAATTGACTGAGACCATAGATCTTCTTGGATCCCATTCTTGACCATTAGATGCCTCTATCCTTTAAACTATTTCACAATCTGGAAAAGTGCCTTTGGTCGGTCATGTTCACCATGCGAAATGTTTTGACACCGTTGATCTGCCATCCACTCAATCTTAGCCTTCGATCATGAGTCCCACTTAATTTTTTCAGCACGCCCAATGTCCTCCTCAAACTTCTGTTAGGCCCATAAATAGACTGTTAAAAACAGAGTGTTAACAGAAAGATCATGGGTAGTCTGGCTCAGAGAAGTTTAACCAAGGGAAATTAGCTAAGCAGTTGTATTTTCGCAAGCATGAGCAAGTTTCCCCTATAAAATATGCCACTGAACCTTCATCAGAAAAGGTGACAGGTTCATCAAAATTTAAGGTGAAGACAAACGATACTACGACAATGAAATTGGATGGTCTACCATTATTTATAGAGTTTCATTTAGAAAAATCAAACAAGCTTAGACAAGTGTAAGTCTTATATTAATTCAATTGCGTTTCAAATTACAGTTTTTTGCCTTTTTCTAGATGATAGATCAAGGAATAATTTCATTAAAGTGTACAAAAATATCTATGCTAATCACATGTAACTACTAATTTTCAAAATACAACAGGGATGAAAGGGAACCTACAACCAACCATCATCAAAACTTCAAATCACTATCTATAATGATGGCTACCTTTAGACCTCTCTTTTATATGTGTCTTATCAAGTGTAGCATAATCCTCAGCCCATGCATGAAAATAATCTAGTGTATCACACGTAAAACACAACCATAGAACGTGAAAGAATGTGCTTCACAAAATAGCACGTAAAATAAAAGACTCACCCCGCCGAATATACTTCCATTTTCTTTCATCATCATAATCATCATCATCATGAGGGGAGAATGTTGGACTATATTTGTCACCATGATATGAACCTTTTTTTTTCACTCCAAGATGAATTTGACATCTCTCATAACCATCCAAACACTATTAGTATTCAACTAAAAATATAGCTACAAGCAATTTCATCTATAAGCATTCCATAATCTATGTTCTCTAAATTTAGGATTATATCATTGGCATAAGATGCTTCCTGATTAAAAGTATTGAAGGGAAAAGACACTGTCAAGTTGTGAGGAATTACACCAGCTGTATTCTGAGACTGTGTGAAATGGGGATCAATAGTCAATGCAGGTTGGAGACTGATAGAAATAGCCCCATCTGTGCAAACAATGTCTAAGCTTGAGATAGTAGAAGTACCTGACATGTTTCCAGAAGTGTATGAAACATTAAAAGATACTAATACTGAATATGTTGATGCATCTATCTCCTTTTCTATAGCTAATGGTAGATTGGCACTGTGAGTTCCGTGTGAGTGGGTAGTAACCAAGGAAACAGGTGGGTTAGATGCAAAGTCTGGTGGCGTAAGACGAGGTTCAAGTGAATTCCCAGTCATCAAGTCATCTCTTAACAAATTCTTTACCAATTCACTCCATAGGAATAACAACTATCAACTGTCATCATCTATTTCCATGACAAAGGAATAATCTTGTTTATAATTAACCAACCATAACCTTTGACTTTCATATGAGAAACAACTCGATAAATATTCTCTACATAGAACCCATTTCCCAATAGAATTCATGAGCACTATTATTGCTTTCCAACCTCTAAAATTTCATAAATATCACTTTTGTGATTATTGGTCTGAAGTATGAAAATTAATAAAAGAAAACCTGAATTTAGATTTCATTACAAAGGCCCAAGAGACACCCTCTTGTTGGTTGTTTGAGATATGATATTTATAGATATAAACCATAGGTTCCACATCTAGTTTCAGATCCATATTTCTAGATCAAGAAAACCTTTTAATCACTTTAGTAGAGATCAACCCCTTGAGAGGCGATCGAAAAATGTTGTTTCAATTTCTTATGGCAAGGAAGTTCAGAGTACAAAGGAAATCAATGGGTTAGCTGGAAGAAGGTGGACCAACATCTACGGGAGTGTGGGGGTTAAAATATATCTTCCATATTGGGAAATATTTGGCTGCTAAGTCCTTTTGGAACTTCCTAACAAAAGACAGTCATTAGAAGCAGATTCTAGTCCATAAGTACATAGCACCAGATTCAGTGGTGGATTGGATCAGAAAGGAACCAAAGAGGGTTCTAAATGCTTCCAACTATTGGGAAGTGTTGATTGTGGATTTTCCACTTGTTGTATCCTTTTTGGTGTGGAAAGTTGGCAATTGGTCTGAAATCAGAATTGGAAAAGATACAATAATGGGTTATGGCCAAAAGATCCTATTTCTAGATGATCTAGTAGAGATAATATAGGTATCAGGGTGAGTGACATTAAACCGAATAAAAAAACATGAGGACATTAACATATGGCAACAAGGCTAGAAATCAGCTGAAGACCTAGGTTTGGAAGAAGTAAACATTCCTATTTGGAGGTCCTTTGTGATCGAGATTAATAGAGCTCATATTCAGTTATAAAATGACAAGGATTCTATGGTTTGGGTGTATAATGAGGCATGGGAAGAATATTTCATGAAGCTTGGGTACAGGAAAACCTTTGAACAAGGAGGAATCAAATACAAGTGGTGGTGGAGGAAACTTTGGAAGATGAAGGCGCCAACCAAATCCAAACTACTGATGTGGATTGCCTTAAATGGAAGAGGCTTAACTTGAGACCAGTTGTTCAAAAGGGGAAGGGAAGGGACATGGATCTATCTCCGTGCAGATTGGAATCAGAATAAAATGAACACTTATTTTAGATTTTCCCTACTTGTCCCAGGTATAGATTGCATTGGGAAATCTTGCGGGTGAACATTTTTTATGGTAGGGACCCAACATTAAATCCAATCTATTGAGTTGGTATAAATAAATAATACTTAATAAATGGAAATCTCTCCCCTACTTAACTATATGGGGGATTTGGATTGCAAGAAACAATTTGATCTCTGAAGACAAGCTTCACCCTCCATTCCAGACTGCATTACAATTTGGGTGTAAGCTAAGTATGGAGTGGGAATTATAAGATTGAATCTTAATTGATTTAATATTGTATGCTCATGAGGAGTATTACCATCAATTGATTAGTTAAAATGTGTCTTTTTAGACTATATTGTAATCCAATGAAAAACATAAGATCAGTTAGAGATAATTACCATGGCCACTACTTGTTATGATGTGTATCTTTCTGGAAAGAAGTGGAGCAAGTCATTGACCTGTGTCTAAGTATGAACTAGTTATTTTATGTCAATATTTTGTCAATCATTAATGCACTAGTTTTTGTACTAATGTCAGAACAAAGGGATACTTCTATAGGAGTAGAGAGTTCTGTTCAATAGAGATAGTGTGCAAGTGTGTATGTACTTTTCAAGACCCCAACAGGTCTTCTATTAACTACTAACTATTTCTCTATGGATGTCAGTATGTCATCCTACCTTTGGAGGCCATATTTCTTCGTATTTGCAAGCTACAGGCATTGCATTGATCCCTACTAATTGTAATTTCCACATAATTTCCTCCTTGTAATAGTCTTAGTATAAATATATCTATCAATGATGTTAAGAGTGAGATACAATGTCTCCTGCATTAGTCCAGATTTCAAACGCACCTGAAAATTTAATATTTTGAAGTCAATACTAAGTAATATCCCATATAAACCTCTTCTAGATCTAATCTTAAAAGCAAATGGGACTAGCATAGGAACAGAGTTGTACCTCTATCAACCAATCAATTAAGACTTCCCCCATCTTCTCATTGTTTCAACCTACATTGTCATATAATATGGAGGTACACATCTAATAGTATGCAATATGGGGCTACCAATTTTTACTTAAGGAAAATATAAATTTACATTTCAATTCACAAAAAACTACATTCATTGACAGAGAAACATACCTCAATATTCTGGTAGAACTTGTAAATATCTTCAATATATTCAACAACTGCCAATTGGTCTTCAAGCTCTCCATCATCAATGCTAGGTAGAACCTCATGGAAGTCCGTGCATGCATCCTAAAATACCCTTATCAAGATTATTAATCATTTTCATCCCAGTTAACGTCATAAATACACACAAAGCAAGCTTAAGACTATAAAATCCAATAGTAAATGTATGTGGACATGGGTGCCTTTGGTCTATGTATGTTTGTATTTGAACCAGTTCTAAACAAGATCAATGAACCAATACAACTTAAGTGTTAAGAAAACCCTTAATTTGTGTTGTTAGCATTGCATCCAATGATTGTGTTCTAGGTTTCCTTTCTTTCAATTGGATAGATGTTTTTAATATGCTTTATTGTGCACATGAATCTATGCTATCACTAACATAAATGATAGTATATTGGCTTCTGGAGATGAAATTATCCTCAATAGGTAAGTTGGTAGGGTGTAGGAAAGCAACACAACCAAAAACTGGAACTGAATAATTCTTATGAACAACTCTCAGCTCATTCCATATTGAATTCAGGTGGATGTTGACAATCAAGTGTGCACATTCCCTGGGACAACTCAAATAAATGTTATTATCTCAATATGTACAGAGTTGACTAAATGTGCACACACCCCAGACAGTTTGATGTGAACATAAGTCAATATTTACTATAGCTGGTATTAGATAGACAGAATGTGAGTAAATTAGTGCCAAGTTCCAACATATAGTAGATCAATGCATAATGTATTGAGTGTAACTGATCAATTATGTTTGGGTGTTATAATCTATATATTGCCTACCTATAATTGTTGAAATAATCTAAGTTGTCTGCATAGTCTTTAAAAGAAGGATGCCTTATAAGCTATAAGACTTACTTGAGGTCTGCTTTAGAGTAGCCTGTGAAAAGGGAAAGTGTTTTACTCCAACATGGATCCTTATTCAAAGTGCATTGAGTAGTGTAGATAGCAGCATCAACAAGATTAGATGGACTGTATTTGATCATTATATGATGAAGCAAGCATAGCTCAACCAAGAAGAATGACATATTCTCCATCTGAAGCTCTTAATAGTACAACAGAGAAATATTAGACTAGAAGAAAAGTTTAAATAAAGAAGATTTTCTGAATCATTTTGAAAGCATATTTGATCAATGCAGCACAAGATTATTCCAACAAATGATAAAATAATCATTCACCATTTTATCAAGACCATCTACCTTCAGAAACCTAATGAGGAATACATATGGAGTGGGAACTGTAATATTGATTTTTAGTTGATTTAGTATTGAATGCTTCTACCAAGTATTATCATTAATTTATTTGTCAAAATGCATGATTGGAGATTATGTCATAATCCAATGAAAGCTAAATATTTCAGTTAGAGCCAACTACCAGTTCCACTATTTGTTCTGATGTGCATTCTGTTGGCAAGATGCAAATGAAGTCATTCACCTGCATCCAAGTACAAAACAATCATTTTTATGTCAATAACTTGTAAATCATTATGCAATATGTTTTGTGGTGTTGTTGGCGCAGAGAATTTTGTTCTCTAGGAAAAGAGTTTGGTGTTTACCCTATTAATTGTGTGTAATTGTGTATATAGTATATATTTTTCAAGAACCAACCACATCCTTTATTAACTAGATCTATACACTAAAGGTTTCCTTACACCCATCCTTTTGGATCTCTGTAATTTGTCTTATATTTGGAGGCCATATTTATTCATATTTGCAAGTTATAAGCATTGCAGTGATACCCACTAATGGTAATTTCCTCCTTGAAGTAATGTGAATAGAAATGTATCTATCAATAATGTTCAGAATGAGATACACTGTCTCTAGCATCAATTCAAATTTCAGATGCACCTGAAAAAATTAATATTTTGAAATCAAACCTAAGAAATAACCCATATAAACGTCTTCTAGTCCTAGGCTTGATAGTAAATGAAACTAACATGGGAACAAATTTGTACTTCTATCAACCAATCAATCAGGATTTCCCTCATGCTCTCATTGATTTCAACCTTCCTTGTCATATAATATGTATTAATCTTTCACATTGATCTAGGAACAAATAATAAATCTTATCAAGAAATAATAAACAAATAACTCAGAAATGGTGTTAATCGGAACCATAATGGTTTCCTCTCTGTATATTCAATAAACAATGAATAGTTACAATAACAATGTCAAGCAATAGCTTGAATCAATGAGGAATTTGAATACCTAAGGAGGTCATTTGAATTCAATGAGTGAGTCTATATTAACTGACTGTAAGCCATTGGTTCACACTTAGTTAACCACTTGACCAAAACCTTAATTGACTCACCAAATCCTAACTGAATTTGGAGTGCAATAAATGATTGAATCTCAACTGAAAGAGATCAAACACATGTCATAGCAATTCAACCATCAAGTGTTAGTGCTTCAATGTCTTCAATGAACCCCGATGAGGTTAACTGAAGTTGAACTGATCATCAAAAGTTGGTGGAGGCGCCCCTGTTGACTCCAGATCATTAAATAATAATAAATAATCATTAAATAATATATTTAATGAGAGGAGACACCTTAACTGACTGGTTGAACTAATTGTAACCACCAATTAGTAATTAGGTGCATTAATATCACTCAGATCACCCCTGGAGTGCTCCAGTTAGCCTCCTTGACTGTAGGTAGGCGTGGGTGTGACTGGATGATGTCAATTAATGCTCCACTGATGTCAATTAATGTCAATTATACTTAGGATAGTGGTTTAACTAGGCCAATTTGACCAAAAAGAGTGTGTATGGTGGTAAATGTCTCCAACACCCCCCCTTAAGCTATACTCAGGAGGAGTTAGAAAACAAAAAAGCATAAAAATGCTAGGGCCTTGGAAACTAAGGCCATAGGTCACCCTGTACGATGCTGAAACTGAAACAATGCTCAAAACAAACTAAGTGAGGAAAAAAGGGAAAACCCAGCGGGAAAGCCCCCCCCTCAAGATAAACACTAAAAGCATTCTAAATCACCCTGATGAAATCACCCCCAACAGTGAACGGAGGTAAGTGAACTTCTTTTCTGAAAAGCTCTTGGTGAAGATTTCTGCAATCTGCTCATCAGTCAGGCAGTATTGCAGAATGATGGTCCTGTCATGCACTAGCTCCCTGATGTAGTGCATGTGAATCTCTACATGCTTGGTCCCCTTCCTGGTAACTAGATCCATGGATATCTTAATAGCATTGCTAATTGACTCTGGAGCTTCGAATCACATGATGGCTGAAAAGGACTCCTTTTCATCCTTGGAGACCGGAAAATCCATCCCCATCCACATGGGAGATGACTCCACCATCATTTCCAAAGGACAAGGTACTCTAGATCTTGAAAATGGTTTTTTCTCTAATGTTTTGTATGTACCGTCTCTAGCAGCAAATCTCCTTAGTGTCTATTATATGAGGTTTACCATTACACCAAAACCTACAGATGTTGATGAACGTTTGAAACTCAGCACAAGGCCCTATCACCAGGAGTGGTGGTTAAACCACTTGTTTTATATTCCCAGAGGTCCGACGGTTATACCATGTGGAGGTACCCGATACTCCAACACCCCACCTCTGGCGTAGCTCAGGGGAATTGAACTTGAGACCTCTGCTCTGATACCATGTTAATCTTGCACATTGATTTAGGAACAAATAATCAATCTCATCAAGAAATAATCAACAAATAAATCAGAAATGGTGTTAATCGGAACCAGAATGGTTTCATCTCTGTATATTCAATAAACAATGAATAATTACAATCAATGTCAAGCAATAGCTTGAATCAATGAGGAATTCGAATACCTAAGGAGTTCATTCAAATTCAATGAGTAAGTCTAGCTTAACTGACTGTAAGCCATTGGTTCACACTCAATTAACCCCTTGACCAAAACCCTAATTGACTCACCAAACCCTAACTGAAGTCTGAGTGCAATAAATGACTGAATCTCAACTGAAAGAGATCAAACACATGTCATAGCAATCCAACCATCAAGTGCTATTTCTTCAATGACTTCAATCAACCCCGATGAGGTTAACTGAAGCTGAACTGATCATCAGAAGTTGGTGGAGGTGCCCCTGTTGACTCCAGATCATTAAATAATAATAAATAATCATTAAATAATATATTTAATGAGAGGAGGTGCCTTAACTGACTAGTTGAACTGATTGTAACCACCAGTTAGCAATTAGGTGCATTAATATCACTCAGATCACCCCCGTAGTGCTCCAGTTAGCCTCCTTGACTGTAGGTAGGCGTGGGTGTGACTGGATGATGTCAATTAATGCTCCACTGATGTCAATTAATGTCAATTATACTTAGGATAGTGGTTTAACTAGGCCAATTTGACCAAAAAGAGTGTGTATGGTGGTAAATGTCTCCAACAATATGGATGTATGCAACTCAATATCTGGACATATAGTGCTACAAATACTTACTGAAATAAAAATAACCTTACAATTCCCCAAATACTACAATCATTGATAGAGAAACACACCTCAATATTTCGGTAGAAGTTATATATATCTTCAACATATTCAACATTTTCTAATTGGTTTTCAAGGTCTTCATCATCAATACTAGGGAGAACCACATGGAAGTCCTTGCATGTATCCTGAAATTACCTTTATCAAAATTATTGATCATCTTTATCCCACTTACATCATAATAAACATAGATATATCTTAAGTCTATAAAACCTGCTAGTAATTGGGTATGGATGTGGGTGCCTTTGGCTCATGCATATTTGGATTTGAACGAGGGATAAACAAGAAAAGTATCAGAGAATTAATAGAAATTAAAGCAATGCGATAGACCTCTCTTTGAGTTGTTATCATTGCAGTTAGTGATTGTACTTGGGTTTTCCTCGTTTTCAGTTGGCTAGGCCTTTTAAATCCACCATCTTGTGCAGTTGAGTCCTTGCTATCACTGATAGAAATGATAGTATCCTTCTGCATAGCTATGTCATATTGTTCCTCCTTTTTGATAGTGTGACTCTATTTGCTTCCCCAGATTGCTCATGCCTCTAATTTTTCTTCTTCCTTAAGAACAATATCTTCCTGGTATTGTTGTAATCAAATGAGAGAGATTTTGTGAGGTCTCATGCTCGGGCTCACAAAAAATAGAGAACATAATGAGATCCTTGGAATAAAATAAAGGCAACAAACCAAACAATCCCATAAAATAGAATACTGGGAAAAAATATCAGGAAACAGGTTGACAGCATAGAGGTTTTTTTTGGTTTCTAGTTCAATTTCCCCGAAGGATGTCCTTAAAAAAATAACCTAGACCCTTTTCAACAATTATTCTAGAAAATAATCTGTAGGGTTGCTAACTGTCTTTGTTTAAAATTACCTAAGTACTTGAAGTTTCTACCTGGTTGACATTGACAACCATGTTTACTCGATACCTCCTGAAACATTAGTTAGTCCACAAGTTTAGGATAGGATATTTGAGGCAGAAAACACCAAATAGAACAACAAAACCGCAAAAACAAAAATCCAATTGCAGAAATGTTGGGGCGCGCACCTTAACGGTCCTTAATTTTGGTAACTCCGCGGTTTTTGTGGAAGCTTGTAAGCGGAGTTGCAACTCAAAATAGTCTTAGGGGTGTCAGGGTTGAGTAAAAGCCTTCTTTTTGTAATAAATCCATGGTTTAAGTCTAGGGTTTAGGGTTTCGGGTGCCCATGTTTTAAGCCCATGGTTTTGTAATAAGTGCACTATAAATAAGCACTCTTGTAAAGAAGTCAGTTTAGGCTTTTGATGTAAGATGAAATGATGCGAAGCTATGGCTTGTTTTGTAAGAAAGGTTAAGTCCCAGCTATGTGTGTGGATGACCTATGCAGCTGTGTGCGCAGAGGGATTTTGGGTGATTAAGAAGATCTGCAGCTTAGTGCACAGCTTGGAGGAATTGAAGGGATCTGTAGCTGAGTGCGCAGATCAGAACTGTGGTTTTTGTAAAGAGTTGAATAAAACACAGTTCTGTGGATGTAACCCCTAAACTGGGGGTGAACCACGTTATATCGCATGTTGTGGTTCTTTTGTGTTGTTGTTTGTTCTTTTATGCATGAATAATTATATAACTGATAAGTAAGATCACTGCTAAATATTAACTTCGCTGTGAATTCCCAGTAAAGGGTTAAGCAAGGCACTGTTTGTTTATCTAACCGTGAAGCTAAATAAGTGAATATCAAAGCTCTGTATTTTATGATTATCATTCATTAGAAGCTAAAGGTACAGTAATAGACCTCTTCTGCTTGCAGAAACCTGATTCTGTGGCATCCCATAGCTGTTTCGGGTGAGACTGCAACCTATTCGCAGGTTGTTGCCGAAAGGGCCAACACTGTGGGTCTTTTGTTGGTGCGAAGACAAAAGTATAGAACTCGGGTCTACCCCAAGCCCAACAAATTGGTTCCGTTGCCGATTGAACTCAGCATCTACTCAAGAGGGGTTTACGTCGTACCTCGAGGGCTATATTTTGGAGACCCTCAGTGAAAGAAATCGGTGATTAGATTGAAGAGACTTATCTGAACTTTGTTGTACAAGAGAACAAAGATCTGCGTTGTAGTTCAAATGAATTTTTACAAAGGTACGTTTTTTCTGATGTTTATGAAATTTTCTTTGGTAGTATCCACATAGAGTTGCACTAGTGGTTATCCAGGTTAACAGAGAGAAGGATGAACTTCCAAGAAGGTTAGTTTCTTGATTGGACCCCTACAAGAATTAATATATTGAAAAGGGTGAACAACGAGATATCTCGAGCTGTTGATTCTTGGACAACGCGAACCCTTGAAGCATTTGTGATAGAGTTCACCATTGACACAAGTACGTCCTTCAGCGAAGCCAAGCGACAGTTCTTCAAAGGACCAAGGGGTAAGTACTTGAATTCATTTAGTTTGAGAATTAAAATGCTATTGGCTGAAAAAGGTATATTGGTCATTGAATCAGACTGTTAGATTT
>LPNX011078782.1:53356-238657 GCA_001517045.1 Pseudotsuga menziesii
CTTCGCAACAACCTCAATAGCAGTCACAGCCGCAAGAAGCTTCGATGGATAAAGTAAGTACACTGTCCTCCTTTTTATAGAGTTACATGAAGCTCTTAAGAAATCAGAATGCTTTAAATGAGTTGCAGAAAGTTATTGCTTCTTGTGAACCTCAGCGAAGTTCTGGTAAGGAAAAAACCGTTCATAGAGTCAGAAGAACTGGTAGGGAAATGAGATTGAATGCTCAGATAGGAGAATATGACATGACTGATGTCATCTTGAATCTAGGATCAGAAGTAAATGTCTTAACTAAGCAGACATGGGAACAAATGGGAAAACCTACTCTGGAATGGTCCCCTATATAGTTGAGATTAGCCAATCAGCAGAAGATTGTGCCCCTAGGAAGACTCCCTAGTGTATCAGTAGATATTGATGGAGTCAGTACCCTAGCAAACTTCGAGGTAATTGAAATAATTGATGATAGCAACCCCTATCTAGCACTGCTAGGCATTGAATGGGCAATAGATAATGATGCAGTAATCAACCTGAAGAAGGGGCAGATGACTTTCGAAGGGAAAGGATTGAGAGTCATAGTACCATTGGATCCTTCTCAAGGAGAGAGGTACACCGAGCCAGTAAAAGATGAAGACCAGGATGTTTTGGACCATATCTATAATATCACAGCAAAGGAAGAAGATTATGTTGATCCTACTGCTGAAGGTATCATGGATTGGTAGTGTGATAGCTCCTGCATGATGGATTCAGATGATGGCCCAGAGAATTGGCAGAATAGACTGTATGAGCTACATGGACATCGATGTGCAGGAATTACCAAGTCTCTTAGATGGCTTAGTTCACAGACAAGAACCTTACCTGTTTTTGATGGTTCAACAAACCCAGAAGAGTTTATTGTGCAATTCTCAGAACAGGTACCAGACTCATAGAAAATGGAGACTCTGGAATCAACATTCAGAGCCACAGCAGCCAGATGGTGGAATGGTCACAAAAAGTACATTCATAGTTGGGAAGCGTGCCAGAAGTCCCTTTGCCTAAGATTCAGGGATCAACCTCAGGAGGTGCAAAGTAGGTTTAATGGTAAGACTAGTCCTCAGGGACATTTGGAGCAATGCTACGAAGCATGGAAGCATGTACCTCATGAAGAATGGGTACATAGGTTTGTGCACACCCTAGAACCTATAGCAAAGAACTGGTTTGCGGAGGTCGAGCTTCGCCATGGTACTGTAAGTTGGGATAGTCTTGTTGATAGTTTTGTGCTGACATTTTCTCTTAATGAGGTTTCTCCTGCTTTGGACGCAGCTGTTAGGTTGATCCATACTAAAGTATTCGATGATCAAGAAATAGCAGAATACCAACCTGATTGAAAGGAACAAGAAGCTAATGCAGTAGAATGTTATAACCTCGCAATTGACAAGGATGAAGATCTGCGCAACATTAACATTCCCAAGTCAGAAGGACACTACGAAGTACATGGACTAGTAGTTGAAGCACCTGAAGTGACTCAGCCCCTGAAGACGCTGACAGTAAACATTGGGTTAGAAGAAAACCCTAAGTATTCTACCATTGGAGATTATTGGGATGACGAAATGGTAATCAAGGTGACCCAACTTCTCCATGAATATCAGGACCTATCTCTGATAGGGTTCTCAAAAATAAAAGGAATCATTGAGGTGGTGGAAGACATTCTGTCGTGGGTTGGAGTTTGTAGCCATGTCGAAGATGGTATCAGGAAATGTCGAATGTCCTTATTTTGGTGTAGCCAGAGTCACTGCTTGTGCCGAAGAAGGAAAGATTTGTTGAGGCTTAAAATACGATCGTTGGAAGAAATCAAAATTGGCAGCGCCGGTATGCTACCTGTATTAACTTCCTGTATTAATGAGATCTTGGAAAATCTACCGCCGTTTGGACAAGATCTCTATCAGATTTGGTATCTTCAATGCACAGTTATGACAGATTTTGGTGATGGATTCTATAAGAGGACACCCACACCCGTAAAGTTCGCATTACGCAGTTTCTTGAGTTTTACAATTGAGCCCATGACAACTGATCGTGAGCTTCAGGAACTAGTGAGAGAATTTGAACAGGGGGGTCTACCGAATCTTTTCAGCCATCCACCTGCGCCTGCACCCTGTGAAGAGACTCCCCTAGCAGCACCTCAACCAATGCAGACACGATCTACCAGGAAAAAGTTTAAACCAGAGGTACGCTCTAAGTGGAATGAAGACAGACACAAGCAATCAGGGCAAACACCGGAGGATCCCAAGATGAATCCGTCTAGCTCAGCAGAGGTCCCACCTAAAGGGGATGAGAACATTGCACCACAGTGTCCACTGTATCTTCAGCCTTTTCGACTAGGAGTTCAGCCCCCTCGGCAGAAATCCAAGTTTACATTACGCACCCCTTCGCTGCCACCGGGTGTGCATTTGGTTGGAACAATGACAGGGAAAATAGACTGGCTTAAGTATGCAGACCATGATACGAATGATCATGGCAAGTTTCCTCAGTTCGCACCAGGGACATACATGCACTTCATCAAGTATCCAGAGACTGGAGCGACATTACTAGAAGTGAAATAGTGGGCTGCTGGCTTGGATTAAGTTGGTTTGTTGAAGATGCTCGATGTTCCCCACTTTGGTCGAAGCACACAGGTAACCATAGTGGTCAAGTAGCTCTTAGAATTATTACATGATGGGAACCTATGGATAAGAGACCAACAAATCCCTATTACTGGAGAATTTATTCATAGGATCACAGGCTTACCAAAGAAAGGGCCTGATCCGAGGACTGAATTTCCTTCAAAGCATGATGATACGAAGCTGGCACAAACCATGAAGGACCACTTCATCCTAATGAAAGGGAAGCAAGGGTATCAAACCTCGACCATTGAGCACCAGAACATTCAATTTGTAGCTGAGCTTTTAGCATGCAAGCTAATGTGGAAGTGCAGACCAACTGAAGTGCCTGCCCCGATTATCAGTATTGTTGTGAATTGTGCTGAAGGGTACAATTACAACTGGGTAGAGTACATTGTGAAGGAATTCCTTGAAGATGTTCGCGATGCACAGGAGAAAGGTAGACCCTTTCACTATTCCTGGTTTATAGTTTTTATCGCACTCGTAGGATGGAAAGAACCTATTGAGGCACAGTTTGTTGCTGTGCCTCCGAACATGCCTGGCGTAGTGAGGTACGCCTCTCTCTGGGTGTCACAGGACAAAGCATCCCAGCAGATGACGAAATATTTGTTTTCCTTTTATATGATGAGTATCTCATATGGGATCGTAAAAACCCCGCGGCTCAGTAATGAGCTATTCTCTCAATATGATGGAGTGGCCAACTTCAGGGTCAATATGCACAATGTCTTCATCCAGGCCCACGCAGATAAGAAGAAGGCATGTTGGAATTTGCCATATGTGGTGACCAAAGAAGACATCATCGCAATAGTTCAGCAATGGCCAGTTGAATGGCTTAAGGACGCGGGGACAAAGCCAAACATTCCATTCACCTCAGTCACCAATGTGGGTGCAGGCCCTAGTTAGACGCAGCAGCAAAACCCACTAGAGGATAGTACAGAACAAAGTGAGTGGCAGCAGAGTGAAGGTGACCAGGGTGGAGATAGCACAGCTAAGGAAGAATAAGAAGAATCAGTAAAAACCGTGTCAGACCCTAATCGGCTAGACAAGCACAAGTCTCCAGAAGTAGCAGAAGTGACCAAGCCCCATTCTAGGAAGAAAGAAAAGGCATCAAAGGACAAAGATATCAATGAAGAGCCCACCCTGATGAGTGAGGAGCTTAATCAGGCTCTGTCGAAGACCACAATAGTTCTCACCAGGAAATGGTCCGAGTTTACAGCTACGCACCTTAATGCAATTACCGGCGTAGCTCAGGGACTCTCCCAACTAAGGGAACTCACAAAAAAATTAGTGACCGGTGCTACAATAAGCAGTGCCCCAACAAGCATGCAGCTAGATACAAGGCAATGGCCGGCCAGAGAAAACAAAGGACAAGTGTCAAGCGCAACTCTCATAATAACCGACACAGCATCTCGCTCACAGATGAGCATGATCGTGGGAATAGACTACACCAAGATGTCTATGACAAAGCTGCATCTTTGTCAGCTGGCCATCATGAAGGAGATTCAAGCACGAGACAATTACTCACACGTACAACTACAAAAGGCCACAAAGCGGAGTGAGCACCTCACAGCACAATTGCAGGAAGCAGATCAGAGGAAGAATGCAGCAGAAAGTAAGCAGGCCACACTAGCACGAGTAGTGGATGAGGCATGTCAAAGTCTCCCCGAATTCAACATACAGGCTGAAGAAGAACTAGAGTGGAGGATAGTTAAGTTGAAAGACTATGCACTACAGTCATGGAACTAGGTAGAGACACTGAAAGCAGAGCATGAGGCCCAGATTGTGGAGCTTCAACTTCGCATCAAACCAGAAAGTCCTCCAGAAGTTAGGGAGCAGCGTCGCAGGGACATTTAAGCTTCAGCAACAAAAATATCTGACCTTGTGAGCAGTGCAGCAAAGCTGCTAGAAGACGGTGTCAAAGCCTGGACAACCTTACAAGAAAATCCTAAAGTCGAAGAGCTGTATGAAGTAATCAAGCAGCGACAGACAGAGCTAGATATAGTAAAGGCAGAAATTACGACTCCGCCTCCTATGCAGAAAATGCTCAAGGTAAAACAAAGCAAGGAACTCCAACAGGAAATCGAGTCATGCAGAATGAAAGAAACACTGTTGAAAAATTCTATGCAGCCCCTTATCAATGAAGCCTTGGAGTTGAGCACTGCTGCGGACAGCCAGCTCAAAGTTCTGAAGGACTATGATGCATTTGCACAACAAAAATCCAGTGAAGCATCAACAGCAGCACTACAGGAGTTAGTCGAGAAGGAGCAGGAAGCCGAGGATATTATGCACGGCCTAAAAAAATAGTTTACTATATTTTCCAACAAGGTCAGTCTACCAGAAGAGCAGCAAAGTGTCCTGGGATGGGACACTAGTGAGTCTTAGGGGCCTGTTGGGGCGCGCACCTTAACGGTCCTTAATTTTGGTAACTCCATGGTTTTTGTGGAAGCTTGTAAGCGGAGTTGCGACTCAAAATAGTCTTAGGGGTGTCGGGGTTGAGTAAAAGCCTTCCTTTTGTAATAAACCCATGGTTTAAGTCCAGGGTTTAGGGTTCGGGGTGCCCATGGTTTAAGCCCATGGTTTTGTAATAAGTGCACTATAAATAAGCACTCTTGTAAAGAAGTCAGTTTAGGCTTTTGATGTAAGATGAAATGATGCGAAGCTAAGGCTTGTTTTGTAAGAAAGGTTAAGTCCCAGCTGTGTGCATGGACGACCTCTGCAGCTGTGTTGGCAGAGGTATTTTGGGTGATTAAGAAGATCTACAGCTGTGTGCGCAGAGATCTGCAGCTTAGTGCGTAGCTTGGAGGAATTGAAGGGATCTGTAGCTGAGTGTGCAGATTAAAACTGTGGTTTTTGTAAAGAGTTGAATAAAACATAGTTCTGTGGACGTAACCCCTAAACTGGGGGTGAACCACGTTATATCACGTGTTGTGGTTCTGTTGTGTTGTTGTTTGTTCTTTTATGCATGAATAATTATATAACTGATAAGTAATATCACTGCTAAATATTAACTTCGCTGTGAATTCCCAGTAAAGGGTTAAGCAAGGCATTGTTTGTTTATCTAACCGCGAAGCTAAATAAGTGAATATCAAATCTCTGTATTTTATGATTATCATTCGTTAGAAGCTAAAGGTACAGTAATAGCCCTCTTCTGCTTGCAAAAACCTGATTCTGCGGCATCCCATAGCTGTTTTGGGTGAGACTACAACCTGTTCGCAGGTTGTTGCTGAAAGGGCCAACACTGTGGGTCTTTTGTTGGTGAGAAGACAAAAGTATAGAACCCGGGTCTTCCCTAATCCCAACAAGAAATACAAGGCCATTGGCATGGATTTTATTTATTATATGACATAATAAACAATAAATAACATCAAACAACATACTGTGTGACACCATATTTGTTGATATTGCGGTTGGCGTTCAGAGCTCCCACCAAATTGCTAATATCACCCAAGGCCCTCCTATTGTTGTCGATGTATTCCAGTGACTTCTTGTTTGGTTCTACCATTGTAGGATATACCACTTGCATACACAATTATCAATAAACACTCCCCATGGAATCTAATCTCGCATTTAAATCTACTAGAATTTTTCAAGATACCCACTTACCCTTTGTTGCAGCATCTGGCTTGGAAACAATGTTCCTATGGAGGTTGTATTTATGTACTCAAAATTACCAAAAAAAAAATGCTAAACATAAAATTTTCTTTATTTCATATTTGGCAAAGAATCCAATGATTGCAACTAATATTACAAGCAAATTACCCTTACCATGGAAAACATTTTGGATTTTGGAAATGGGGAGTGCTTAAATTTGGTAGTTCGGACTATTTTAGCAGATTTTGAATACAACAAACACACACTAATCCTCCGCTCACCTACGCCAACATTTCTCCCACAACCTTTTCTTGGAATATGAGACTGACTACAAAAGGAAAACCAGAAGGTTGTTTAATGAGCTCACCTTCAAAGTAATTGCACATATAATGAAAAACATATTAGGCCTAGGTGTTAAGTCAAGCTCTTCCAAATATGGTTCTCTCATATCCTCATCAATGGATTCACTTAGCCTAACATTTGTCGGCATCTCCAAAGGATTTGATGAAGAACTGATCAAAGGGTCCAATCTGTTGTTAAAAGGAACTGAGGTGGTAGGTTTATTTATAGGTCCAAGATTTCTCTTCTCCTATATCTTCAATTGTGAGGGCCTTAAGGCAAAGGGATTGTAATATTTTCCATGATTGAATCATCTATTAGGATTTCCAGTTGATTATCAAGGACTGTAAAGCTATTTCATGTGGTTGGAACATCTTCTTGAATTTTTTCCATCTCTGCTTTGTGATTATTTTGTCTTTTTTCCCTATTTTCCTGAACCCTTTAACGTCTTGTTCTTCCATTTTCTGATTTTCCATACTATCTATATTGAGTGAGCAATATCTGAAAAGGTTCCCATGCTCATGGAATTTGCGACATCAAAAGAAAACATGTTCATAATCAAGAAGTTGAATCCAATGTGAATCTTCATGTGTTAAGAAAATTGCATCTGGGAGGGCTTTTTCTATATGCATGTAGACACAAATCCTTGCATAAGAAGTATATTTGTTCATTTTTGTCTGGTATACAGATATGACATAGGTTCCCAAGATGTTTCCAATTTATTTAAGGGTTTCCTCATCCCGGTATTATTTTGGTAGGGAATACATCTAGATCCAAACAAGTGCCCATGAGAAATACTCCTTTTTTGGGTTGAATCGTTCCATCCAATTCATGAGATAAAGGCCTATCGCATTGAAAAAATAAGGGCCACCTTCTTCTACCTTATATTTGTCATCCAGGTGGTGGAAGATGATGGTAAAGAACCATTTTGATCCAAGTTATAGATCAAAGTGATATTTAGGTTTCCATTTTGATGTTATCCATCCTCGTAGGTCCTGTTCAGTAGTCCAAAATCCCATGAATTCACATATGAGAGAATGATCTTTCAATTTTTCATCTCTAGCATTTATTCTTTCAGTTGGGAGATTAAGGCAAGGCCTTACTTCAATGCGAGCGATACATGTTCGGGTACCATGCCTCTCCATTTCTAGTTTTGTTGTCAAGTGTTTCGCATGTGTTGGAATTCCCTTCTCTTCAATGAGAATAGGAACTTCTTCACTCCCGATCTGTAGAGAAAATGGGATTTCTGAGCTGGAGTGATCAACTGGGTCGATGCTTGGTTCATGGATAGGAAATTGGAGGTGCATGTTGCTTCCCCTATTTGATGCCATGTTTTTACATAGAATCCACTCTGCTCATGATAAAGTGTCAGATTTTTTCCCAAGAATAAAGTCTTATACATAAAAGTTTGGAAATATTACTGTATAAGCCATAATTAATATTGTCAGGAAATTATTTATTGGTTAAAATATTATAACATTTATATTAAAAATGGTGGATTTATTTACATGTTTTAACCTAAGGAAAAGGGGTATGTCCATGTATTGTCTTAACAATAAATCTAAGGTTAACTTGTTTTAGTAAGTGCATACAAACATAGTCCCATGAGTGTTTATGAATTTCAATATTTTTGCTATTATTGATTTGTGTATTATACATTTGTATAAGAATTTATGGGTCTTATGAATTAGTTTAAGTTTCCGCTACTTACTTATGATACTTATGTATTTTAATATGCACCTGTAAAAAATATGCATATAATATTCATAAAAAGATGTTGTAGAAGTCTAGTGTGACACATGGGTGTTATAGCTTGGTATCAAAGCTAAGGATTCAACCCTTAGCCTCTAGGAAATGTTTGCATAATAAGAGAATTGTGTTATATAATTTATTTACATTTATATTATGATTGAATTAAATGTATCAATGTGGTTAGTCTAAGTTACATTATGCATATGAATTTAGTTATGAACTAACAAACCTGGATAATTTTAGATTGTTAGAATAATACATTTTTTCGAGCCCTTGTAATTGCCAGTTTCCAGACTAGTGGATAGGAAGAATTACAATATGGATAAGAGCACTAAAATATCACAATTTGCAGAACAAAGGAGATTGGGTGATGGCCAAAGGATAGAGTCCAATGCCCATCGGTCTAAAATGGAACCCAAGGAAGTGTTCCAGACATTGAAGAATATTCAGGTAGGATATTAAAATAATTTACAGTACATGGAGCAACATATTCAAATTAACCAAAAATTGATGCACAATTTAATGCAGATGCATGATAAAGTGTAGCAAGTACCTTCGGTGATAGTAGGGGAAGGAGACGAATCCCTGAACAAATAATTTTAGATAGGTACCGACATTCCAATAAACGGGATGTCCATTCCCAATGCCATTCAATGGGTAGCCATCATGGAAATGTGAAATCTGAAATTCAACACAAGCATAGCCCTAAAAGCCAACAAAAAAATATGTATGAAAATGTATTACAAGGTGAACTAAGAAAACTTAGAACTCCTACCTTCGATGGAGAGAAGTTTGGGTAAGTTGTAGAGATGTGGCTTCAAGAGATGAAAAAGCATATGCAATCACATGATTATTCAAACAATCATGAATCCATGATTTCCATATTTAACCTTCAGTGAAAATCCTACCATTGGTGGGAACAATTGAAGCAGGTAGAAGGTCTGGAAGAGAGGAATATATCCTGGAAAATATTTCAGAAATACTTCAAGCCAAATATGTATCACAACAATATTACAATAAGAATATTCTTGAGTTATTTGAACTCCAATTGGGTAACATGACCATGGATGAGTATGAAAATATATTTTTGGAGTTGTTAAGCTATGTGGATTTCATTCAAGTGGATAAAGTAAAAATCCAATGTTTCCTTAGTGTCCTACCAACATTCTATAAATACTGGATCAATTATGGTGAGCCACATACATTGAAAGAGTGAATGAAAAAGACCAAGTGCCTGTATGAACAAGGAAAGAACATGAAATACCTTCAAAAAACATGGAATATGAAGACAAAACAAGAGGAGAGGAAAAATTGATTCAATCTCTTTGGTGGTAAGAAGGAACGCTTCAGTTCTTTAAAACAACCACATCAGAAAATGGAACCAAGGATAAATGAACCAATAGGGCAAGGGAAGTATGCATCAGTAGTTAAATGCTGGAGGTGTGGAGGTGACCACTATCTCAGCATTTTTCCTAAGAAAAAGAACAAGGATTCCATAGTTTACAATTTGAAGGAAGTATCTACAGTGGGGGATGTAGTATGTAACATAACACGTATCTATGCATATTTGGAAAATGACCATGCAAATCATCAGTCATCAATTCTTGAAATTGAAGGTAAAATAAACAATTTACCATACTCAATTTTAAATGATTCCAAAGCTACATTTAGTTGTGTTAAAACTAAATTGGTTGAAAGATGCAAGATAGTGGAAATAAAATTGCATAAGCACATATTAGTGCAATTAGCAACAGGGATGAGAAGGAAAGTTACAACAGTGGTTGAATACTGTAAATTTACCATGAACAGGTTACAAAGTAAATTTAATGTGGACATAATCCCTCTGGGATCTTATGACAATTTTTTGGGAATGGATTGGCTTGAGTCGCATCATGTGATTCTAGATTGCCACAACAAGGTTGTGACTTTCCTAAATGAGGATGGAAATTATGTACAGTCAAAAGGCACACCTAGACTAATTACAGTAAGGGAAATATTGTCCATACAATTGAATAAATACATTTGTAAAGGGTTCCAACAATACATTAATCACAGTGAATAATTTCCAGCTAATACAAAGCCATGCATAGAGGTAATGACCATTGTCAATGAGTTTGAAGACATCTTCTAAGGTGTTCCTAGTTTTCCTCCCAAAAGAGACATTGATTTCACCATCGATTTGGTACCTGGGAAAGTGCCTACATCAAAAACACCATAGAGGATGACACCCCAAAGCTTCAATAATTGCATATGAAGTTGGAAGAATTGTTAAAGAAAGGGTACATCCTCCCTATCATTTCACCTTGGGGAGCTCCAACACTATTTTCAAGGAAGAAAGATGGTATGTTGAGGTTAGGTGTAGACTACAGGAAGCTGAATAAATCCACATTAAAAAATAAATATCCTTTGCCAAGGATTGATGATATTTTTTATCAGCTGAGAGGGGAAAAGGTGTTCTCCAAGATCGATATTAGATTTGGGTATCAATAGGTGCACATTAAGGATGAACACATCAATAAGACCGATTTCTGGACAAGGTATGGGAATTATGAGTACAATCTAGTACCCTTTGGGTTATCAAATGAACCGTCCAAATTCATGTGCTTAATGAATTGGGTATTCAAGGAATTTTTGGATAAACTCATTATAGTACTTTTAGATGATACTTTGGTTTATTCAAAATATAAAGAAGAGCACGAAGACCATCTTAGGGTCAATTTGAAGATCTTTAAAGAGAATCAATTTTAAGTTAAACTCAGTAAGTGTTCTTTCTACCAAAAAACAATTATTAGATGTGGTCGATATCATCTCTGAAGAAGGTGTAGCAGTGGACTCTATAAAAATAAGTGCTATTGAAGATTGGCCTATTCCTAGGAATGTGACAAAGGAAACTTACTATAGGAAAATTATAGAAGCATTTTTTAAAACTATAAATCCAATCACTTCTTTGCAAAATAAGGGAGTAAATTTCATTTGGATTCAAAAGTGTAAGGAAAGTTTCAGGTTGAATAAAGAATTGCTTACTCGAGCTCCAGTGTTAAAGATTCCATATTCATAGGAAGATTATTTTGTATGCATTGATGCATCATTGGAAGGACTTGGAGGATTTTTGATGAAATATGGTCACATGATTTGATATGAATCATGAAATTTAAAAGAACATGAGAAAAACTATGCTACTCGTGACCTACAATTGGAAACAATAATTCATGCACTCCATATGTGCAAACACTACGTTCTAGGGAGAAAGTTTGAGTTAAAAACTAATAATCATAGTTTAAAATATCTATTTGAAGAAACTCATTTAAATGCTAGGTAAGATATATGGACTGAATTCTTACATGATTTCAATTTAGAAATCAATTACATAAAAGGAAGGATAATAGAGTGGCAGATGCACTCAACAGAAGAGGCCAACTAATGCAAATTTTTGCCATCGGTGACTGGAAATCATACCTAAAAGATAAATTGCAGGAGGCATTGAGGTTAGATAATCATTGTCAATAGGTTGCAGAATCTTTACAGTCAAGTAGAAGGCCTATAAATGTTTCTAAATATTCAATGAATGAAGATGGAAATATTCAGTTCAATGGCAGAATTTATGTGCCAACTGAAAGTGAACTTAAGAATATAATAATGAAAGAAATGTAAAATGTATTGTATGAAAGACACCTAGGGTATCATAAGACCTTAAAAACAATTAAGAAATAATTTTATTGGCCAGGAATGAAGAAGGAAGTGGTTATGTATATTGATTTTTGTTTGGAATGGAAAAACTTTAAAGTAGAGTGAAGCATCCTGTTGGTCTACTCCATCCATTGCCTATACTGGAATGGAAATGGGATGTTGTAACCATATATTTTATTACCAAGTTTCCAAGAAATCATAAAAAACATGACTCCATCATGGTGTTGGTTGATAAACTAACAAATTCAACCCACTTTGTACCCATTCAATCAACTTTCAAAGTATCCAAGATTGCAAAAGTTTATATGAAAGAAATCGCTAGGTTACATGAAATAACTAAGGTGATATTTTCAGACCGTGATCCAAAGTTCACTTCAAAGTTTTGGAAAGGTTTGTTCACGGAATTTGGTACTAAATTAAATCTTAGTACAACGTATCATCCACAGTCTAATGGATAGACTGAGCAGGTGAACGAAATTATTGAAGACATGATTAGAATGTACATTATGGACAAACCTAGTAAGTGGGAAGATTTTTTATTCCTTGTTGAGTTTAATTATAATAATGGTTCCTAGGAATCACTAAAGATGAGTCCTTTTGAAGCACTTTATGGAAGAAATTGCAGCATTCCAGTGAGCTGGTACATACTTGTGGATAGGATGATTGTGGGACAAGAAATGCTTTAAGAAATGGAACATAAGGTAGCAAAGATAAAAAAAAAATTGAAGTAAACTCAGGACATGAAAAATAATTATGCTGATAGTGACATAGTACATAGAGAATTCCAAGTTGGGGATAAAGTGTGTTTGAAAGTGAAAGCGATAAGAAGTTCATTGAGGTTGGGTAGCTGCAATAAGTTGGTAGTTAGATTCAGTGGACCATTTGAACTCCTGAATAGAATTGGACTTGTGGCTTATGAGCTTTCTCTTCCACCTATGATCAAAATACATAAATTTTTTCATGTATTATTATTAAATAAATATGTGTTGGATCCTAATCATATTATTAATTGCTTTGTGATACAAGTAGAACCCAAAGGGGAAATTCAGGTTCAACCCATTTTCATATTGGACAAAAGAACCAACATACTCTAGAATAGGGCCATCATATAGGTAAAGGTCCAATGGACCCAATACAGTCCTGAAGAAACGACATGGGAGATGGAACACAAGATGAGGGAAGAATATACCCATCTATTTTAAGACTGATAAAATGAATATAAAGTTTTTGAAGTTTATTTTGAATTTTTGGACAATATGAACACCGAGGACGGTGTATAATTTAAGGGGAAGGGAAATGTTACACCCGTGGTTTGAAACCCCATTGTTTTGTTAATGTAATTTTGTAAGAGACTATGAGTGCATGTACGTCAGAACTTAGGTTGTAATTATTTTTTTAATATTAAATTTAAGCTAGCAATGGAAGATCCAACACAATGAATGAAAGGGACTCATGCATTCACCTAGGTGAGTGAGGGGGTGGTATCATACAACCTAAAATCTAAGTATGACCCTATTTAACTCTTCTTACCTTATAAATTTGATAAACCCATACTTTCCCTAATTAATTCCTTAAACTTGTTTTTGAGGTTAAAAAGGGGGTCAAGAAGTTAATGGGAAAATCTAACAAGTGTTGCAAAAAGGTGAAAAGGTACATGCAACGATGGTGGAACCTTGGGAAAAGGAGGGCCAAGAACATATAAAAAAGAGGAGAGATAGAGGGAGACATAGGGAGAGATAAAGAGATATAAGAGAAAAATATAGTAGAGACAAAGAGGCAAGGAGAATGTGAAAAAAAGAAGAAGAAAATGCAATGTGCAGCATGGGAATGTTGTAAAATTGCAGAGAATTGTGACGAAACATAAAATTAATGGTCAATTAGAATTGCTGGAGGACAAACAAAAAAGTCTAGTTCCAGAGTGAAGTGTCTAATTTGACCAATTTATGGCAATTGGGTTGGTTAAGTGAACATGTAAGCCCAAGCATTTTTTGTTTCCTTTTTTGTTGATAAATTTTCATGGTTTTTTCCTCTAGTTGCACCAGTCACATGTCAATGGTGTAATAAACTATTTTGGTGGAATTCTGAGCATAAATGCAGTGATGGTTTCACCGTGGTGCTAGCTAGAATGAAGCTAAAGGAAGGAATTGCACAGTTGACATGGATTTGGTAATAAACCAGTAAATCATGTTTCCAAGTGAGGAAATTAGATAGAAACCTAAGACTAGTGAGAATCTATGGTGAATGCGTGAGTCTCAACTCAGGAATGGAGTTTTGTAGAGAGAAAAATGAGCAGATGTTCCTAAGGTCTGGTGGAGAATGGCTACCACGAACCAGTTTCCCATTTCAATTATTTCGCAGATAAGTGTATTTGCCTGGAAATTATGTTTTAGTTTATGAAATGGTAAATAATTAATGACTGATAAAAATTTTGGATGATTTCCTTCTTAAATTTCCCAAGTTGGATACAAGGTATAAATTCATGCTTTATTTTGATTAATTCATGGGTATGAAATATGTGCGAGTTTAACTATTGAGTAATTATTCAAAAATTTATGAATGCAACTTCTTTATTCAAGTTGGGGTTAAATTCATTCCATGTGCATAATGTTAATTACTAGGCTTGAAATATCATGTCGAATTCATTTTATTTTGAAAATAATAACTCCTAAGAGTTAAATAAAATGTTTGTGTCGTAGACGTATTCAACCAATTAATTATTTAATAAAGTTTGGATTTGTGTGTCGCAATATTCGACCCATTAATTATTTAATAATGTTTGGATGAGTGTGTTGCAGATATATTGGAGCCATTAGTTGTTTAATAATGTTTTGATGTTTATGTTGCAGATATACCCGACCCAGTAATTATTTTATGAAGTTTAGGTTTTTATGTCGCAGATACGTCTGTCCCATTAACTATTTAATAAAGTAACTATTTAATAAATGTTTGGATGAGTGTGTCTAATATATGTTCGACCCATTATTTATTTAATAAATTTTAGATGTTTGTGTCGAAGATATGTTCAAACCATTATAATATATCCTAAGAGTTAAATAAAATGTTTGTGTCGTAGACGTATTCGACCAATTAATTATTTAATAAAGTTTGGATTTGTGTGTCGCAGACATATTCGACCCATTAATTATTTAATAATGTTTGGATGAGTGTGTTGTAGATATATTGTACCCATTAGTTATTTAATAAAGTTTTGATGTTTGTGTCACGGATATACTCGACCCAGTAATTATTTAATAAAGTTTAGTTGTTTATGTCGCAGATACATCTGACCCATTAACTATTTAATAAAAAATTTGGATGAGTGTGTCTATTTTTTTTCCGAAAGAAAAAAAGCTGATTTTTATTCATCAAAAGTTACATACTAGATATAATATGTGTTCTGTTCCTACTATATGCAGATTTACAAAATGTTCTTGCATCTATTCTGATGTAGATGTTCCTCCCTTCTGGGATTTGAAAAGACCAGACTAGTCTTAATAGACTGATTGTCTTGATGGCTGAAAATGCCCATGTAGGCCAGCTTCCTGAACAATGTTGTTCCATCATCCGAGCTGAATATAGACTGGTAAAAAGAGAATTATTTTCATCCTATGCATGAAGTTTGTTGATGATGTTTTTCACTGTCAGAAATATATATTTCGAAATGAAAATTTTTTAGTGTGGTGGGTTTATAAAAGGCCTGTGTGGATATTCCTTGGCCTCTGAGTCCCTTATTTCCATAATATTCCATTCACCCCATTGCAATGTCAGTCCTGTCTTTAAGAGCTTGTCCGCCTCCACATTTCGCTCCCTGTAAACATGATTGAAAGAGATTGTTTCAAAGAATAAGAGAGATCAGGTTGTCTCTTCATATAATGCATGTAGAGTAGTAATTCTACATTTCTGAGTCTTGTTTAGACAATTGATAACCACCATTGAATCACCAAAAAATTGTAGCTGTCTATAGTTTATTTCGATTGCAAAACAAAGGAGAAGTTTCAAAGTCATGAGCTCTGCAAAGTTGTTGGTTCCAGCTCCCAGTCCCAAGGATATTTGAAAGTAGTGGTTTTGATTTAGAAATAAGCATGCACCTCCTCCACATGTCAAGTTTTGGGAGGCTCCATCAAAAAATGCCCAAGGGGTGTTTATGTTCAATTGTTTAGGGACAAAAATTCTTGGGGGCGGGGGGGGGGGGGGGGTGTTCTTTGCTTGGGGAAAGTAAGAGATACTATTTAAACCCCTTCTTGCTACCTCTTCAGGTGAGCTGGATTTTTCAAGAAATATGACCTTGTTTCTGGCGAACCATAGGCCCCAAATGTGGATAAGTGGGAGGGATTTTATCTGAGTTGTTTGGGGGGATGATGACCAGTCCTTCCAGGCCTCTTCAACTATGTTTCCTTTCTATATGAATTTTGAGGATGTGAAAGACTTGGAGTGCTCCCAAACCTGTTTGGAAAAAGCGTAGTGAAGGAAGAGATGATTTGAGTTTTCCTTAGCATCTTTGCAAAGGCTGCACCATCTCGGGCCTGCTATTTGTCTTTTCTGAAGATTATCCCATGTTGGGATTTTGTTTTCAAGGACACACCATGTAAAATTTTTTGCCTTGAGAGGGAATTTTATCTTCCAAATCCCTTTCTTCCACCAATTTTGACTCTCTTGGAAGAGTTGAGAACATAGTTGTTGATAGCCAATCTTTGGGGTGTATTTTCTGAGTTGAGCTTTCTCCCAAATCAACTCATCTTCTTTGTTAGTAATCTGGATGTGAGAAGATTGCAAAGCTAGAGTGTACTGATCCCAAAGGTTTTCCCATTGATCTAGAATCTCCATATCTTGGCTCTTTCTCCAGCCTTGATGCCAGATGTTGGTTGAAGTAGGGTCTGCAATTTGATTTAAGCGGTAGCACCCCTTTTGATGAATAAATTGAATTAAAGGTTGGGGAAGAATGTGATTTTGGGCACTTCCTGGCCAAGGGTCTTCCCCTATTCTAACTTTTGTACCGTCCCCTACCTTCTAGACCAGTCCTTCTGATATAAGTGAGAAAAATTTGCATAAGGATTTCCAGATAATGGTTCCATTTGGAGGTTTCTTAGATCCCATATCCCTAATCCAATCTAGAATCGGGGTTGGGGAAATGTGTTTGTGGATAATGACTTCTATCCATAGAATATAGGTTTAGATGAGTCTCCATCCCAGTTTTTCTACCAAAGCTTTTGCAAATAAAGAAGTGTTCTTTATTCCCCAGCCTCCCAATGCTTTTGGTCTTGAAATTTGATCTCATTTTACCCAAGGAATAACCTTTTGATATTTCTTCTTGGACCATAGAAAAGTTGAGTAGATTCTTCTGGATTTGTTCAAGATTGATTTAGGAATCCATGCTAGTGCCATCCAATAGACTGGGATTACTTCCAAAACTGATTTGATCAAAATTAGTCTGTCGGCTCTTGCGAGCCATATATTGCACCAGTTATTTATTATGACTTCCATTTTGGCAAGCAGCTAGTTCCAGTCCTCCTTTTTGCAGTAGTTTGGTTTTAGCCTGAATCCCATATATTTTATTTCATCATCCAGGGATAGTTGTTGGTAAGGGAATAAAACCTGAAAATATATTTGCATATCCTCCTCCAAATTTATTGATGTCAAGGAGGACTTCTGTAGGTTTATTTGCATACCTGTAGCTTTACAAAAAAGGGTTAGGATTTCTGAGAGCCTTTCTGTAGGTCATCCACAAACAGTAGGTGTGTTATGCTCGTGTTTGAGGTAATTCTGAGACCTTCAAACAAACCTCTTCTTTTTGCATCTAGGATATCTCTACTTAATCCTTCTGCAACTAGCAAAAAGAGCGGGGGGGATAGTGGAAAACCTTGTCTCGGACCCCTTTCAGTGTGGAAGAAAGGGGACGCTACTCCATTTATAAGGACTGCAAAGGAGGCAGTTGTGATGTTTTCAAACATCCATTTTATGAAGGGGTAGTTTAAGCCTAGATGTGTGAGCAAGAGTCTGAGGTAAATCCAGCTTACTCTGTCAAAGGCCTTCGAGATATCGATTTTCATGACCTCCCCCTTTGATTTTTTTGTTTTGGCACTATGGAGTCCCTCCTGGGAAACCCCTATGGCTTCGTGGATTTGTCGATCTTCTAGAAATCCAAACTGTTCCTTGGAGATAATTTTTGAGAGGACCTTTTGAAATCTCTGTGCAATAATCTTTGTGACCACCTTGTAGGTTATGTTGCACAAAGAGATAGGTCTGTAGTCCTCCAAGGATTCTAGTGAGTCTTTTTTTGGAATTAGGGTTAGGAAAGTTGAATTCAATGGAGGATGGAGGACACCATTTTTCCTTGTTTCCTCTACTAGCCGTAGTAGGTCTAGGCCTATGGAGTCATATCCTGCTAGGAAGAATTCTACTGTCCACCCATCAGGCCCCAGGATTTTATATTTTTGAAAGCCAAGTAGGGTTGTTTTTACCTCCTCCTCTGAGACTTCTGCCATTAGCTCCAAGCCGTCTTCCTCACTGATGCTTCCAAGGAAAAACTAAGAAATTAGAATTACTTCAGCTATGGTTGTTTGATGAACTTCTTTAAATATGTTTTCAAAGTATTTATTCCATGTGTTATCTAGGTCTTCAAAAGTGTTTATTGTCTCATTGTTTTCATTCTTTAGCTCCCATATATTATTTTGTTGCTTCCTACCTTTTGCAAAGGACTAGAAGTATTTTGTATTATCATCTCCACATTCCATCCAAATTGCTCTGCTTTTTAATCTCAAGACCTCCTGCCTTTCCATTAGAAGTTTGGTTTTTGAAGCTTCTAGTGAATAGAGTTTCTCTTTGTCATCCTAAGTAAGGAAACCTCCCCCTTCTTTATTTTGGAGCTCCTTAAAATCCTGCTCAATTTGGATTATGTGTTGATAATCCTGAAACTTCTTATTTGTTTCCCATTCCTTAAGAAGTTTTTTATTCTTATTAGGTTTTGAGTGAAATGAATGGAAGCCCTAGTACCATTGTCATCCTAATATGGGATCCAATTTGAGTGAATGAGTTGCACTACCTCTTCATTCTTAAGCCAAGCAGAACAGAGCTTGAATGGACTAGCCAACTTTTTTGGTTGTTTCCTGATTTCCAAGCATATGGGTAGGTGATCCAAGTCCACTCTTGAATCCACCCATTGTTTGAACATGAGGTATGTCTCCAGTAGATCTTCAAATATAAAAAATCTGTCCAATCTCTTGGCTATTCTTTCTTCTCCCAATCATCTGTTTGACCAAGTTGGTTTTAGGGGCTGTGGATCAAGGTCGATTAGTTTGGAGTCCATCAAGAGGTTGTTGAAATAGGGGGATGAGGGATCAGTTCATGCTTTTGGCCCCCAAAATTCATGGGCTTCGAGAGTGAAGTTGATATCCCCCCCCCCCCCATAATCAAGTTTATTTCCTTTACAAATCTAGCTTTTTTGAAGGAATCTCAGAAATCTGATCTGTTTGTGTAAGGCCCATGGATGTTAACAAAATTTAGGGTTGTGTTTGTTTCTTCCCAGCATAGGTGGGTTCCTAGCCCAAGTGGGGAGCCCCAATATTTTGTACACCAAATGCTTGTTTTCTTCCAGCCAATTTCTAATCCTTCGAAGTGGCCTAAAGCACTTTGTACTATGAAAGAGTAGAGCGAGAGAAGTGAGGATAAACTAGTTTCAACTTCCAGCTCTGGTCCCATGGTTTCTTGTAGAAGAATGAATTCTGGTGAAAGAACCTCCATCATCCTTTTTAGGGCAAGATTTTTCTGGGTACTTGTCAAACCCCTGCAGTTTAGAGAGACAAGTTTCATTTTGGCACCCCATCTGGGGTTTGCACTGCTCTAAGAGCCCCAAAAGTGGTTGTTTTTCTTCCACTTACCTAGTCCCTGAGAGCCTTGCTCTGGGCCGCAGAGAGGTGAGAGGGTCTTCCCCTCCCTTTGCCTTTGGATATGATACTAGGGCTTACCTTGAGCCCTTTAGCAAGAAATTTTGGGTTCAGAGAGATTGGAACATCTCTTGATCGAAGATGGAAACAGATAGAGGAGGATTGATTGGACGAGTCAAGTTTTGTGAGGGGAGGGGAGGCTGCATGGTTTGAGGTGGAGATGGTTTTGTGTGGGGGGGATAAGGTGTAGCTTTGTGTGGGGAAAGGACTGTTTGTCAAGGGAGCAGGAAAAATTTTGTCCTCATTTAAAGATAAAACATTTAGATGCTTGCTAAGGTAAGAAGAGCTCATACCCGGTAAGGAAGGCACACTCGGGTGATGCTCTGTCTGCTGAGGAAGCCCCTCATTTGCTACTGCAACCATTCCTTTCAATTGATCCAAAGGTTGATCTACGGCCTCTGACATAAGATGTTCTTTGTCCAGGACTGGGTTCGGATCAATTTCTTTGGAGCTTGAGACCGTTGTTCGTCTAACCCACTTTCTCCTTCCAAAAGGTGAAGGAAGAAAATTTGGGCAGTTTCTTTCCAAGTGTCTTGTTTCATGACATTTGTGGAATTGAAACAGGAGCCCCTCATAGTCCAACAACTATTTTTTTGTCTTGGTTTGCCATATCAAGTTAAAGTGTTCATGGAGACTGGTTTTGATGTTCAAATAGACTAGGATCCTAGCTACCTTTCTGATTTTCGTCTGTTGATACAAGAGGTCCGCTTCTATGAAGGTCCCCAATGCCTTTCTGATGTCTCTCAGTGATGTTGAGTTCCAGAATTCCCATGGTAGGCCTGGAAGTCGAAGCCAGACTGGTATTGTGTCCAGTATCTCAATTTCCACATCGAACAAGGGTGACCACCTCTTTAGCTGAAAAGGGTTTTCCCATATGTCTAGACTCTATTGAGAATGAGTTCTGCATCCTCTCGGTAGCTGAAACTGAAGCCAAACCAGCACTTTGCTATCAGTGTAATTTCTGGACCTTCACCTTGAAACCCTATCCAATTTTCCCTAACCCATTCTTCCATTTTCCCCTGTGTGGGGTTACGTCCTCTGATTTTCCCAACTAGGGCTAATCTGTGCATCTCCTGGGCTTCTACCATAGAGATACCGACTCCACATATTAGGTTAAATGCTCCTCCAAAGGGATTTAAGTAGTGGTTTTTCTGTTTTGTGGAGCTGGGTAGGGTTTCCTCCGAACTTCTATCAGAGGAGGTGCCTTCATCTTTCGAGGTGGGGTTCCTATTCGAGGGTCCATCTGGAGGTTCAACGGCCTACCCTATATATCCTATGGGTGTTGTTTGTACCACTAAGGGGTCACTTGCTCTGTTCAAGATGCCTTCCATTTGCCGTGGTTCCGCTTGGGGAGGATCATTGTTGAGGGTTTCTACATCTGTGCTCTACAGAGGTTGGATTGAAGGGAAGAGTGAGTACGGGGCTCCTCCTAAAGTTAGGTTTAATGGCTGTGCTATGAACAATCCTAGAAGCTCTTCCTCAGGCGGAGAATCCAGAACCCTAGTCTCAGGTCCAACTGTCAGTTTTTCCAGTGTGTTTTGGACTATGTCCAGGGATGGGATTTCAGTAATTTCCAGCAAAGATAAAATGTTGAGCCCTTGCCATGGGTCATCCGAGTAGTCCACCATGTCTACCGGTAACCATAACCCTTCTCCTAGCTCCATGTCGATCACGACCGGTTCCTTTCCATTCTGAGGGTCCGCCCGATAGCCACGTACTGTTCCTCCCGCGACTGCCTACCCAAAAAAATATAAAAAACTAAAAATACTTCATCCTCTGTGGCACCCCCATGGGCTCCCACATTAAGGCTTCCGCATATTTTCGCTGTAGGGTCGTATCCACTGCAAACCACCCACAAGGAAACACAATTAAGGGTGACAAGATCGGATGAGTGTCTCTAATATATGTTTGACCCATTATTTATTAATAAATTTTAGATGTTTGTGTCGAAGATATGTTTAAGCCATTAATTATTTAATAAATTTTAGATGTTTGTGTCGAAGATATGTTTAAGCCATTAATTATTTAATAAAATTTATATGTTTGTTGTGAAAGATATGCTCGACACATTATTCCTAATGGGTAAATTGAAAACCACTAGTTCATTTTGGTTATTTAAAACCATATGTTGTTTTGGTTTAATAAAAAACATAGGTTCATTTGAGTTATTTAAATAAAATCAATGTTTGTGTCAAAGCTTTTATGTAGAAGCTCGAAAATATAATAAAAGACAATGTTTAATTTTGTTTATTAAATATTTATAAACTATGCCTTGTGACAAGGAAAAATTTTAGGTATTTTTCATTTATAGGTATTGTGGTTTTGGAAAACCATGAATCGTAATTTTCAAGCTAAAATATTTCCCAGTGTTCATGTCAAGATTCAATTTTTGGGCCTAATTAAAGAAATTTTTTGTATGGTAAGGTTTGCATGTTAAATTCCATGGGTGGAATTGCTAAAATTATATGTCTTTTGTCTTACATGGATTTGTAAAAGTATAAATAAATAAATAATTATTTTTCCTTTTCATATTTTGGAAACCCCACCTATTGCCTTTAGTTTTAAGGGTGAATTCCTTGTCTTAATGAACATTTGACTTAATAAAATAAATTATGTTTATTTCAGAAATGTTTATCATATTTATTTTTATTTCCTTGTGCAACACTTCACTTATTGGGTTCATTTATTGAATTTCCTTGTTTTAAGAAAAATTTGGCATAATTTTATATGTTTGTGTCAAAGTTCCCTTGTCATGGTTCACTTCTTAAATTTCCTTGTCTTAAGGAAAATTTTGGTGTAATTTTATATGCCTAGTCACACTTCACTCTGTTGTAGCACTCTGTCCTAACTCTCCCCATGGTAGCTCACTTTGTCACAGTTCACTCTGTCGTAGCTCACTCTATCACAGCTCACTAGGTCATAGCTCACTTTGTCGCAACTCACTCCATCGTAGCTCACTCCGTCCCAACTCATGATAAAGTGTCCTAGTTCCCACAAATAAATTATTATACTTAAAAGAATCCATAATTAATATGTATGGGAAATTATTTATTGGTTAAAATATTATAACATTTATATTAGAAAGAGTGGATTTATTTACATGTTTTAACCTAATGATTTTAGGTAAGTTAAACTCCCCGTGAAACTTAAAGCATTTTGTGTAGTAAGAATAAAATAAAAAAGGGGTATGTTTACATATTGTCTCAACAATAAAACTAAAGTTAACTTATGTTTTGTAAGTGCATACAAACCATAGTTTCATGAGTATTATGAATTTCAAGAATTTTTTCTATTTTCGATTTATTATACATTTGTACAAGAATTTATAGATCTTATGAATTATTTTAAGCTTCATCTATTTACTTATGATATTTATTCATTTTAATATACACTTATAACAAATATACATACAATATTCATAAAAAAATGTTACTAAACTATAACACGGGATATGCTACATCCATATCCATGTTAAAGTTAAGAATGGGTGTTCTTAAGTCTCTAAATGCACCTACTACCTTCCATAATTTTTTCTTAAGATTGATCAATATTTTCAAAAATATTTTAACATACCTTAATTCACATGGTATGTTTACATAATGGTGTTGTTAAATGTATTTGGTCCATTATAAAGTTTAATATATATATATATATATATATATATATATATATATGTGTGGAACAATTAGGTGTTGGTTAATCTANACATTTTTATGATATACATATAATTTTATATTTTGTGTTAATAAATATTTTTATAATTTTAAATGATCTATTTTTTATAAAATATTTTAATTTACTTTTGATAAATAAATATAAATGACACATTGCCAATAATTTTTTGAATGATGATCTAGTACATCAAAAATAATTGTTTAAACAAATATTCTGTATTTTATATAATATATTTTAACCTCAATGGGTATGGTAGGGTCAAACGGGTGAAATTTATAAGTACTTGCATCAATGAATATTTATAGTTAACTACGCATACCAACAAAAATGCTAAAACATTTGATCACCCACTTTCATTATAAATCTCCTCTCAAGATAGAAAAGGGAGAAGTGGTTCCATAAAATCCTCCATGGATTTGTGTTTTGTAATATTACCTACATAACCCACTAACATACTCAAATTACCTACTTAACATACCTAAACTAACTTACTATCTTATAAACTCAACCTAATGAACTTACTAAAATAACCCACCAATCCACCTAAGCCACCTATCAAACCTAATATACCTACCCCACTAAAATGTGTTTTTAAACATGTGAAGAGAAATAATGCATATACACTCTTAAGCAAAATAGAGATTAAGAAATGACATACATAAAGTACACATAGATTTACCCTAGAAACCCTTGACTGGGAAAACCAACCAAACTTAGAGTCACACCTCTTTATTTCTCATTTTATATTATTAACCATTTACAATACACTATTTAGGTATTCTACGAAATCCAAAACCCTAATCCATTAACCAATATTATATTACAACTGCAATTCCCTAACCAAGATTAAATTACACATTTTCCAAAAAATAGCCCACCTCATAAGTTGTCTCCACATTGGCACTACCCTCTTGCAAAGAAATAACACATACCAAACATTATTCCAGTTGAAAATTTATTTGCAAAATAGTGGATCATGCTCTAATTATATCACAAGTATAGGGAAGAAATTCCCATCGATTCTCTACAATGAGATAAATTATCAATATTCACAAACTTCGTCAACGAGTCTACAACATTATTCAAAGTGTCAATCTTATATAGCAACACCTTCTTGTATTCAACCATATCTCTCGCAAAGTCATTATCACACATCAATATGCATTGTTTTAGCATGATAACTAAGGTTCCTTACTAGAAATATTTCACTCTAACTATTTAAATATAACCTTACAACTTGATGTACACACCTAAGACATGAACATAATATATGAAGTTGTACAAGTTATTTACTTACATGGGTGGCTTCCATGTATTTATATTATGTAGTTGAGAGTGCAAATGCAACTTGTCTCTTGCTCATCCAACCAGTAGCTCATCCAAACATGTTAACACAACCACTTGTAGATCTTCTACGATAAAGATGTATGGCCTAGTTTGCATAAAAAAATCCTTGTACATTTATCACTATGTTTATTCTCGATATTCCATAGTAGAATATTGCATAATCTGTGGTGTTAGGTAAATACCTGAAAACCCTCTTTACAAATATCTATAGATCCTTTCCTAGTTTTGACATATATCTTCTCAAAACACCCATTGCATGAGAAATTTCCATACTAGTACATACCATTACATAAGTCAAACAACCATCAACACTAGCACAGATAACTCATGACATGATTTCTTCCTCATCATGTGTCTTAGGACACTAATCTATAACTCACTAAACCTACAAGAATAGGGACCTTCATTGGTTTACATTATTGCATACTAAATTTCCACAACATCATCCTAACATATTTTGTCTAATTTAAATAGGGTTTCATGTTTTCATTATATCTTTTAATCTCTATCCCCATAATGAAGTTAGTAGAAATGATATCCTTCACGTAAAATTTGGAGGATAGCTCCAAGTTCACCTCCTTGATGAAATTCATGTTATTTCTGATTAGCAACATTTCATCAAAATACAACTATATATTGATGAAGTGGTTACCAACACACTTGGAATATACACAGTCATCATCCTTGATTCTCATAAAACCTAGTCGAAGGATGTGTCTATCAAACTTTTAGTACCACATCCTATGAGATTACTTCAAACCATTGAAGGATTTATTTATCTTGCATTCTAGATCTTTCCTTATGTTCACTATAAAACCTTTTGGTTATTTCATGTACATTTCTCCATTTAACACTTGGAGTATTCTTCCCCAGATGCAGGAAGAAGCACCACCTAAAGAAATGTTCGCTTGACAAGGTGGAAGTGTGCCAGCTTTGTGAACTAAACCATGATATGAAGGAGTGTCCCTCACAACCCCAATTGAAGGTAGTCCTGCAGGAATCAACTCTAGATGTGGAACCAACCTACTTCATCTCCCTGAACCAAACTCCTCACCAACAATTTTCCCATCACCAGTTTCCTCACCAACAATACCCTCCTCAGAATTATCCTCATAATTACCCTCACCACAGAACCAGCAATTGCAATTGCAGCTCCAAAACAACGCTGCACCAATGATCATGCCTATAAGACTACAGTTCCCTGCCCAACCTAACCCCAACCCAAACAGTAAAGTAGTCAACCAATTTGAGACTTCCAAGATGTCAGCTTACTCCATCACTCTAGTTCCCTGTAATGGCATACAATTACGATCAGGGAGAGTGCTGGAACCTTTAGCCATTGAGGATGTTCCATCTTTAGTGACTGGAGTAAGGGTGAATCGACAATATCCATCCAACACGGAAATCCCCATTATTGAGGATGTTGAAATTCCTACCGAGATCCCAATTGAAACACAAGGAGAAATAGTTATTCAAACACAACCTACACGATTAATTATAGAACTACCATATCCTGAACAACTGACACTACAGAAAATAGTGGAACAACCCCAGTTTAACCTCCTGGGAGAATTAAAGAACTAATATGTCAAAATTCCACTACTTCAAGCCCTCCATGACATTCCTATCTATGCCAACACTGTTTGGGACCTTTGTGTAAGAAAACCAAGAAGAAAACCTAGGTATCCTCCTACTGTCCATGTTCTGGAAAAACTCTCTAAACTGATGATGGGAAAGACCCCCTTAGCCAAATACGATAATCCTGGGAACCCCACTATCACAGTTCAAATTAGGGATATGCAGATATCGAATGTTTTGGTGGATTTAGGCACATCCATAGACGTTATGAGCATAGAAAATGTATGAAAACTTGGGCTCACCAACCTTCGGCCAACCCCTACTATTTTAGAACTCGCTGAGAGGTCCACCATCAAACCCAAGGGAATCTTGGATGACCTCATTGTCTCAGTATATTTGTGGGAATACCCTACAGACATCTCAGTGTTACAGCCGAAGTCACAGCTAGGGGGACACTCGTTGATCCTGGGAAGACCTTGGTTAGCCACGGAAGATGCTTACATAAGCTGTCAATCAGGGTCTATGACCATTTTAGATGGGACCAAAACAAAAATTCTTACCTTATACCCTCTAGGCCGACCAAGCTTAGAAGTTGAAACTCCACTATGGATGGAGCTAGAAGAGGAATATGGCGTTCAGCCTCTGTTAATGATAGGGAAAGCCTTAAAATTCAAAGATGAAACTGAAGATGATGCTATCAATAGTTTCATCAATGAGCCTACATCTGTCAATGCGTATTTTTACTAGATCCTGAATAGTACCCTATATGAAGAAAAAAAAATATTATAGAGGAAACTTTAGTCAGTGACACCTATATAATTCTAGTACTAAGAAATTCAAAAAGTATTCCACTTGAGATAGAGCCAGGTAAAACACTAAATATCAATACGAACCTTGCTCATGATGAAATGGAACATCTGGTCACACTCCTAAAACAACATAAGGTAGATTTTTCTTGGGAGTACACAAATATGAAGGGTATCCCTTCTAATATGTGCACCCACCACATCTACATTAAAAGTGACTCCTGACCTATGTGCTAACCACAATGAAGGATGAACCCCAACCTTAAGGACATAGTGAAAGAGGAAATTCAAAATCTTTTGGAAGCAGGGTTTATTTACCCAATCTCAAATAGCAAGTGGGTTTCTCCACTCATGATAGTACCAAAGAAGAATGGGAAATGGAGAGTCTATGTGGATTATAAGGATTTAAACAAGGCGACACATAAAGACCATTTCCCTTTGGCCTTCATCAATCAAGTACCTGATACCTTATCTGGGAAGAATTTTTTTTTCTTCCTGGATGGGTTTAGTGGGTACAACTAGATCCATATTGCTCCTGAAGATCAAGATAAGACCACCTTCATGTGTTGCTGAGGTACTTTTTCATACAGGGTACTTCCCTTCAGTTTATGCAACGCAACTACCACCTTTGAGAGAGTTATGATTGTCATCTTTTCAGAGATGGTTAATGACAGTATGGATATTTTCATGGATGAATTTACCCCTTATGGCAGTGACTTTGAGGAGGCACCAAAAAAATTAGAGAAGGTTTTAACACGATGTGAGTAGACCCAACTATCTTTGAGCACTAAAAACTACCACATGACGATGACCGAGGGTGTGGTTTTAGGACACTTCATCTCTGCTCATGGTATACATGTAGATCCATCCAAAATCAGGGTAATTGAAAAAATACCCACTACTGGAACACAAAAAGATGAACATAGCTTCCTAGGGCATGCTGGTTATTACAAAATATTTATAGAAAAATTTTCCAAACTTGCTTCTCCTTTGTTTACTTTGTTGGTGAAGGATGTACAGTTCATTTGGAATGATGCATGCCAAACAGAGTTCACTGAACTTAAGAAGATGTTGTCTACAGCTCCTATCTTAAGGGTGCCCACTTAGGATCTACCTTTTCAGATCTCTTATGATGCCTCTGACACTGCCATTGGAGCAGTGCTGGGACAGCAGGATGGTCAAGCTCTATATGCAATTTACTATATCGGTAAAAACTTGGCCCCTGCTAAACTCAATTACACTCTTACAGAAAAGGAATTTTTATCCATTGTCTATTCCATCAATGAATTTAGACACTACATCATTGGATATCCTACTTTTGTGCAAACTGACCATTCAGCCATCAAGTATTTAATGAATAAACCTGTTACAAAGGCTAGGATAACTAGATGGTTGTTACTATTATAGGAGTTTGACATTTCAATTATTGACAGACCTAGAAAAGAGAATGTTGTTGCTGATTTTTTATCTATTTTTACAAACAATGATGACAACATGCCAGTTGAAGATTATTTTCCAGACAAACATTTGTTTGTAATATCAGCTCATTCCCCTTGGTAAGAAGATGTTGCTAACTATTTGGCTCCAAGTAAGCTTCCGGCACATCTTTCAAAGAGAGAGAAAAGGAAGATCATCCAAAAAAGTACCAAGTGCTACTGGATAGATGGACATATTTTCTACACATGCCCTAATCTTGAAATCAGGAGATGTGTTAGAGAGGATGAAATTTTCAGTATCTTGAAGGCTTGTCACGAGGAGCCCTACGAGGGACACTTTCCTGATAAACATACAAGTCATAAGGTATTATGAATGGGCTATTAATTGCCAACAGTTTTTAGGGATGCGAAGAGGTATGTATAGGCTTGTGATAACTGTCAGAGGATGGTCCAACCTAACATAATGGACGATATGCCCCTTCAACCACAGTTGGTGGTTGAACCCTTCGACAGATGGGCCTTGGATTTCGTTGGGCCCATCAACCCACCCTCGAAGTAGAAAGTTTACATATTAGTTTGCACTGATTACATGACAAAATGGGTGGAGGATGTGGCTTTGGTGAAATCCAATGACCAAGCTGTGATAGATTTCCTGTATGGAGAAATATTCACTTGGTTTGGAGTACCCAAGGAGATAAACATAGGTGGAGGACCATAGTTTGTATCACATAAACTGGAGGATCTGTTACACAAGTATTATATTCAACACATAATAAATTCACCTTATCACCCACGGACCAATTTCTAGGTGGAAAGTACCAACAAAGTAATTGAATCTATTCTCACAAAGAAATTCAAAAGCCATCGCAGGGACTGGGCTAATTGACTTCCAGAGGCAATTTGGGCCTATTGCACTACTTGGGGAAATACTATGGGATTCCCCCCCATGACTTGGTGTGCGGTAAGAATGGTGTATTTCTTATTGAATTCAAAATCAAAACCTTAAAGGTGGCTATGGAGGAAAATTTAGATTTAACAGAATCTCAGAGGAATAGATTGAACAAATTAAATGAACTCCACAGAAAATCCACAGTTGTTTTACATTAGATGGAATTGATTCAATAGCAGCGATCTAAGTGGCATGATCGGTTCATAAAGAAGAAAGTATTATGCGAAGGAGACTAGGCATTGCTATATGATTCTAGGTTTAAGAGGGACTTTAAAGGTGAGCTTTGAACAAGATGGTTGGGTCCATATTAGATAGATAGGGTATTTGACAATGGCACAATCCGCCTTGTCACTATTGATGAAGATTGTATGCCGTTATTTTCTAATGGGCACAGGCTATGACTGTATCATAAGCCAATCTCAAGGGATGCATTTATTTCACAAGTTGCAGCTGTTTCAGGATACCAACTAAAGCAATGATAGGAATTTTTCTCTGTCCCTGACAATCTTTAAAAGGACACTTTGATTTCCACACATGAATTTGTATATAAATAAATTAATGTTTTGCTTTATTTTTTTTATGTTTCCCTTTACGTTTGATTGGTTTTATTTGAAGAATATGTGCAGGAACTTACTTAATGATAAATGGTCATGAAGGGGACTAACAACTACGAGCGCCTTAATTCATGTTCCTATTCTAGAAGAGATCTTTGAAATTTTTTTTGAATAATAAACAGTTTTCACCGCTGCAACTCTGTTCAAATTCGGTCATTTTTCCTGTTTTCCTAGCTGCAACTTTGTTCAAGTATGCCCATTTTTTCGTTTCTCGTAGCTACAACTCCATTCCAATATGCCTATTTTTACCATTTTCACATCTGCAACTGTGTTCAAATGTTCCCATTTTTCTTTTTCTTGCAGCTACAACTCCACTCCAATATGCCTATTTTTCTTGTTTTTACACCTGCGACTCTGTTCAAATTTGCCCATTTTTTCATTTTCACAGCTACGAATCTACTAAGTATGCCATTTTCCCATTTCTCGCAACTACCACTCCGTTCAAATCTGCCTAATTTCCCTATCTTTCGCAGCTGCAACTCCGCTAAATTTCACAGATTTCCCTATCTTTCACAACTGCGAATCTGCTAAATTTTACATATTTCCCTATCTTTCGCAGTTGCGACTCCACTAAATTTCATAGATTTACCTATCTTTCACAGCTTCGACTACGCTAAATTTCACATATTCCCCTATCTTTCGCAGCTGTGACCCTACCAATTTTCACCAATTTCTCCTATCTCTGCAGCTACGATGTTGCTAAATTTTGCCTATCTTTATATTTTCACAACTGCACTCATGCTAAGTTTTCACCAATTTCCTTATCTTCACAGCCGTGACTCCTCTAGATGTACTGGCAAGATAGCTACGACTCCTCCATATTTGTCCATAAGTGTTGTGTTCTGTGAATTTATCGGACTCCAACTCACCTGACAGTTTCAATTATGTTTCTGCCAACATTGAAAAGACAGTTCTTGATTCATCAAGAGTAAGATCATAATAGCACGCACACAATAATGTTTAATGTGATGGATGCAATGATGCGCTGCACTATTATGGAAAGTCACAGTTCATCTCATAATTTCTAAGGTGTGCATTCTGCTCATTTACATGATTAGGTGTTAATTGGATTTGACAAAATTAATCATGCTTTGCCTTTTTGTACCCGTCATTAGACCTGTACTCATTTAATTATCAATCCGCATGATCTATCTAGTACTTAAACTTACCATTCGATCGTCATCTTTTTCCTAATTTGGGACCAAATCTTACCAATTATTCCCTGCTTACGATTGTCTTAACTTTTTTAATTTATCCAACTGCAACCTCGCTTATTTGTGCATGTTCTTGTGCTGTAACTTCCATATTCGAGTCTATAATTTGCCAAGTTCATACCATAATTTAGACAAAGAGATGATATGGGTATCCTATCCCAACACGAACTTACAAATACAGAGGCCCTACAAATAAATGTAGAGGTTTTTTCCATTTTCAAAGCAGTGGGCTGGGCTGAGTTCTTTCAGTGCTTAAATGGTTTTCATTGAGAAATGGCTCTGCAGTTTTCTCTGAATTTGACAGATACCTATTCAGAAGCGAGAGTTCTATGTATATATGTTACTGAAGATATTGTGGCTAAGGTTACTAGTATTCCTCGCAAAGGAAGAACCTGGTTTGGAAGAAGAACCCACAATGCAACCACCATGCGATAGTTTCTAGTAGCAGGTGAATAGGTGCATGAAGGAAAGCGAGGGATAGCATTACAATCACTGCCTCTCCCTTGGAATGAAGTGGTGATTTTCTTGAAGAAGTATATTACATGTGAAGGTAGGTATCAAACTGTGTATTTCTCTGAGTTACCTCTACTGTCTCATTTATGCCACAAGGAATTACTCAATGTCCCATTTTATGTATTTAAATAGCTGCGTCATATGGCGGGCTTTGTAAGATCAGCTCGATGCCCTTACTCTTCTTTCACCCATCATGGATTAATTAAAATTATTATCATAAGGGCCTTAGTGTAGTAAAACCAGACCTGGGAACAGTTTACTGGTCAACCTACGATAGTTCAGGCACCTGTACCCTTGCATGGTGTCCTAATAAAATCGAGACATTTACCACCATACACACTTATTTTGGTCAATTTATCATAGCTAAACCACTATCCTAAGTTTTATTGACTTAATTGACATCAGAGGAGAACTGTATGACATCAGCATGAGCACACCCAGGCCTACCTTTAGTCAAGGAGGCCAACTAATCCTTCTCCTTCATTCGGGGAGGCTAACTGGAGCACTCTGGGGGTGATCTGAGTGTCATAAATGCACTTAATTGATAACTGAGGGTTACAATCAGTTAAATCTGAGTGGTGAAGGTGCCTCCTTTCATTATATTGATTATTTAATTAATATTTAATGAACAGGAGTCAACAGGGGCGCCTCCAACCACCTTTGATGGCCAATTTGACTTCAGTTTGTTGATGTATTTGTAACTTAGGAATGTATTCATCTATGTATCTTATGTCTTGTACCCCGATGTTTATTCCGGGATGTGTCTATAATGTAATTGAGTCATGATGTCATGCCCTGATGTTTCGATCGGGAGGATCTATAATGTAAACAAGTCATGTCAAGTCATTGTGGATAACCCTCCTATTGTCTAAGGGCTAAAGTCCCTGCAATTCTGGGGCACTAGGGTTATCAGACTCACCTAGTGAAGTCATCCCTAGTAGGGTTTTAGTCATGCTGGGAAGCAGAATAAATGGAGAGGTGACCTCTCTATTTAACACACATCTCATACACACTCAAGTGTAGCGCATAGTTGGGGAAGGAGAAGACACTGGGGCTAGATAGAAAGAAGGTTACTACTGTTGGGAGATCATCTTATTGTTTTGGGCTTTTATATTTTGGTGCCAATTCTATCTCTGAGGAAGTTGCGGGGTTTTCTCCATTTATGGTTTCCCCAAGGAAAAACACTATGTTCATCGTCTCTTGTGTTTTATTGTTGTGCTTGTTATTCTCTTAGTTAAAGATCTTAATAATGCTAGCTTAATGTTAAAAATCTAACATGGTATAAGAGCTAACCTAAGAAGAAGACACTGTGCAACTGCAGGAACTAGGGCTTCCTAGTTTATGGATCTTCCTCCACAAATTTTCAGCAAAAGTAAGGTGGAATAACTCTCCTCCCTAGGGTGCATCTTTCTATCGAAGCAGAATCCAATTATGAGGTTTTTCAGTTTTGGACCCGACACTACTACCAAAAATTAGGGATTTTCACAAAAGAGGAATTTTTCAGTGATCCTAGGCCTGGATTGATATCCTCCCCAAAATCAAAGTTAGGGATCAATTTCAAAGAATTTGGTTGGACAAAACTCTGAAAAAGCAAAACCCTAATCTGCTGCTAAACCAGTACTACAGGATTTCAGCTCCAAATCCAGATCCGACATCTTGACCTGGTAAGATCTAAATCTTTTGTGTTTCCATTTGAGGCTCTCAGTTAAGATGTGTCATCATACCAAGCTTGATGAAAAGTGTGAGGGAGCTAATAACTTCCAAGCCTGGAAGTATAGGATCTCCCTAGTTCTGGAAGAGAATGAATTGGACTCCTACATCAATGAGGAGGTTCCAGTCTTAGAGGGAGATGAGGCTAAGGCCTTACATAAAAAGAATTTGGTTATGGCAAAGAGGATCATTGCCGATTTTATCAAGGATCACCTTATACCACAGGTGTTCTCCCTTAAGACACATAAAGCTATGTTTGATGCCCTAACCAAATTGTTTGAAGGGAAGAACATAAACCGAAAAATGACTCTGAGGAATCAACTGAAGAATGTGAAGATCCATAATGTAGAGACCATCCAATATTACTTCACAAGGGTTTCGCATATCAAGGAACAATTAGAAGCAGTAGATGAAGAAGTGGAGAATGAAGAAATTGTGATGACCACCTTGAATGGTCTCCCTAGGACATGGGACTCCTTCATTCAAGGGATCTGTGCAAGAAAGAAGTTAGTTAAGTTTAGCATACTATGGGAAGAATGTTCTCAAGAAGAAGCTCAGATAGCAGCTCGAGAAGAGAAGATGGGAAGTGAAGATCAAGCTCTCATAGTACAATCCAAGAAACTCAAATCTAGCCATCATAGAAGTAAGTACTCTCATCAAAGAAATAACTCTAGAAATCCTAGAGATAAGTCTAAGTTCATTTGCTATACATGTGATGAAAGAGGACACTTTTCTAGAGATTGTCCTAAGAACAAAAGTAGATCTCACAAGAAGAAGCAAAACAAGAGAATACATCATGCTCATGCTATAGAGGATGATGAACCTTCATCAAAGAGAACCAGATTTGAAAGTGAAGATTCTTCAAGTGAGGATGAATATGTTTTGATTTCCGCTCTCACGGGAAACATTTTTCATGGAAGCAATGATTGGCTTATATATAGTGGGGGTTCCAAACATATGATTGGATTCAAGGAATCCTTTGTGAGACTTTCAGAACATGAATCACCTCACAAGGTGAAGCTAGGAGATGACTACCAATATCCAATAAATGGTAGTGGGGAATCTTCCTATAAGCTAGACTCTGGAAAGTCTATGCCAATGAAGAAATTATTGTTTGTTCCAAGACTCAAGAAGAACCTTCTCTCCATATCTGCATTAGATGCAAAAGGAATGAGGGTTGCATTTATAGATGGTCAAGTCATCATGTGGCCAAAAGCAAAGACTATTGATGATGCAATAGTGATTGGTGAACAAGAAGGAGATTTGTACAAATTGAAGGGCCATCCAGAACAAGCCTTGGTCCATGACATAGTAGAGCCAAATGAAATTTGGCATAGAAGGCTTGCACATGTGCATTACAGAGCACTACCTCTTACAAGCAAAGTTGTTGAAGGTCTTCCAGAAATACAAGCAAAACATGATGGGGTCTGCAAAAGATGTGTGAAAGGAAATAACACAAAGAAGACATTTCCAAATAGTGAAATCAAAGCAAAAGGAATCTTGGAAATCATCCACTCCGATGTATGCGGTCCTATGTCATCAAGCTCACTAATCGGGTATGTATACTATGTTTCTTTCATTGATGAATTTTCTAGGAAGACATGGATCTACTTCATGAAGAACAAAGACGAAGTATTCAGCAAGTTCAAGGAATTCAAAGCCTTGATCGAGAATCACACTGAAAATAATATCAAGACCTTTCGATCAAATAATGGTGGAGAATTCACTTCAAATGAATTCAAAGAGCTATGCAAAGACACAGGGATTAAGAGGGAGTTGTCCACTCCTTATAATCCACAACAGAATGGGATTGGAGATAGGAAGAATAGAACTATCATGGAAGTTGCAAGAGCAATGTTTCATGATCAAGATATTCCTATGCATCTTTGGGCGGAAGCTGCCAAAACAATGGTGTATGTACAGAACCGTACTCCACATAGAGTACTCGAGAACAAGACTCCTGAAGAAGTCTTCTTCGGAAAGAAACCTGAAGTCACCCATCTCAGAATATTCGTCTCTCTTGTGTACATACACATTCCAAAAGAGAAGAGAACAAAATTAGATCCTTCAGGAAAGAAGGGTATATTTGTGGGATACTCTGAAATCTTGAAGGCTTACAGAATATATTTCCCAGGATACAAGAAGATTGACATCAGCAGGGATGTGACATTTGATGAAGACATATCTTACAACAAATCCAGAAAGAGACCTACTAGAGAAACTGAAGAAGCAGAAGCACCCAGAATTCATGATACAACCATGAACAAAGAAACTCAAGAAGAAGATTGAGAATTTGAAGAACCATAAAGACCTGTATATCCACCTATGGAGAAGAATCCTCATAAGAGGAAACCTGCTTGGGTACGTGAAATTATCCAAGGTGCAAAAAGATATGGGGATCTAGAAGAGAAACACAGAAAAAATAAAGAGGACCAGATCCTACTCCAGGTATGTTTCTTTACTATGTGATTTCATTGATAAAGAACCTTCCAGTTATGAAGAAGCGGCAGAATGGGAAGAATGGAAGGATGCTATGATCGAAGAGTATCAATCGATCATGAAGAATGATGTTTGGGATGTTGTCCCAAGACCATAAAGGAAGTCAGTTGTAACTTCGAAATGGATCTACAAGATCAAGCATGCTGCAGACGGTAGCATTGAAAAATATAAGGCAATATTTGTGGCTCGTGGTTTCTCACAAAAGGAAGGAATAGATTATGAAGAAACCTTTGCACCTGTAGCCAGATACACTTCCATCATATCAATACTTGCTCTGGCTACAGTGATGAAATGGAAGATACACCAGATGGATGTCAATACTACCTTCTTGAATGGTGTAGTAGAAGAGGAAGTGTATGTAGAACAACCACTCGGTTTTGAGACACATGACAAGGAGTCTCATGTGTGCAGATTGAAGAAATCCCTGTACGGTTTGAAACAGGCACCCAGGAATTGGTATAGTAGAATTGACAGATTTCTATCCAGTTTGGGCTTTACCAAGAGTAAAGCAGATTCCAATCTTTACTACAAGGTTGAAGATGGCAATCCAGTGATGCTTCTACTATATGTAGATGATCTGTTTGTGACAAGTATGGATGGGTTGATTGCTGGTACGAAGAGAAAGCTTGATACTAAGTTTGAAATGAAGGAATTGGGTATGATGCACTATTTATTAGGCATGGAGGTGTGGCAGAGTACAGATGGAATCTCCCTTGGACAAGGGAAGTATGCAATAGAGATCCTAGAGGTTTGGGATGATGGACTGCAAATCCATGGCCACACCTATGGCATCGAACTTGAATCTATTGAGAGATGCTTCATCAGAGTCGGTTGATGCTACGATGTATCGTCAGATGATTGGGTCCTTGATGTACCTGAAAAACATGAGACCAGACATTTGCTTTGTTGTGAACACCTTGAGCCAGTTCTTGAAAAATCCGAGAAATGTTCACTTGATTGCTGCAAAGCATATTCTGAGGTACCTGAGGGATACAGTTGATTATGCGCTCAAGTATGAGTCGAATCAGAAGATTAACCTAGAGGGTTATGTTGATTCATATTGGGCAGGCAGTGCCATTGATAGGAAGATCACTTCAGGGTGTTGCTTCAGTATGGGATTAGGTGTGATCTCTTGGTTTAGAAGGAAGCAATCCTGTGTGGCACTAAGTACAGCTGAAGCAGAGTATGTCGCAGTTTGTTCAGCTAGCTGTGAGGCAGTATGGCTGAGGAAGCTACTGTATGATTTATTTGATCTCCAGTTGGATGCTACTTGTATACATTGTGACAAATAGAGTTGTGTGAAGTTGTTAGAGAATCCAGTGTTCCATGACAAGCCGAAGCATATCGAGATCAAGTATCACTATATCAAGGATATGGTGCAGAGGGGAGAAATGAAGCTCCAGTATGTTGCGATGGACGATCATATAGCTGATGCATTGATGAATCCATTGTCTAGGGTGAAGTTTGAATACTTTAGGGAGAAGCTTGGTGTTCTCCAGATCAAGGTTCCCTCCAAAGGGAAGTGATGAGTCCATGAGCCATTCTGACATGGGAGAAGATTAAGTTCCTTCCATGGTCAGATGTAAGGGCTGAGCCATTCTGTCATGGTGAGAGGATTTAGGTTCCTTCCATGTCAAATATGAGTGCTATTGCCATTCTGGGAATGGAGGTGCCTATTCAGTTACCAGGAAAACTCAGTCTAGGACTAAAAATCCATTCTGATGTGAGAGAGGGATGTGTTCCCACTTGATCATATGTAAGGGCTGAACCATTCTGTCATGGCTAAAGGATTAGGCTCCTCTCATGTCAAATTTCAGTGTTGGCCATTATGACAAGTAGGTTGGATGTAAGGGCAACTGCCATTCTCTGAGAGAATGGAGGAACCTAGTCAGTTACCAGGTAGCTCAGTCTAGGACTGGGGGCCATTCTGATGCGATGATAGGATTAGGTCCTACATGATCAGACGTGAGTGCATGCCCTTTCGATGCGATGTGTTTGCACATGGTCGAATGTAAGTGCATAGCCTTTCTGAAAGGATTAGGTCAGATATAAGTGCTGAGCCATTCTGGCACGATGTGTTTACACATGGTCAGATGTGAGTGTTGTGCCTTTTTGACAAGATGGGAATGTCAGATGTAAGTGCAGAGCCTTTTTGATGCGATGTGCTTGCACATGATCGGATATAAGTGCTGAGCCATTCTGGCGCGATGTGTTTACACATGGTCAGATGTGAGTGCTGGGCCTTTTTGACAACATGAGGTCATATGTGAGTGCTGGGCATGCCTTTCTGACAAGATGAGGTTAGATGTAAGAGCTAGGTGGGCCATTCTAACTTAAGTGTTAGATATAAGCACCAATGAAGACCTACCTAAAGGGTAGGCCTACAGGATTGACTTTGTAGAACTTCCTGTGATGAGAAGAATCGAGATAGCACCATTCTGAGATAGCGTGTGATGATGATCCAGACTTGATGACGATACAGATCAAGTGATAATCCATATGTGATGATGATCCATACTTGATGAAAATCCAGATCAAGTGATGATCTAGATATGATGATGATCCAGACTTGATGATGATCCAGATGTGATGACGATCCAGCAGTGATGATCCAGTAGTCATGATGATGCAGATCCCGTGATGAAGAAGACTTGAAGAAGAAGATAACTTGAAGACTTGAAGACGAAGAAGACTCAAAGACGAAGAAGACTTGAAGATGGAGATGATGAGATGATCCAGTCGATACAGAGAAGAAGACCAATGATGAAAATTGTGTCAAAAGAATACCTTCCTAGTTAAGAGGGAGTGTTGATGTATTTGTAACTTCGGAATGTGTTCATATTTGTATCTTATGTATTGTACCCCGATGTTTATTCTGAGATGTGTTTGTAATGTAATTGAGTCATGATGTCATGCCTCGATGTTCCGATCGGGAGGATATATAATGTAAACAAGTCATGTCAAGTCATTGTGGATAACCCTCCTATTGTCTAAGGGTTAAAGTCCCTATAGTTCCGGGGCACTAGGATTATTAGACTCACCTAGTGAATTCAGCCCTAGTAGGGTTTTAGTGATGATGGGAAGCAGTATAAATAGAGAGGTGACCTCTGTATTTAACACACATCTCATACAAACTCAAGTGTAGCGCATAGTTGAGGAAGGAGAAGACACTGGGGCTAGATAGAAAGAAGGTTATTGCTGTCGGGAGATCATCTTACTGTTTTGGGCTTTTCTATTTTGGTGTTGATTCTATCTCTGAGGAAGTTGTGGGGTTTTCTCCATTTATGGTTTCCCTGAGGAAAAACACTGTGTTCATTGTCTTTTCTGTTTTATTGTTGTGCTTGTTATTCTCTTAGTTAAAGATCCTAATAATTTATCTTAATGTTAAAAATCTAACACAGTTAACCTCATCGAGGTTCATTGTAGTTATTGATGTGCTACCACTTGTTGGTTGGCATGCAGTGACATGTGTCTAAGATACTTTTAGTCAGACTCATTCATTTATTGCACTCCGACTTCAGTTAGGACTCGGTTGATTCAATCGACACTTGATCAGTTGGTTAACTAGTGTGTTTACTGTGGCTTACAGTCAATTAAGCTACACCCATTCATTCAATTCGAATGACCTCCTTGGGAATTCAAATTCTCTTGGCATTCATGCATCTTTCATGATCATTGTATTATTCATTATTCATTGATTATACAGAGCTTCTACTTCCATTGCAGCACCATTTTTCCAATTTTATGCATATTTGTCTATATTCTTTGGGAGACTGTGTTTTCACTTCCTAGACCACTGTGACAAATTAATATGGTATCAGATCTCATAGTGAGACGAAGCTGAGATCTCTCAAAAACAAGGTTTTTAACAGATCTTGCATGAAAAATTGAGCAAAAGCTCAAAAATCTAGCACTGCACCAGAAGCTAAGGCTTACCACTTAATACCCCAAGTTAAGGAATTGTTGGTCAAGCTTGCATGATCAACTATGTTGGGTGTGATGAAATCCTAAAATGTGCAGGCTGCTCGACCTTAAAGTGCCCCTTTGTTGTTATTTGCAGGTTTTAACAAGTGAAAAGAATTCGCTCCAGCAGTTTCAGATGGCTTCTTCTATAGAACTCTTGACTCTGTTCAATTTCCATTCATGGAAAGGAGACATGGAGATTCAATTACATGCCAGAGGACTCTATCGGGTCACTATGGACACTGAAGAAGATCCTGCTTCTATGATAGACAAAGCTATATTCTTGAACAAGAAAGATGAAGCATTCAAATTCGTGTGCCTCTCTGTTTCCCATGATCTTCTTTTCCATCTCTCGGGATTGAAGACTCCAAAGGAAATTTGGGACAAATTGGAAACCCTGTATGGAAAATAGGATGATTTGAGAGTATACCAGCTTGAAAATGAGTTGATGTCTCTCCAACCTTCCAATTTCGAGACTTTAAATGATTTTTTCACAAAGTTCAAGCACATTGTCTTACTGTTGAAGCAATGTAAAGTGGAGAAAGAGGATGATCATCTCATTCTCACCATTCTCTCCAAACTTGGAGTTGATTATTTGGTGTTTGTCTCTACATTCCGTGTGGGGAAGCTCACAACCCCTGGATGGAAGATGTCTTATCTCAATGCCTTCATTGAGTCCCTAATAAGTGAACATGATAAGCTTGTCTAGATGGGGATCATCAGATCCTCTCGTGATCAAGCCCTCCATGTCTCGGGGCCCAAAGATCTGAAGGGTAAAGGAAAGCAGCAGAAGAACCCAAAAATCAAATTCAAAGCTCCTAAGCCTAAAGTTGAAAACCAACAGCATGAAGAGCCTTTCGGCTCAAATAAGAACAAAGGAAAAGGGCATCATGGGAAGGAAAAAGTCAAGTGTTCATACTACGGGAAGGGATTCCACCCTGAACATGACTGCATGAAAAAGAAACTTGATGAAGCTACTTCTCTTCTTGAGAAAAACCACATCAATCTTCTGAAAATTTTTTGGAGGAGAGATCAGCATGATCGAGAGCCACAACATGAAAGAGGTCATGCCCTCAAGGAAAGCACTTCAACTTCCAAAGCACTCTTGATAGATTATGGAGCTTCAAACCACATGATGGTTGAAAGAGACTCCTTCTCATCTTTGGAGACCAGAAAATCCATTCCCATCCACATGGAATATGACTCTACAATCATATCTGAAGGACAAGGTACTATAGATCTTGAGCATGGTTATTTTTCCAATGTTCTGTATGTACCATCTCTTGCATCAAACCTCCTAAGTGTTTATCAAATGACACATACAGGAGTGCCCAAGAGATTCTCCTTTATCCTAGATGATGTATAGATCACAGAACATGCATATAGAAAACTTGTAGCAAAAGGCCTTGCAAACCATCATGCAAAAGCCTACGAGTTCTCCCATTTTGTGGCGGATGAAAAGCCCAATGCATTGCTAACTCATGGAAATGAAGTTAGTATACTATGGCATGAGAGGTTTGTCCACCTGAACTTCAAATACTTGCATCAATTACAGAATAATTCTATGGTTGAAGGTCATCTGTTCATCAAAGCTACCACTGGAATTTGCAAGGGTTGTGTTGTTGGAAAGCACCCTGAGCATAAGTTTGATCGGGGGAAGGCAAGCCGAGCATCATGCATCTTGGGACTAATACATTCTAATATCAATAGTCCCATTCCCATAACATCCATGAATGGATCAAGGTGCGTTCTAACTTTCATTGATTACTTTTCGAGATACACATGGGTCTTTTTTATAAAAAAGAAGTCGGAAGTCTTGGAAAAATTCACTGAATTGGAGGCCTTGATTAAGAATGCATTTGGCAAAAAGATCAATATTTTGAGATCTAATAATGGTGAGGAGTATGTCATCAATGAGTTACTACATATATGTTCCCAAAGTGGTATTCAGATCCAGCATGTAGTCCCCTACACTCCCCAGTCGAACGGTGTAGCGGAGAGGAAGAATCGGTCTCTCAAGGAGATGACCACCTATATGTTGGAATCAAAGAAGTTGGCTGAAAATTTGTGGGCGGAAGCCATGCATGCTGCAGAATATATTTAGAACATAATTCCACACTCATATATGAAAGGGAAGACCCATTTCAAAGCATATTTCGAACACAAGCCAGATGTGTCGAACCTGAGGGTGTTTGGGTCCACTGCATGGGCCCGAATTCCACTTGATAAAAGGAGGGCTTTGCAACCGTAAAGCATAGAATGTCTGTTTATCATATATCCTGATGAATCTAAATGTTTCAAGCCACTGGATATCAAGACAAAATAGATCATCATTGAAAGGAGTGTCAATTTTGATGAGCCTCTTCAGGAGGTAGAACTAGTGAAGGAGAAAAGTGTTGAATTTCCTTCCTATTCTACTGAATATTTGGATGATGTAATTGGGGGTGATGACCCTGATGTGGTTTCTCTAATTTCTGATATCAGTGTATAGAAAACATCAGATACTGAATCAGAACCTGAAGTACAAATTCATCTCCCAACTTGGGACCGACAGACACTCTCCTTTGCAGGAGATAACATTGGAAATCCGGATGATCCAAGAAGAACTCGGTCTGATTTCCAAAGAGCAGGTATTTTGCTCTCTTGTCCTGATTATTTGCTATCTTAATCTTGTTATTTGATGATAATTTTAGACCCTAATTCCTACTACCATGCTCAGAAGGATCCGAGATGGCAAGTTTCCATGGACGAAGAGATGAATTCTCTTCAGAAAAACACTACTTGGGAGCTAGTTTCTCTTCCTTCGGGGAGGAAATTGGTTCAATGCAAGTGGGTGTTTCAGATTAAGGTTGCTGATGATGGAAGAACCTACAAATATAATGCAATTCTGGTGGAAAAAGGTTTCTCCCAGGTCCAAGGTGTGGACTACCATGATACTTTTGCACCGGTTGAAAAAATGGACTCCTTCTACCTAGTTTTGGCAATTTCAGCATCTAAGCACTGGGAAGTGTATCATATGGATGTTAAGTATGCCTTTATGCATGGAGATATTCATGAGGAGACATACAAGAAGCAGCCTAAGGGATACATTTCTGATCCATCTTTGGTTTTCAAACTAAAGAAGTCACTATATGGGTTAAAATAGGCCCCAAGAGAGTGGTATTCCAAGATGGATGCCTTCCTTCTCTCGTAAAACTTCCAAAGGTGTAAATCAGATCCAAATATGTATATACAGTAGTATGATGGTCATTTGATTATTTTTTTTTTATATTTTGATGACTTACTGATTATAGGTAGCACAGTTACTTCTATTTCAGTCATCAAAACTGCTCTCCACAATGCATTTGAAATGAGCGATTTGGGGCTCTTAAAGCAATTTCTTGGGCTCGAAATTGAGCAAAATTATGATGGGATAATGGTCACTCAGTAAAAATACATATCATACTTGTTATTCAAGTTTAACATGGCTGAATGTAAGGTTTCTCCATTCCCTTTCCTTTCAAGGATCAGCCTTGAAGAAGGAAAACACACACCTCCCATGGACTGCACTATCTATCAACAACTGATAGGTAGCTTGCTATACTTGACTCATTCTTGGCCTGATATCTATTATGCCATGAATGTTGTGTCAAGATACATGCAGCAACCTCATGATATTCATTGGAAGGCATCCAAGAGGATACTCCAATATATTCACGGAACCAGGACCTACGACATTCACTATGCTGCAGACTCCGAGCTAGAGTTGGTTGGGTACACAAATTCCAATTGGGCGGGTGATTCTATTGATCAGAAGTCTACTTTTGGATATGTCTTCATGTTTGGTGGTGGCCCCATTTTCTGGTCTAGCAAAAAGCAGGCCACCATAGAATTGTCTTCAGCAGAGGCCGAGTATCGAGGAGTGGTGAATGCTTACATCCAAGCTGTTTGGTTGCAAGGCATTCTTTTAGAGTTGGATCTTGGTAGTACTTTGTCCACTGTCCTCTTTTGTGACAATCAAAGTGCTATTAAGATATCCACATATCCAGTTACTAGGCAGAGGACCAAGCATGTAGAGATACACATGCACTATATCAGGGAGCTAGTGCATGATAGGACCATCATTCTGCAATATTTCCCGACTGATGAGTAGATTGCAAACATATTCACCAAGATCTTTTCAGAAAAGAATTTCACTTACCTCCATTCACTATTGGGGGTGAGTTCATCAGGGTGATCCAACTACTTTCAGTTTTCAACTTGAGGGGGGGGTTTCCCACTAGGTTTTCCCTCTTTTCCTCACTTATTTTGTTTTGAGCATTGTTTGAGTTTTAGTATTGTACAAGGTGACCTATGGACTTTGTTTCCAGGGCCCTAGCATTATTATGCACTTTATGTTTTCTACTTCTCTTGAGTATAGCTTAAGGGGGGGTGTTGGAGACATTTACCACCATACACACTTATTTTGGTCAATTTGGCCTAGTTAAACCACTATCCTAAGTTTTATTGACTTAATTGACATCAGAGGAGCATTGTATGACATCAACATGAGCACACCCATGCCTACCTTTAGTCAAGGAGGCCAACTAAGCCTTCTCCTTCATTCGGGGAGGCTAACTAGAGCACTTTGGGGGTGATATGAGTGTCATAAATGCAATTATTTGATAACTGATGGTTACAATCAGTTAAATATGAGTGGTGAAGGTGCCTCCTTTCATTATATTGATTATTTAATTAATATTTAATGAACTGGAGTCAACAAGGGCGCATCCAACCACATCTAATGGCTAGTTTGACTTTAGTTAACCTCATCGGGGTTCATTGGAGTTATTAATGTGCTACCACTTGTTGGTTGACATGCAGTGACATGTGTCTGAGCTACTTTCAGTTAGACTCAGTCATTTATTGCACTCCAACTTCATTTAGGACTCAGTTGAGTTAATCGACACTTGATCAGTTGGTTAACTAGTGTGTTTACTATGGCTTACAATTAGTTAAGCTACACCCATTCATTCAATTCGAATGACCTCCTTAGGAATTCGAATTGTCTTGGAATTCATGCATATTGCATGATCATTGTATTGTATTATTCATTATTCATTGATTATATAGAGTTGATACTTCCATTGCAGCACCATTTTTCCAATTTTATGCATATTTGTCTGTATTCTTTATGAGACTGTGTTTTCAGTTCCTAGACCACTGTGACAAATTAATAGAGGAAGAGGAGGCACCTGCACAATTGGGGGAAGTGGAAGTAGAGGAAGAGGGCCGAAGTTCCTCCAATTCAGTTTGGGGGGGGGGGAGATGAGACAGTCTCAGAACAAAACTTAATTAATCAAGCAGAAGAACAGGGAGAGGCTGGAACAACATCAAACCCTATGGAGAGAATAGAGAATGTCAAAGCTCCGACAGCAGAAGATGAATTTGGAGCAGCATTGAATGTTGCAACAGTGGAAGATGAGGTTGTTGATGTAATTGTAACTTCGGAATGTATTCACTTGTATTTCTTTTGTATTGTACCCTGATGTTTATTCCGGGAAGTGTTTCTAATGTAATTGAGTCATGTCATGCCCCAATGTTTTGATCGGGAGTTTCTATAATATAAACAAGTCATGTCAAGTCAATGTGGGTAACCCTCCTACTATTCAAGGGTTAAAATCCCCACAATTTTGGGGCCCTAGGGTTGATAGACTCACCTAGTGAAGTTAGCCCAGTGAGTTATTATCATGTCAAAAATTAGTATAAATAGAGAGTGAGCCTCTCTATTTATCACACACTTACTCACACTCAGTTGTAGCGCATAGCTGAGGGAGAAGAAGTTGATGGGACTAGAAAGAAAGAGGCTACTGCTGTTGAGAGATCATCTTACTGTTTTGGGTTGTACTTTTGGTGCTGATTCTATCTCTGAGGAAGTTCCGGGGTTTTCTCCATGTATGGTTTCCCCAAGGAAAAACACTATGTTCATTGTCTCTTGTGTTTGATTGCTATGCTTGTTATTCTCTCAGTTAAAAGATCCTAATATAATGATAGCTTAATGTTAAAAATCTAACATGGTATCAGAGCTAACCTGAGAAGAAGACACTGTGCAACTGTGGGAACTAAGGCTTCCTACTTTTTGGATCTCTCTCCATAGATTTTCAGCAAAATAAGGTTGGGATGACTCTCCTTCCTAGGGTGCATCTTTCTGTCGAAACAGAATCTGATTTTGAGCTTTTTCAGTTTTGGACCTGACACTACTACCAAAAATTAGGGATTTTTATAGAAGTGGAATTTTTGAGTGAGCCTAGGCCTGGATTGATCTCCTCCCCAAAATTGAAGTTTATAGATCAATATCAAATCATTTGGTTGGACAAAACTCATAGAAATTCAAACCATAATCTGCTCTTGAACCAGCACTACAGAAATTCAGCTCCAAATTGAGATCCGACATCTTGACCTGGTAAGATTTAAATCTTCTGTATTTCCATTTGAAGTTCTCAGTTAAGATGCATCATCATACCAAGCTTGATGAAAAGCTTGAGGGAGCTAATGACTTCCGAGCTTGGAAGTATAAGATCTCCCTGGTCCTAGAAGAAAATGAGTTGGACTCCTACATCAATGAGGAGGTTCCAGTTCCAGAGGAAGATGAGGCTAAGGCCTTACATAAGAAGAAGTTGGTTATGGAAAAGAGGATTATTGCTGATTCAATCAAGGATCACCTAATACCACAGGTGTCCTCCCTCAAGACACCTAAAGCTATGTTTGATGCCCTAACCAAACTGTTTGAAGGGAAGAACATAAACCAGAAGATGAATCTAAGGAACGAGTTGAAGAATGTAAAGATCCAGAATGAGGAGACTATCTAGTCATACTTCACAAGGGTCTCCTAGATCAAAGAACAACTTGAAGCAGTAGATGAAGAAGTGGAGAATGCATAAATTCTGGTGACAACCTTGAATGGTCTCCTTAGGTCACGGGATTCTTTCATCCAAGGAATCTATGCTAGGAAGAAGCTAATCAAGTTCAATAGACTGTGGGAAGAATGTTCACAAGAAGAAGCTCAAATAGCATCTTGAGAAGAAAATATGGGAAGTAAAGATCAAGCTCTCATAGTACACTCCAAGAAAGGAAAAAGGGAAAATCATCATCACCGAGGTAAGAATTCTCATCAGAAAAATAATTTTGTAAGAAGGGATCCATCCAAACTCAGATGTTATACATGTGATGAAAGAGGACACTTTGCTAGAAGTTGTCCCATGAATAAGAGTGGATCCAAGAAGAAGAAGAACTCCAAAAAAATACATCATGCTCACACTATAGAGGATGATGATCCTCTGAGGAAGAAAGTAAAACAAGAAAGTGAAGACTCTTCAAGTGATGAAGAATATGTTCTGATCTCTGCTCTCATGGGAACTATCACTCATGGAAGCAAAGATTGGCTTATTGGTAGTGGGGCTTCCAAACACGTGATAGGATTCAAGGAATCTTTTGAGAAACAATCCAAACATAATTCACCCCATAAGGCGAAACTTGGGGATGACTACCAATATCCCATAAAAGGTAGTGGTGAATCCTCCTACAATCTAGACTCTGGAAAGTCTATGAAAATGAAGGATGTATTGTTTGTACCAGGACTTAAGAAGAATCTTCTCTCCATCTCGGCACTAGATGCAAAAGGCATGAGGGTTTCATTTGTAGATGGCCAAGTCCTCATGTGGCCAAGAGGAAAGACTATTGACTATGCAATAGCAATTGGAGAACAAGAAGGATGATTATACAAATTGAAGGGCCATCCAAAACAAGATTTGGTCCAAGACACAGTAGAGCCAAATGAACTTTGGCATAGAAGGCTTGCACATGTGCACTACAGAGAACTACCACTTGCAAGAAAAGCTGTTGAAGGACTTCCAGAAATTCAAGCAAAACATGAAGGAGTCTGCAAAGGATGTGCAAAAGAAAAGAACACAAAGAAGACATATCCAAGTAGCGAAAGCAAAGAAAAACGAATCCTGGAAATCATTCACTCCGATGTATGTGGTCCAATGTCATCCAGTTCTTTAAGTGGGTATGTATACTATTTTTCTTTTATTGGTGATTATTCTAGGAAGACATGGATATACTTTATGAAGAACAAAGATGAAGTTTTCGGTGAGTTCAAGGAATTCAAAGACTTGGTCAAGAACCACATAGAAGATAAGATCAAGACCTTTCAATCAGATAATGGCAAAGAATTCACATCAAATGAATTCAAAGAGTTATGCAAAGATTCATAGATTAAGAGGGAGTCATCCACTCCATATAATCCACAACAGAATGGGGTTGCAGAAAGGAAGAATAGAACTATCATGGAAGTTGCAAGAGCAATGCTTCATGATCAAGATCTTTCCATTCATCTATGGGCAGAAGCTTCCAGAACAGCGATGTATGTACAGAACCGTACTCCACACAGAGTACTCAAGAACAAGACACCTAAAGAAGTCTTTTCTGGCAAGAAGCCAAAAGTCAGCCATCTCAGAATATTTGGTTGTACATTGTACATACACATTTCGAAAGAAAAGAAGACAAAGTTAGATCCTTCAGGAAAGAAGGGTATATTTGTGGGATACTCTGAAAGCTCGAAGGATTATAGAATATACTTCCTAGGATTTAAGAAGATTGAAATCAGCAGGGATGTAACATTTGACGAACACTCAGCTTACAACAAATCCAAAAAGAGACCTGTTGAAGATCCTGAAGAATCAGAAGCACCTAGAATTCATGACACAACCATGAACGAAGAAACTCAGGAAGAAGATCAATAATTTGAAGAACCTCAAGAACCTGTAGATCCACCTCAGGAGAAGAATCCTCACAAGATGAAACCTACTTGGGTACGAGAAGCTATCCAAGGTGCGGAAAGATATGGGGCTCCAGAAGAGAATCACAGAGAAAGAAAGAGGACCAGGTCTTGCTCCGGGTATGTAGCTTTATTGTGTGACTTTATCAATAAAGAACCTTCCAACTATGAAGAAGTGGTAGAAAGGAAAGAATGGAAGGATTCTATGATCGAAGAGTATCAATTGATAATGAAGAATGATGTTTGGGATGTTGTCCCAAGACCAGAAGGGAAGTCGGTTGTAACTTCCAAATGGATCTACAAGATCAAGCATGCTGTAGATGGCAGCATCGAGAAATATAAAGCAATATTCGTGGCACGTGGTTTCTCATAGAAAGAAGGAATAGATTATAAAGAAACCTTTGCACCTGTATCCAGATACACTTCCATCAGATCAGTACTTGCTTTGGCTGCAGTGATGAAATGGAAGATACACCAAATGGATGTCAAGACTGCTTTCTTGAATGGTGTAGTGGAAGAGGAAGTGTATATAGAACAACCACTCAGTTTTGAGACACATGACAGTGATTCTCATGTGTGTATATTGAACAAAGCCTTGTACAGTTTGAAATAGGCACCCAGGACATGGTACGGCAAAATTGATGGCTTTCTATCCAATTTGGGCTTTACAAAAAGTAAAGCAGATTCCAACCTTTACTACAAGGTTGAAAATGGAAACCCATTGATGCTCCTACTATATGTAGATGATCTATTTGTAACAAGTATGTATGGGTTGATTGCTGATACAAAGAGGAAGCTTGTTGCCGAGCTTGAAATAAAGGACTAGAAATGTTGCACTATTTTCTAAGCATGGAAGTGTGGCAGAATGTGGATGGAATATCCCTCGGACAAGGGAAGTATGCAGTAGAGATCCTGAAGAGGTTCGGGATGATGGACTGCAAGGCCATGACCACACCTATGGAATCGAACCTGAAGCTATTGAGTGATGCCTCATCAGAAGCGGTTGATGCTATGATGTATCGTCAGATGATTGGGTCCTTGGTGTACCTAATGAACACAAGAATAGATATTTGCTTTGCTATGAATACCTTGAGCCAATTCCTGACAGATCCAAGACATGTTCACTTGATTTCTGCAAAGAATATTCTGAGATAACTGAGGGGTACAATTGATTATGGGATCAAGTATGAGGCGAATCAGAAGATTAACCTGGAGGGTTATGTTGATTTAGATTGGGCAGGCAGTGCCATCGATAGAAAGAGCACTTCAGGGTGTTGCTTCAGTATGGGATCAGGTGTGATCTCTTGGTTTAGCAGGAAGCAATCCTATGTGGCACTGAGTACAGCTGAAGTAGAGTATGTCGCAGCTTGTTTAGCTAGTTGTGACGTAGTATGGCTAAGGAAGCTACTGTCTGATTTATTTGATCTCCAGTTGGATGCTACTTGTATATATTGTGACAACCAGAGTTGTGTGAAGTTGTCAGAGAACCCGGTGTTCCATGACAAGTCGAAGCATATCAAGATCAAGTATCACTATATCAGGGATATGGTGCAGAGGGGAGCAGTGAAGCTCCAGTATGTTGTGACAGACAAACAGATAGCTGATGTGTTGACAAAGCCATTTGCTAGGGTGAAGTTTGAGTACTTCAGGGAGAAGCTTGGTGTTCTCTAGAATGAGGTTCTCTCCAAAGGGAAGTGATGAGTCTGTGAGCCATTCTGACATGGTGAGAGGATTGATTCCTTCCATAAATAGATGTAAGGGCTGAGCCATTCTGTCATGATGAGAGGATTGGTTTTTCACATGTCAGATATGAGTGCTGAGCAATTCTAATGGGACTGTAGAATTGGTTCCTACATGATCAGATATAAGTGTTGAATTCCATTATTTGAATGGAGGTACCTCGTCAGTTACTAGGAAAGCTCAGTCTGGGACTGAGGGCCATTCTGATGTGACTGTAGGATTGGTTCCTAGATGATCAGATGTGAGTGTAGAGCCATTCTGAGGTGACTATAGGATTGGTTCCTACAATGATCAGATGTAAGTGCAGAACCCTTTCGGCATGGAGGATTTGTTCCTCGCATGGTCGAATGTAAGTGTTGAGCCTTTCTAACATTGGTTGTCATATGTAAGTGCAGAGCCCTTTCGGCATGGAGGATTGGTTCCTCGCATGGTCGAATGTAAGTGCTGAGCCTTTCTAACATTGGTTGTCAGATGTGAGTGTTGGGCCTTTCTGACAGGGTTGTGGGATGTGTTCCCACATGGTCAGATGTGAGTGTTGGGTGTGCCTTTCTGATATGATTATAGGATTGGTTCCTACATGATTAGATATAAGTGCTGGGTGGGCCATTCTGACTTAGGGTCAAATATAAGTGCTAGAAAAGACTTGCATGGAGGCTAGGCCTACAATTAGCATGAAAAAGGGTTGGCTCTGTAGAACTTCCTATGATGAGAAGAATCAAGAGATAGCGCCTGTGATGATGATCCAATAGATATGTTCTAGAACTAGAGATGATCCAAATCGAGTGATGATCCAGATCTAGTGAGATGATCCAGAACGAGTGATGATCTAGATCCATATGAAGATGACTTGAAGAAGAATATGACTTGAAGAAGAAGATGACTTGAAGATGAAAATGACTTGAAGATGATGAGGACTCGATGATGATCCAAATGATACAGAGGAGAAGACTTGTGATGATAAATTGTGTCAAGAGAATACCTTCCTAGTTAAGAGGGAGTGTTGATGTAATTGTAACTTCAGAATGTATTCACTTGTATTTCTTATGTATTGTACCCCGATGTTTATTCCGGGAAGTGTTTGTAATGTAATTGAGTCATTCATGCCCCAATGTTCTGATCGGGATTTTCTATAATATAAACAAGTCATGTCAATTCAATGTGGGTAACCCTCCTATTGTTCAAGGGTTAAAGTCCCTGCAGTTCTGGGGCCCTAGTGTTGTTAGACTCACCTAGTGAAGTCAACCCTAGTGAGTTATTGTCAAGTCGGGAATTAGTATAAATAGAGAGTGAGCCTCTCTATTTATCACACACTTACTCACACTCAGTTGTAGCGCATAGCTGAGGGAGAAGAAGTTACTGGGGATAGAAAGAAAGAGGCTACTACTATCGGGAGATCATCTTACTATTTTGGGTTTTACTTTTGGTACTGATTCTATCTCTGAGGAAGTTGTGGGGTTTTCTCCATTTATGGTTTCCCTGAGGAAAAACACTGTGTTCATTGTCTCTTGTGTTTGATTACTGTGCTTGTTATTCTCTCAATTAAAAGATCTTAATATAATGCTAGCTTAATGTTAAAAATCTAGCAGAGGTTGTAGGAGCTATTATGATAGAAGGTGATGGAGAGATCCTCATCATTGAATCTTCTCCTAAATGGGTAGGAATATTAATCAAGGAATAAACTGATATGGTAGATCCAATAGAGGCCACTAAGAAGGGAAATGTCCCCTCTACATCAGCTACAGAATTAGAAAACCTTGTACTGCAGAAGAAGAAAATAAGATCAAGAGAAGAGGTGCAGGAATCACGACCCATGAAGAAAAGGAGAACCAGATATGTCATGATAGTAGAATCAACACGGAAAATATGGGCTAATATCGAATCAAAAATTGAATTTCCTGTCTTGAGACCGAAGACAAACACTGCTCCATAAGAACCTGTTGCACAATAACCTCAAATTGAACACTTTTATATGAAAATAGTCTATTGAAGGAGGACGTGGAAGCACTCCGAAAGGAATTAGAAATTTGGAAGGAGGCATGCAGGAAACAGGTGGAAAGGAGGCTGCACACATTAGTAGAAGTTGTAGATCAGTTGGAAGGATCACCTCTTGCAGAGGAAGGTGAAGAAGTGGAAAAGGTGGTTTTCCCTAAGTGCAGGGATATTTTTAATCAATCAAGATACAAATTCAAAGTGTGTGCATTTGTGGCACAAAACCCCGCATAGGCAGTTGGGAAAGAGAAAGAAACATGTGCGGTGGAATCGAGGGGTGAAGATGAACCAGAACTGGAAATGGTCCTCGACAAAGAATTAAAGGAACATGATCAATTACAGTCTCAACCATAGGGTTTTGTTATAAAAGAACCAACATCCTTAGAAATTTTTGTGGAGGCTGCTACTCAAATGGAAGCAGGTGAGCCAGAGGTTGATACAATCCCTGATCTTAACTTAGGTATTTTTACTATGACCCCTGAACAATATCAGGACATAGAACTAGTGGAGGAAGAAACTCAGCAACAGGAAAATGTTGAAGCTGACCAGAATGTTTTCACACATGAACCAACATCCTCCAGAATTATTGTTTATACCCCCATTCAGTTTGGAATAGTTGACCCTCAAGTGGATATAATCTCTAATGTGGAGCTAGGGGAAGATGAACAAATGCAGTCCCAGCCATCAGGGGACACTGAATTATTCAGGGACCAATCTCATCTTTCATGGGATGTGGAAGTGACTCAAGAATGACCTCAGCACCCTGAAAAAATGGAAGGAATGGAAGGTGCTACATAAGAACCAGAACCCTTGCAGCTCCCTATCAAACCTATAGTTGAGACTCAAGAAGATGTTGAGATTAAAACTCAGGAATATGTTGTCACACAAGAACCAACATATTCACAAAAGGACTCGAAAGCTTATAGAAATGGGTTTCAGGAGGAGGATGTTGTTACACAAGAACCAACATAATTGACTGCATAAATAACGATATAGGAAGAGGTGGTTGGAAGGATGGTAGAAGAGGAATTTGTCACACTTTCGATTCATAATGATCATGCCAAGACATCGGGTAATAAGGTATGGACTCAATTTTTCCAGAACTTTGTTGACTTAGACTCTGACGAGGAAAAGGATGTAGGAGATGGAAGGATGCAAGGATTGATAGAACAAATCTCGCTATTGAAAATAGTAGAAGTAAATAAATGGAAGTGTCAGGTGGACATATATCCGGAAGGAATGATTCCCCTTGTTGAACATAAAAATACTATCAGGGAAATGAGGGAAAGATGGGCAGAAGAGTTAGCATTCCAGAGGTTTTGTTGGGAAGAAGTACAGAAGAGTTGAAGGAATTGAAGAAATTCAAGTCTATGCATAACAAAAAGGATCAACTGTACATTCTCTTTCAAGAATTTATGAGCTCCAGAGCTCCATCTCCCTCTTATCCTGTATTTTTGTATGAACAATTCACTTGGTTTAAATTGAAGGCGTTAAAGGAAGGGAGACCTTATGAAGTGGCATCCTCTGACCAATTTCTGGAGACCTTTATGAAAAGAAGTTTCACTGAATAGAACTTGTTGTGTGACCTTTATTTTCACGAAATGACATGTCCCTTGGACCATTATTCGAACCCTACTCCTTACTTAGGAGATGTCCAGCTCCGGGATTTTTCTTCTTTTGTCAGCAATCATGTGTAGTGGGAGAGTTCCTTCCATACAATTTCTTAGAATGAGGCTAAATCTAATCTTTGGATTTAGAGTGAACCCCAATCTTCGCGTATCCTTCTTTCTCTTCAAGAACAAAGGCTTAAATCTCTCATCAAGATTCAACAGTTGGTTGAACTTCAAGAGCAGGTCATCTCCACTTGTGTTAGCCATATTTCCAGACAACAGCATTTAGCTTTGGAAGGTAGTAAGCATAGATGGAGGCCTTCTCCTTCATCATTGAAGAAAAGGGACCCTTACTGCTTTAATAACTTTAAACAGGCGCTCCCTGTTGTAATCTCAAAGATCACTTAAGGTTACCAATAATACATACAAAAATATACATAAATATACACAGATACAAGAGACAAGAACAGATAGGATAAACAGATTATATTATTCTCAATAGATCATACAAAGCCAAGAACTGAACTGAGTTCTTGTGAGGCTCAACATCCTAATATATACAGGTTACAAACAGTTACAATCATAACTACCTGTCGGTTCACCGAACCGACACTACTATTAGTTAACAGACTCTAATCACTGTGTTTACTCAGCCGATCGACTTAGTCGGCTGATCGACTAAGTCGGTCCCTCGTTCAAGTCGACTTATGTCGACTTGCTCCTTCTACATCTCCCCCAAAAACAAAACATTTCTTCGTCGCGAAGAAAGAGGGAGGTACCAAAATTGAAATCCTGTCGAACCCTTCAGACTTGCTCTGGGTGAGGACTATGTAGTCGGATGGTCGGTCGTCTCTGAACGCACACTTCGACGATGGCTGGAGCTGTGATGGCCAATTGATGCTGAAAGTCGGTCCAGCTCTGTAATGCCTTCTCAATATCGATGGTCAAGGTAGTGAGACTTGACAGGATCGACATCTTTTCAGACATGGATTTTTCTGCTATGTTTTCCATGGTCGGGCCCAAGACTTGATTTTGTTCGTCTGCAGCCTGGAGGAGTCACTTTATGTGGGGGCAGAGGTTGTCAACTTTCTCTAGGTTAGGTAGAGCCTGTTGAACCCACTGATGGGCCTCACGTTCTAATTTCTGCAGCTTGTTGGTTTCCATGACAATCTACTCTTTGACGGTCTGCCTTAGTTCACCTTTTGTAGACTTCCGAGCTTCTAGAGCTTGGATGCCTTGTCTAGTTTGTCTTGTCTGCTGGTATACCTGTCCATAGTGTGTCGGCCAATCTCTGAGTACTTCCTCAGTGACAATAGATTCCTCCATATGGTCCTGTAAGACCTTGTATGCTTCTGAAAATGCAGTGTGTTGGGCCAACAACAGTCGGGCAGTTTCTTCCTGCTGTTCTGCTTTGGTCTCTTGGAGGTGTGTCTGGATGGTCGATACCATCCCTTCAAATATCTGATATGCCCTCTCCAAAGGTTGATCTGTGGCTACTTCGACAGGGCCTGGAACAATGGATTGAGCGAGAGACCTGCATTTGTCGAGGAACTCGACTTCTTCTGTCTCCTTATCCTTGAGTTGTTTCCTTAGTCTGGTCATCCTCCTCTTCGACTCTTTTGCTAGGGTGTTGAGTAATTGGCCGACCTCTGAGTCGGTCAACGAGCTTGCATCTTTTAAACTTATCCATAGCCTGGATGGTTGATGATGGTCTGTCTGTTTCTCTTGTTTGTCAGCATCGTGCTCCTGAGTACTTGCAGTAGTAGAGGCCGGTTCTGTGGTCTTCTGTTGCTGTTCTATTGGTTTGTCTCGAGGGCTTGCAGAAGTGGAAGGTGGAACAGAAGTCGAAGGTGCTTGTGTCTGAAAGGGTGGTTCAGTGGTCGGGGGATTTTGTGGTTGAGGATGTGGTATGTCCACTTCCAGCTGTGAAGATGATGGTGGGTTTGGCTGTGAATCAGGCGGAGGTGGTGGTGGTGGAGATGATGGTGGTGAAGGTGGGGATGGATGGTTTCCTGATCCTGGTGGTGATGGAGAATGGTGTTGGGAACTTTGGTCGGAAGGCATAATGTCTTCTTCCGGTGGGAGTTGGTAGTCGGTGAAGGTTTGTTCATGCCCTGCTATGTTGCCACCGTCCTGGACCCTTGTAAATACTGTTGTTTGCTGGGAATATATCTTTTTGCTTGCTTTTAGTGGTGATGTTGTCCGTATTGTTTGTTGTCCTGTATGCCCATAAAACTGCAGGAATCTTCTCATCCCAGTCATCTTTGTCAGCACTACATATTTTAGTCAGTCCTTTTGTCAGTGTTTTATTGAAAGCTTCAATTGCACCATTCGACTGAGGGTGGTATGCTGTACTACATCGGTGGTCGATGTGAAACTTGTCGGTTAGATTTTTGATAGTTTTGTTAATGAAGTGTGATCCTTGGTCACTGATCAAGGTGAGTGGACATCCAAATCTCGTGATGATGTTTTCATATATGAACTTAGCAGCTATCTCACTTGAACAGGTCTCGACAGGTTCTGCTTCTGCCCATTTCGTGACATATTCCACTGCAGTGATGATATATCTTGCACCTGATCGTCGGGCTGGGACAGGGAATGGTCCTATGAAATCTATAGCCCAAATTTCAAATGTGAGACTAGGGTTTACAGAAATCAGGGGCATTTCTGTAATGGGCAGAGGTCGACCGAGACGTTGACATCTATCACATCGACTGACAAAGTTTTTACAATATTTATGAAGTGTCGGCCACCATAATCCAGACTGTTGGATTTTCTTGGCAGTCGTGTCGGCCTGAAAATGTCCTCCTGCTGGTCCATAATGTGCTTCGTGCATGATTTTCTCTCATTCATGGTCGAGTACACATCTTCTAAGAACATCATCTAACCCCATTTTGTATAGAAATCCATTGATGAGACTGTATGGAGCAGCCTTCATAGCTAGGATTTGCTTCTTCTTAGTGTTCAGACCTTCTGGTGCCTGACCTGTCTCTAAGAACTGAGCAATCTCCTCCAGTTCTTCTGGTACCGCCTCTACACGAAATAGATGTGCATCCGGCAAGTCGTCATCGACTCGGGTCGGTTCTTCTCCTGTGTCGATTCGGGATAGGTGATCAGGTCCGACATTGAGCTTTCCTGGTCGGACTACTACTTCAAACTCAAACTCTTGAAATAGAAGTAGCCATCGAAAAATTCTCCCATGGTGAAGAGGTTTGTTTACTAGGTACTTCAAAGCTTGATGGTCAGTGTAAAATATGAAGGGGTTAGCTAATAAGTAGTGTCGATACTTCTGAAGTGCAAATACCATTCCTAGGGCTTCCCTTTCCGTGGTCGAATAGTTCTTTTCATCCTTATTTAATTTTCGACTGCTATAAACTATAGCGTAATCCATCCCATCATCTCCTGGTTGAGTCAGGATTGCTCCAATTGCTATTCCTGATGCATCGATGTGCACATGAAATTTGGTCGACCAATTGGGAAATTTAAGTATGGGTGCTTCGACCAGTTTTCTCTTTAATTTGTCGAAGGAGATCTGGCATTCTTCTGTCCATTTAAATTTGATATCGTCCTTTAGTAATTCTTCTAGAGGGTAAGTCATATCAGAATAATGTCTGATGAATTTTCTATAATACCCAGTATGACCAAGTAAGACCCTAACTTGTTTAGGATTTATTGGGGGTTTTAGGTCAAGAATAATCTTTATTTTAGCAAAGTCTACCTTGATTCCTTCTTTGCAGACAATATGTCCTAAGAGTATGCCTATGGGAGTCATAAAGATGCATTTCTTAATATTGAGGGAAAGTTGAATTTGTCGACATCTTTCCAGCATAAGTCGGAGCCATGTGCAGTGATATTTTAGTGTGGAATAAATAGTCCAATCGTCAAAGTAGACTGCCATAGTTTTATAGATATACTCTTGGAAAATTTTTACAACAATTCTGGAGAACACTGTAGGTGCATTCTTTAAGCCAAAAGGCATAACCTTATAAGCAAAAGAGCCAAATTCACAAACAAATGTTGTCTTCTTTTGATCCTCTTTTGCTATGGGTACTTGGTTATAACCTGAAAACCCATCTGTAAATGAGTAACATTCATGTCCTGCAACTTCATTTAGGATTTCATCAGCATAAGGTGTGGGGAATGGATTTGTAAGTGTGACTTTATTTAGCTCCCTAAAGTCGACACAGATTCTCAGTCTGGCCGGGTCGTGTTTCTTAGGCTGCACGACCATGGGACTTGCCCATTCCGACTGGTCGATGGGGTAAATAATCCATGCTTCCAACATGCTGTCGATCTCCTTTTTAACTATTTCCTTATATTTATGAGCTAGTTTATAAGGTCGTTTCTTAACAGGTCGGACATCAGGTTTAGTGTCGATTTTCATCTCTCCCATTTCTTGAACTAATCCTTTCAAATCTTTATAATCCCTTGCAAAGACATCTTGGAATTCTCTAAGTAAAGTTACTATTTCAGCAGTTTGTTGCTCATTTCAATAGTCACCAATTTTGGCTATCTTTGGGCGATCATCATTTGAAATGTCTACCTCCTTAGTTCTTACTTTCGCGTCTAACCATTCTAGAGCTTTAGCTTCATTGATCTGTCGACTTCCTTCCTTGAACTGTGAGAATGTAGCAGGGAAGTCGGCTGCAGTCATTCGGTCGGGGTCGGGTTTCTCGGTAGTCGCAACCCTTAGCACTGAGTGGATTGGTTTTGTTGTTTCAGCATGGTTGGATTTCCATCTGAAGCTTTTACCTTCGGTGTGTTCATTTTCCAATTGTAATCAGGTCGAATCGACTTTTGTTCCTATGTGAAGACTATTGCAGGCCTTGATCTGTCGAGGTTCGTTGTGTGTTTCAGTCAGTTGAATGAAATGTTTAATTTGTTGTGCAGGCTCGACTAAGTGTTTATCTTCAGGTATAAAGTTGAAGGCTTTAATGAAATTTTCTTTTAGTTCATTCCAGAAGAAGGTTTCACCTTTAGCTTCCTCCATCTTATACCATTTGCTAGGTAAGTCGTCTAGGGTGGAAGGAAAGAAGTGTGGCCAGGCTCTTTCATCCTTATGTCCAAGTCTTCTCCACTCTTTTTCACAAGTTTTGATGTGTTCTTCGGGGTTTTGTCCCTGGGTGAAGATAGGGATCTGTGTTTGTGAGGTTAACTTCCTGCCACCAAACCTTTCAACAAAGTAAGTTGTAACATTAGTCCAGGTCTGTAGTTTAGTCTGATGGGTGTCCCACCATCTAGCTGCTTGACCTGCGAAGGTTTCTACTAGGGTCTGTAGTCGGCCATGTTCTCCAATGTTTTTAGACACTTGTTCAACATGCATGACTGGGGATTCCCTCTCCTTATACCTAGGTTGTTTCCTGGTGTTTTCATTGGTCGGTTGTAAGGTAGGGTGTTCTCTTATTTTTCTCTCAAAAATCTTGGGGATAATTGAGACTATAAAGCACTGTCGGGTGAGTTTTTTCTGTACTGTTTGGATAGTCCAGCACCCTCTTGCTTGTGTTTCATAATTTTCTATTTCCCAGTCGTAGAGTTCATCATTTGAATTATATCCGACTGAGTCGGGGTTACCTAAGTAAAGCTCCCCATAGCTATTTGGTTCAGTGTAGTCATTATTGTTGTGGATTTGGTATAGCTGTCTAACATCGACCTCGTCCTCAATAGGTTCTATCCAAGGCTTTCCTTGGGAAGGGTTGATGGGTACAATGACTTTTTGGCCATTTCCTTTTAGCTTGATCCTTTCTTTATCTAAGGAGATAGAGGCTTTCATCTTTCGACCCCAAGGTCGACCGACAAGGGCTGGGAAGGAGCTAGATCCTTCCTTAGGGTCAATAATTTCAAAATCAACCTTAGTCAATATACCTTTAATAGTTGTGTCTACATTTTTCCACACCCCAATAGGTTCAATAAGACCTTGGTCGGCCAGTTTTAGGTATATGCCTGACTCATAGAGTCGAGGTTTACCCATTTGTTCCCATGTATCCCTAGTCATAATATTTACTTGAGAGCCAAAATCAAGGACTACTTGTCGTACGTGGTATCCTTCAATTTCTAGGTCGACCAGTGGGTCGACATCATTTTTATCTTTTTGATTTAAGCTACAAATGTTCTTAGTTTGTTTCTCGAGGTTTGTGCTTTTGATTTGTTGCAATAAATCAATGAAGTGGCCTACAGATTTGTCTGTCTGAATAAGATGGGTTAGTTGTTGGGTCGAGCTAAGTCGACTGTGAATATTATCTTCGTGCTATGCAAGATTTTGAAATATGTGTGTAGCTTCTTGGTATGTGTGTTGTTCCTTTCTAGGGTCAGGGTATGCATTTGTGGGTGTGATCTTGCTAATCTGAGGGTTGTCAGGCCCGGTTTTGGTGCCTTGTCGAGTGACAATGTGTAAATTCTTAGTGTTTATTACATCATTCTTCTGGACACACGACAAGAAATTAACATTCTTTTTATTGCTAATTTTTTCCAACATGGTAGGACAATCCTCCAAGGAGTGATCGCCTACCCCACAGTGTGTACAAAATTTGAGATCAGTTCTGTCCTTATATGGATAGTCTGCGCATCTGTGCCCTTCTTTGTAACAGATAAAGCATTGTGTGGGTCGACGACTTCTTATTTCTCGACCCCCAACGAATCGACCGATTCGTCCAAACCCTGGGCGTCGATTGTCATTTCTGCGTTCATGTCGTCGGCCATCATTGCGTTGTCCATTCTGGTTGTTGTTATTGTTTTGCTCCGTGTTCTGTGCTACTGCATTTGTCTAGTAGACGGCCTGATAATTCTGTCTATTCTTTAGGTTAAGATGGCAGTCAGCCGTGTTATGATTTGCAGTCTCGCAGATAGCACACCAGGAAGCCTTCCCATTCTTCATATTGTAAGGACAGTCGGCCGTGGAATGGTCTCCACGTTCCTGGAAAATGTCGCAAAATGTCTTTGTCTGCATAAAACGGACATCTTGTCGGCTGAATTGCTGTCGACAAGTATCTTTGGAATGCCCGGCTGTTGAACAGTTAGTGCACCAGACTTCTTGGTTCTTCAGGGTCAGCTCTTTCAAGGACTTCTGCACGTTTTCCAGCTGCTCCTCCAAACGGTGGTCGGTCTGATATGCAGGTATGTCTTCATCCATCTCGACCTGCAGAGCTTTTGTCAGCGCATCTTCATATGACTTGAAAGTTTCCAGACTGATGTGTCGGTGAACTTTCTGTGAGAGCCCTGCAAGGAACCATTGAATCAGTAATTGTTCGTCAATAGTATAATCTAACTGGCTCAATAGATCCTTCCATCATTTATCGTAGTCGCTAACTGTTTCTCCTGGCTTCTGTGATGTCGTTTTCAGCTTCTTAGCGGCCAGATGTTTGGCGTCTGGGGTCTTAAAAAATGATAGGAATTGCGCTTTTATCTCTGATTTTGTTGCTCTAGGCTGCCGTTCAGAAAATGTCATATACCATGTGAGAGCTCTTTTCCGTAGGGCTCCGGCGAACTGGGCCATCTGGTGTTCTTCTTCTGTGACCTTGTTGGCTTCCCATATTGATTCACAGACGAACCAATGTCGTCTGGGGTCTTCGTCGCCCTCATAAAGGGGAATCTGAGCAGATCCGTGACCCATGTCGGAGTCACTGTCACTACTCTCTGAAGTCGGCGGGGTGGGTGGTTTGGGTGGGGTTGTAAGGGGTGGGGTTGTTGAGTCAGTCGAATCTGTCGGGGTGACGATGGGGTTTTGGTCGACGGAACTTATGCTTTCGTCAGGTGTCGACTCTTTCTCGTCGAATAGCGGATTGTTGATAATTTGTCTTCTTAATGACCCACTGTCACTGTGCGTGCTCAGGTCTGACTCTTGTGTATCTTCTGAAGTTGTATGTGGCAGGGGGGTGCTCCTTCATGTGTCGGCAGGAGCAAGTGGATACTACGAAAGGAGGGTGCCGTTTGAAAGGTCACCCAATTCCCTTCGATCAGTCGACGTATTACAAGATGCCGACCCGGATATGGTTCGTCGCCTAGTCAGCTCCAGAGTGTAATGTCGCCAGCTCTTAGTCGAAGGTCATCTTCTATAATAGTTTGTATTCTGGTACGCGGACTTACTGTGGAAAGGGTTACTCCTTCGTCGGGAACAATTAGTTGGAGAGCTTCTGGCTGCTCTATCCACATTTCGTCATCTTTAGGGGACCCCTCTTCTTCTTCGCCTTCTCTGCGTCGGTCATGACCAGACTCTAGCGGTACGTCATCATGGTCGGTCTCCCTAGGGTTTCGCTGCAGCTCTGCTGCTCTTTCTCATCTGGCTTCCCTTCTCTGCTGTCTTTCGTCCCTTTCAATTCTCTTAATGTCCGACATACTTTCGTACAAGATTATGCCTTCAGGTCCTCTGCGGTCGCTTGTTCATGCCTGGCGACTAAAACTCTGGTCGACTAGAATCCACTATGCTCTAGGTCCGACACACGACCAGCTACCCCCCCATGGCCTACCCGACGCTTTTTTAGAAAGCTCGGATAGTGTCTACTTACTCAGGAAGTATTCCCACTCCCTTTCAGCAATAAATTTTTTCCACTTCTTTTGCTTCTCCGCCCAGTTAGTATTTGAGGGTGGTTCACGTAATAGTGGTCGAGCTTCGACAATATGGCCTGCACCTTTTTCTATTAAAAACTTGAACAGCAAAGTCGGCAAGGAACACAAGAATTGATCAGTAAATTCTATGAAAAATTTCTGTCGAACAGTTTCCACAGAAGTCCTGTGTTCGACTGCTTGTTCCTCATAGAAGTCGTCGGCTATCTTTTCGAACCACTCTGATAGATTCGTACATCCTCCTTGGATCAGTTTCTGGAGTAACTGTTCTTCTTTAGTCTTGTCCGGTTTTCTCATCCAAAAGCTGCTTCAACAGGTGTGGGATGGATTCGACAAACTTTTCGTGAGTCTCAGTGAAAAATCTGGCTTTTGCTTCTGCGACTGTCAATCTGTTCCTTCTCGCGTAACTTTGTATATAGTTAGCAATTTTTCGCTCCCACCAGTCCTTTATCTCATGTTCTGGTATCATATGTGAGCATATATTCCAGTTATGTACTACCGGCAACGGAACCAATGTTGTAATCTCACAGATCACTTAAGGTTACCAATAATACATACAAAAATATACAGAAATATACACAGATACAAGAGACAAGAACAGATAGGATAAACAGATTATATTATTCTCAATAGATCATACAAAGCCAAGAACCGAACTGAGTTCTTGTGAGGCTCAACAGCCTAATATATACAGGTTACAAACAGTTACAATCATAACTACCTGTCGGTTCACTGAACCGACACGACTATTAGTTAACAGACTCTAATCACTGTGTTTACTCAGCCGACCGACTTAGTCGGCTGATCGACTAAGTCGGTCCCTCGTTCAAGTCGACTTATGTCGACTTGCTCCTTCTACACTCCCTAGGGTCGAAGGATATGCTAATTGTATGAAGAAGTGTGGAGTTAACTGGTAAGGACTTAAATTCAAGTTTCCACTTATTTGGTGGCCATCAAGGTCATATAGGGATGATTTTTTATTGACAAAGGCAGAGGAAACGCAGTGTTGGAAATATTGGGCTGCCCATAATGGATATCTAGATGGGAAGGAACCACCTGAACTCTCCTATAATTTTTCATCTCTCCATGAACAAGGTACAATTCCAACATCATATTTAGACTGAGTGGAGACTGTTGCATGAGGACATGCAACAGGATAGTCTGGGGGAGATGTTGGGTCCTGAAATGCCCCTTTTTCACCACACCTATCATACCCTTTTTTCCTTGTCTTACTCCATTCTATGCACCAAACATATGTTATTTCCTCATATTGAGCCTTGAATCTTATAGGTATGATTAGTTATTGTTTTATCTTATTAATTCTTGTGATTGTTATGTTCAGAACTCTGTCTCTTGAATTATGTTAATACATTGTGATTTTATAAAGATATTTCAATCTTTGAGAAGTACAAGTGTAGCAGCCACGTCGCTTGAAGAGGAGATGAACTCTCATTGACAGACATTACCTGCCAGTCACAGCCCCATACGATGAGTGCAAATAGAGCTCCTTATTCCATATTTAGATGCAACAGACTCAGCTGCGACAGTGCACCGATGCTTAAGGATTTAGAAGAAATAGAAAGGGTATTAATTGAATTGGTTATGTTATCACTAATGGCTCACGCAACAACATTCCCTATATTGCCTATTTTCATTTGATTCTACTCATAGTTGTACATCTTGTTGTAACATGGCATCTTGAAGATCGTAGATCTTCATGGTTGCCTGATATTAATGAGAAAATGTTATGATTGATCATGTATAAATATGGGAAAACATTCTAAGCCAAGGGTTGGTTGATATCGTATTATACTATGTAAGTTGTGACAGAGAACTCTACTTTCATTTTACCATTTTAATATAAGGAGTGGGGTTCTTCAGACTTCTATGTTTTAATATGTTTTAGTTCCATCGTCTCTGTTCGAAAGCTGGGCCCACCTTCTCACAGAGACTGTCGAGTTAATTAGATGTTTTGATTACTCTTTTGTGTGGTGTAGAAATTATAGTAAATGGATTCCTTTCAGTAACTACAACAGTAATGGTTAATCGTTGTGCTTTCTTTGATAATTACTATCTGCATTTCTCTTAAGCTGTAGCAGTGGTGTGACAGTCAACTGTGTAGGTTAGTTTCTATTATGCAAGTGTGTGTTAGCTGTAATAGTCAAGATCACCTCTAGTATCTTTCAATTGCTTGTCTTTTTCAGGTTTGGTAATTTACTCAGATTATAGCTGAGATTTGTTTGGTTCAATTCTTGTTATGTCCAATTCTTAAATTAGTGGAATTAAACTAGTGAAGTGTTCTTTATTTCTGGAATCATTAGTTTTTGGATTAATGTTGTAGGAAGGTAATTGCAATTCTGAAATTATGAAGTAGGTAATTTAGATTAGTTAATCATGAGAGGAGTTTGACTGAACAGATAGGTAGGACAGTGAATTCTTCATTCAATTAATCAGCTACTTAGTGTGTATGCATAGACAATGTGAATTATCTTTGAAATAAAAAGACTTCCCTGGGTTGACAATTTATATTGAGCACATGTTAGTTGTAACTAAATAGCATATAGAGTGACCAAAATTTATTAAGAAAAGTTATTATGTGAGGGTTTCCGAAATTTTATACGATTGCAGAGAAAACATGATGAACTTCAAGAAAAATTATTCGAGGAAAGAGAAGCATTGGAAGCTAAATATTAGAAGTTGTATGAACTACTATATTCAAAGGTACTCTTCTCATTACATGGCTATTGTTTAAAATTTCAATATAGTGTATCATAATCTCTTGTAGTGTTGTGATTTCTAGTTGTTTTAAGTTCTCTAGGGTTTATGTTTTCTTGTGGTGCAAGCCTTTGATATATTATTGATTTGTTTCTACATCGATTTGAAATTGTAAGTAGTATCGCTTGTGTTGAAAGTAAGGATCAACCTCAAAATCACACGTCAACTGATGAGAACAAGGAAGAAGGTAAACAAATACTAGAAATTATGTATTTTTCTCATTCATTGCAATAGTTATTTTATCCTACGATAATTCTTGGGAAGGTAACATTTGAAGATATTTGTAGTGCAATGAATGCTATAATTTGTTGTTTAGATCATTCTTTCATTTTGATTTGCTTACTTTTTCCAAAGAAAGGAGTTCCCAAGTTTTGGCTCTGTAATGAAAAATAATGAAGAACTTTCAATTAGGTGAGAATTTTGACCTTTGATCCATCTTGATTTAATTTCACATGTTTTTTTAATGTAAAAAATACTAAAAAAACCTAATATTTTACTAATTCAAACTTTTGCAGTATAACCACAAAATATTGTTTTCAAATAAATAAATTACATTTTTTTGTTTCTATGGATTGTAATTGGTTTCCAAAACCCATATTGTGCTAAAGATGCTCTAAAGGAGACCCATATTGTGCTAAAGATGCTCTAAAAGATAAATTAAGTGATGTAGAATTCATTGCCCTAGAAGCTTTAAAATTGATTTTAGGATCAAAAATATGTTTTGTAGTTTCACCAAAACAAATACTTACCACCTACTCTAATACAAAAATCTACATTTTAAAAACGAGTTATGATGTGCATACTAGCCTAGCCTAAATATTTGAGAAAAGTTACTTTTTACTAAGTTTCTTATTGCTTGCTAGTTTAAAACTTTTTTCATTTTATCTCAAGATGGTTCAGTTTTTCCAGTTGAACAAGAGCTGACCGATTTGTTAAAAAAATAAATTCCGATTTGTTAAAAAAATAAATTCAATAAATGAGTATTCCTTGGAATGATACTATTTTTTCTCCTTGAGGAAATAAGGATTTACATGATCTGTGTAGCATAATTATTATATTGAAATGAAGTGATTAAGATATTTCTAACTACTACTGACACATAATTCCTCATTGTTTAAACATAAAATAAAAAAACCATCGACATATCTTTGCACCTTACCGGAGAAATCACTAAAAAAAATTGAATGCATTGTGATAAACGAGGGGTTGTCATTTTAATATTTAAATATTTTATGCTCATGATTACTTTTATTTTTTGTCCGTCTCTCGTCCTTTAAATTGGAATTATATGAATTCGCTTTTCTTTATTTCATACATTCAAGAAAACCAAATTGTTTAAGTATGTTTGTCATTTTCCTTTTTATATTAATATTAGTTTAGGAAATTGAACCAATAAGTTGAAATTATTTAGTTTTTATTATTTATTTAGACAAAGATTTTAGTTAAAGTATATAAAAATGTTTTATCTGTACAAATCAATATTATTTTCATCTTATATGGTTTCATATAAAGGTCAATGGACGTTCAACATTATATTTTATATGAAATGCTAAATTTCAACATAAAAATCGGAAAGTCAAAAGATAGTTTTGAGGTTTGAATTAACGCTATACGTGAGATTAATAATAATAGGTTTTCATTTATTTTTCCTGGTTAGGGTTTATCATACTTTTCATAGAAGTAGCCTTAACTAAAGGATTATGGAGGAGGACCATAACCCCCTCCCTCTTGGAATTAGGAGGTGGAGGCTTTCCATGGACTTATTGAAAGCTCAAGGGAAACACCCCTTCTGTTACCCAATCAAAATTGATTAAGAGACTGAACACAATCACTGAAGTGGTGCTCCCTCATGCAAGGATGAGTAAAAATGTGTTGTCACTAGTAGAAAAGGGGATGGTGGGGCATTTCACTAGAATATGGCCCTCCCCTAGATCAATGGATATCTAGGTTTGAAAAAGGCTAGAGGTCGCTAATCAAGTGTAAGGTTGGAGTTATGCTTGTTGGAAGATGGTTTTTTATTTTCAATTTTGAATCCAAGGAAGATAGAGATTTGATATTCTTGGATAGGACCTAGTTAATGGGACCAAGAGGGTTGTAGCTAAACAAATGGACCCCCTACTTTGACCCTTCACATGACATCCCAACAACAATTCTTATCTAGGTTAGGCTTTTCCACCTTCTGGTCCATTGTTGGAACTCGAAGTCAATGTAGGATGTTGGAAACATTCTAGGAAAGTACATAGATCAAATTAAGCCAAAGAACAGAATATCCTACACAAGGATCTGTGTGGAAGTGGATCTACAGATCTGATTTCTAGAGGATATCAAAATCAGGGTAGACAACTGGATTCATGTCCAACAATTTGACTATGAACAACTCATGTTCAAATGAAGGATCTTCCATTATTATGGCCACTTTTCCAAGGATTGCAAGAAGAGTCAAAAGGAAACCCTGGAGAAATATCTCAACCAATGAACCACTATTCAAAAAGGGAATGGCCACAACCATGTAACTTGCAGAGCTAGGAACAATGAAAGAACCCAACATGAAGGATAAAAAAAGATAGTAAAGGACCCAAATAGATTCTTGATCCTATCCCACCCTAATCCATTAGACCTAGAAGAAGAGACCAAGGAAAATCTTGCAACTCACTCGGAGGAAGTTTCCCATATTAGAGAAAGGAAGTCCCCGACAAACCTCTAGACCTAGTGATAGTGGAAACTTCCAAGGAATCCCTATCTAAAGAGGATGACCAGGATGAGGAAGAGGGAGAGATAGAACCCAACTCTATCTCTAGAAAGGGGAGGAAATCCAAAAATGAATAAAGATAAGTAGAGGTAGAGATGGAAATTGAAAAAATTCCATCCCACAATAGAAACAATTATAAGCAAAGCAAACATAAATACCAAACAATCGGGAAGATTGAATAGAGGGATGGGAAGCAAAACTAAAGAAGGCATTTCCTATCCAAATGTAAGTAATGAATATCATCTCATGGAACAATAGAGGGATGGGAAGCAAAACTAAAGAAGAATCTCTATGAGATATAATAAGATAAGGGAAATTAGATTACTATTGATCCAGGAGATAATACAAGAGGAAAAATAATTCGTCGAAAAAGAAAGAAAAAATAGGAAGAAGTGCAAAGGGATAATAGTCAGTTTTAGGGGATCGTTCGGAGTTTTATCCTCCCTATGGAATGAGGAGAAATTCAAGCTCTAGAATTCACACTCATTTGGATGCTACATTTTATGTGTGTTTGTGGACCTCCAAATCTCAACTGTAGGTATATATATTTAACGTTTATGTTCCCAACTTGTTCTCTAAAAATATAGAATGTTGGAATTCCCTATTAAATTGGCAATAGATAGAAAAAAAAAACCCAATTTGATCCTTGATGCAGACCTTAATGTTACTCTGGAAAGTGGGAAAGAAAAGGAGGATTAATTGTGCATGAACCTTTCAGGGAAATATTAGAAGGCATCATACAAAATTAGTACCAACTAGTGGATACTCATCCAAAAGCATGAAGATTCGCCTAGACCAATAGAAGGGAAAGACCCGAACATGTGGCAACTTGACTGGACATATTTATGGTTCATCGCAACATATTTCTTCCTGGGCTCAAATTCTCCTATGAAATTCTTACCTCTAGTGCCTCATATCATAGGCCTACCTCCCTACTATTGGATGAGGAAACAAATTTCGAGCTAATTGCCTTTCAATTCAACCCAATATGGGAGGAGAGGGAGGAGCTCCAAAATTTGGTGGTTGAGGCCTAGAGTATTGATATGCAAGGATATCCATTTTATGTATGGGAAACAAAATTGAGCTAAAATATGGGAAAAACAATCAATTCTTCCACCTATCAAATATAGGAAGGATAAGAAATCAAATCTAGAAAGGCATCAAAAGGGAATTAAAAACAAGGAGGTTCTATAGAAAGGTATAAAGGAAGAAGAGATTATAGTTAGAGCTTCATAAGGAAAGTAGAACTAAAGAGGAATAGTGGCAACAAAAATCAAGAAGCCTTTGGATAAAATAAAGGGACATGAACACCTCCTTCTTTAATAAATAGACTCAAGAAAGGTTGCAAAGGAAGATCATCCTTGAGCTCAAAAACTCAGTAAGGGAAACCATTCAGTATTTTGGAAAAAATAAAGAAGAATCCTTCAAACACTTCAACAAACTATATCAATCTTATAATGAACTATATGAAGACTCCCAACAAGAATCCCTTAGAGAGATACCCACGCTTATCTCTCAAGAAGAAAATGGCAAACTAAATCAAGACATCATAAAGGAAGAGATCAAGACAAGAATTTGGGGAATGGAAAAGGATAAGGATCTAGGATTTGATGGATTCACATCGTACTTCTATGGATTATGTTGGAGTATCATAAAAAATAACTCAAGAGAAAGCTTAGACACACCCAAAAGAATACCAAACTTGGTGGATCCACAAAATCATACTTCATGACCCACATCCAAAAGGAAAAATACCCAACCTCCTTTGAAATATTTAGGAATTTATCTTTGTGTAATGTCTCATATAAAATCCTGAAAAAATTATCACCAATCACCTCAAATTGGTGTTTCCTTCTTTAAGTAGAATCAATCAAGGGGGATTCATTTGAAAAAAAAATTACTAGACAATATAATTCTAGTTCAAGAGGCCATTCACTCAAGTCTTCATAGAAAAGAAAAAGGAATGATAATTAAGCTAGACATGGCTAATGCCTTTGACATAGTCAATCATATTTTTGAACTCCAAGTTATGGGAAATTTTGGGTTCAATGAAAAATTTGTATCATGGCTCAAGACCTAAATTCAAGAAATCCTTGGATAGATCTTCTAGTTAATGGCAGACCTATGCCCCTTTTTCATGCTAGAAGAGGCCTTTGTCAGGGTTTTCCCCTCTCCCTAATGCTATACATTATAATGAATGACTCCCTCAGCAGAAGCTTATAGGATTCTCCAATCAAAAGAAGTATTCATAGCATCAAAATTGTGGGGGGACTGAAGGAAATTATCTACTCCAAGTTTGTAGATGATACTCTCCTCATCAGGGGAGCCTTAAAACTCATAGCTAAAAGATTAAAAAAAATTATGGACATCTTTTGTCTATTCTAGAGGAGTAAAGTTAATAACATGAAGAGATCCATCCTGGAGTAAAATACTGATCCAAAAACTATGGTAGACATGAAAATGGTGATGGGATTCTCAGGTCAACTAAACTTGGATCACTTTAAATAGATAATCATTTCGATAAAAAAAATAAGCATAAGAGTGGATTATTGAAAGATGTGCAAGACAAAATTAAAAGGAAGATGATCCAATGGGGATCTTACTGGTTAAATTTGTTTGATCACCACATTTTAATTAGGTCGTTTGTCTTATCTTTCCTTATATTTGTGTTTTATCAATCTAGCTCCAACAAAATTCATAAAGTAGATAAGTTCAAACATAAGCTCCTTCCTACTGAAAAGAGGAAAAAATAATGGCAGAAAATTTCATCTAGTAAGTTGGAAGATAGTTAAATAACCCGTCAAGGTAGGAGGGCTCCATATCAGAGATCCAAAACTCAATAATTTATCCTTGGGTGAAAAAATCATGTGGAACATTATAATGGGGAAAAGAGTTAGGAAAATGAAACATTGTGAAAGAAATATATAAGGGGTAGTTGACTTCAATGCTTGGACAAGGCTACCATGATGAAGAAAGGAACCCTAATATGGAAACTGTGCATAGAGTCTTGGAAAATGTTTCAACAAATAATTGTACTATATCCTTGGAAATAACAAGTGAATACAAATTTGGGAAGACAGAATATTGAATAACTCCCCACTAGGATCTATCCTAGAACTCAAAAATTTGAAGATATGGATGAGAAGTCAAAGGATATAATACTTTGGAGGCATATATAGTTTGGAATCCTATATAAATTGGTGTGGTTGAATTCATATAAGTCCCCCTCCTCACCTTATTCCCGCCATTTAATACTTCCTCCTCCTCCTAGAAAAAAAATCCTCAATTAGTCAATGAAAATGTGATGTGAGGGGATGGGGGGTTCTTCTAGAACTTATACATTCAAGCAAGGAATACAAACTCTATAGACAAAACACCACATCTTTTCACTTTGGGTTGAATTATAGATAATTAATTCCCTCCCCAAAATAAACTTCTTTTTTTGGATAACTTCCCATGGGAAAATACTTACGGGGGATTAACTCCAGATAAGGGGGTTCCCTAGGCCATCCAATGTGTTCTTTGTTGCTCTTAGGAAGAATTAGTTAATCAACTCTTAATAGAATTCACATTCACTCATGCTATTTGGAATTTCCTTGTCATCCGAATTTAGAAATCCCTCAACCCTCCCCAGTCTTATGCGAAATAATTCAAATAATGGGGAAAATTGTACAACTTGTTTCTCCAAAACAATCCACACCTAAGGTGGATCTGGTTGTCTCTTCCAAAATTTACTGGATATAAGATCTATTTAGTGAGACAAAAATAAATATTTTAATGTATCTCCCTCTCCCTGACCCTAGTAGCCTCGTAAGTCAAGTCCCTGCTAGCTGAAGTCTAGAGAGAACACAAAAATACGAATCAAAACTCCTATGATCTCTCTCAAAAGGAAAAAGAGTGGATCCAATCTATTAAAATCCAAATCATGTTGAGGATATCTCCCCCTCATGCCACACAATATTGGAACTTAGAATAGGAAAAGCATAATTGAAATTTGGCTAAATTGGCATTAAGCTTGACACTTGGTCTTCTTTGATGGAGCATCCAAAGGAAACCCAATGATGGCAAGAGTGGGTGGGATCATAATTGATCCTGAGGGGGAACTGTTGTAATCAAACAGGTTGCATAGTTACCAATGATATATATTACATATTTATTCAAACAATGATATAGACAAGAGATAAGGAATGATAGATAGAATAAAAAGTTTTTATATTATGCGAGAACACATAAAGGGTTCATACATCCAACCAAACCAATTCTTTATCCGGATCTACAGTCTATATATAAGATTTACAGGAGGTTATATAAATACCTATCAGTTGAACTAACCTACACAACCTGTGAGGTTGACATAATATATTGTTTACAATTAGTCGACTGGAGGACATAGTAGGCTAGCCGATTAGGCTCCTCCAACATCTCACTCACCTCAAAATCTTTCTTCATCTTGAAGAAATGGGGAGATGACAATATTTATGTATTAGTAGCTAAAACCCTATGTTGTTCTTCATTATGGACTATTATGACTGGTGGAAGGTTGTTGTTCAACTCATGCTTCTACAATAGCTTCAACATATACTGATAGTTGGTGTTGGAATTATTACCAAGCGTGGAGGGAATTTTGTATATCGATGGTAAGAGTGGTGAGACTCGAGAAGTTCTTCATATTTTTAGGCATATACAAGTCTAGGATGTTAATCATGTCAGTCCCCATTAGTTTAGTTTTTTCCTTAGCAGCGGAAAGCAGTCATTGAAGTTGTTGTATGATTTTGTTGATGTTGGATAGACTAACTCGGTCCTGGTTAATCCACTCATGTTCTTGTCTTTCCAATTTTTCAAATTTATTTCTTTCAAAAATAATTTGATCATAAGTGGTTTGCGCCATTGCTTCATTGGTAACTGGTCAATGGTTTTGTAATGAACTGATGAGTTCACAGGTCTTACATTTATTCAAATATATGACCATAGTAATTGTTCCATTTTACACAAGACGTCTGTAGTGACAATAGATTTTGCAACATATTGTATTAACATGTTGTGTGCTTCTGTAAATTTTGTGTATTGATTTCTTAGTAGGACAACGGTTTCCTCGGGTTGCTCATGTTTCCTTTCTTTCAAATGCTCTTGAAGTGTCAACACAACACTTTCAAAGATGAAATATGCTTTGTCAAGGGGATTGTCGAAGTTAGTTCCTGCTGGAATTGTGATAATTTGTTGTGTCAAGCTCTCACACTTGGCTAAAAATACGTTCTGGTCTGTTTTTAGTTGTTTTATTTTTTCTTTGTCCTCGTGACTCTTCTGTGTTTATATTACCTGTCAATTGCATCTGTCAGTAGATCCATTTCTTCCTCCTTGGATTTATGTGGGTTGAGGAGGAGAGATGGTAGTTGGATGATAAATTCTTGGAGTTCATTATCTTTTTGAATATGAGCCCTTAGTGGTTCTGGTAACTTCTGTAGATATGGATGGGTTAGGGATAGATATGTGGTAGTTGTCGAATTCAGTATAACTTCTTCGGAAATTAGGGTCGGGGATGGAGGTGGTGGACGATGAGTGAGGTCGATAGATGGTGTTGTAGAAAACCTAACTTTGTTTGAGCTTGTGTCTGGTCGGTCTAGTCATTGCTCCTCCTCTGTGATAAATTTTCCTATTTTTCTTCGATCAGGATCTTATTTTTGGCGGCATATTTTAAGATTTGAGTTGCACTGTCAAATAGTTCCACATTGCCATCTCTAATAGGTTCCTGAAGAATCAACTTGCATTTCTCCTTTCCTTGTATTTTATTTTCTTGTTCTTTCGAGCTTTAAACAGTTCGTCAGCCACCCGACATATATTTTTCTTTATTAAGGCATATTCTGTATGTGGGGTATCTGATGGAGTGCTTTCATATGTGTGCTTTGCTTGATCTTATGGTTTTTGCATGAATGTTAATGAAATCCCAAGAGGATTGATGTCTCTAGTGTGGTCACGATCGAGAATGAATGTGTTTAGATGAACACAGAGTTAATAATATTCTTATTTTTCTCTGTTGGTTAAAGGTTCAACCATTGGTTGATCAACTCTTTTTGCTAGGGGGTATATCCAATATGGTTTTGGATTGCCAACTAATCTCATAAAAAATATCCTCGACCGAAGGGTAAAATTCAACTTCTTTTGTTGTGCCCCCATCACCTTGTAAGTACCAGAACGACATGTGGTCCAATGCAAGTTGGATATGTGTCTCTGGTGGTAGATTCTGTCAAATATTCTTGGGTACCCGCCATCTAGTTGTTTTGATTTTTAGGACCTGAAACCAAGTCTCTAATCGTATTTTTGTTGTTTTTTCTCCCAGTCGAAAACCATTCAGAGAGAATGATTTGAAATTCCACATTATTGGTCATTTGTGTGAAGTGAAGTCTTTATCTTTGACTAGTCAAAGATAGTACATAGCTAGCCATATTATCAATGAAGGAAATTGGATTTGGGAACCCTCCTCTTGGAATTTTACAAAAATATGCTTGATAATGTCGGCTAGGTAGTCAACCCAACGGTATAGTTTTCCTATTGTCGCAACGTTATGGACTGCATCGATCATGTCAAGCTTGAGGTCGGAACCTCTTCCCATGCTTGTGAGATCCATTGACACAATTTTTGTAGTTATCTTTTGGGTGCCATAGAGGATTTGTTTAACTATCAACCCTCTTGAATTTTTTCCTGCTAGTGTACCTATTAGTTTTTTGAATAGGGCTAGTTTAGTCAGATGGGTACAAGTGCTCCTTTGTTTGATAATCTTGTGATTTGATAAATTAGGTCACCATTTATTTCGACAGGTGTGTCGAAGTAGATATTCCCATTATGGAATCAACTGATGATGAACTACACAATAAGTTCTTTTGTCCCTATAAATATATCCATTAAAGGTGCATTCATATAGTTAAGGATTGTGTTGGCTTTTAATTTCTATGCTTATTCCCTCCATCAACCACCTACTTCTGTTCCCCACTCTTTGATTTCATTCCAAACCCTCTTCCATTGTTGCTCGACCACTTTGGCGTTGTAGATATTATGCAATGGAATTTATAAGGGTGTGGTGGTTCTTTCTAACTGTCTGATTTTGTTTGTTATTGATCTAGTAGTTGTGGCCAACCATTCTATCAGTCAGATGACCTGGTTCATTAGTTTGTTTGATAGGCTCTGGGGTTTCGACGCTTTGATGCTCAAGTTCTTCACAGAATAGCATCCATGTCTCTTCCAATATGGCATTTATAGCAAAATTATGATGGGTGAGAGAATGTGTAGTGGGTGGTGGTATTAATTACAGTATTGATAGTGGACTTAAATTTGAAAGACAGGTTGTCAACAGTTCTTTCGAGGTATGTCATCTTTTGTGCTCTATGTGTCAATGCTAATGATGACTTGATTGGACCATTTTTCTTCTTTATGTCAACGAATTTATTGACCATGATGGTGTCAATGGTTTTTTTTAGAGATCGGAATTGTTCATTCCTGTTATGCTCATGTCAATGATTATGCCTCCCAATTTGTGTCTTACTACTTCCTGCCTCAACCCTATTGATAGAATTTATTCAGGTTCTTGTCATGCTGATTTTTTTTCGTTGTAAATTTTCTTGTGTTTGTTTTAGATTTTTATAATTTTAACTATTTACAGTTACACAACCGTTATTTTTTTTAATCTTTGTATCATTTTAGTTGGTCCCTATCGACCAATTTCCGAAATACATTTCCCTGTAGTGTTTTTAGTCAAACTGATCCATTAGTGTTTATTTCTTCTACAATGTATGGACCCATCCACTAAGTGTGTAGTTTCTTAGGTTTTCCTTTGACTTGACTATTGTACAGTAATGCAAGGTATCCAACCGATAGATTTTGTTTTTGATATTTCTATCATGCAAGGCTTTTTGTTGTTGTTTTTGGATTTCTTGGAATTTTATTGTGATTAGTCGATGTTCTTTAATTTTTAATAGTTGCATTAGTCTTTATTTTATTGCATGGTCGACATCGATGTGCAATATGTCGGTGATCAAAGGAGTTTGTTGACGAAAGCTGTGTAAGGGTACAACTGCTTCCTGTCCATAGATAAGTTAGAATGGTGTCTAACCAGTCAAAGGTTTGTATGTTGTTATGTATGCCCATAAGACACAAGGTATCTTGTTGTCCCATCATCTTTATTGATATTACATATTTTTGTTAAGCCTCTGGTTAATATTTTATTGAAAGCTTCAATTGCACCATTAGATTGAGGATGATATGTTGTGCTTTTCCGGTGCTCAATCATACTATTGTTTTTTCAAAGCGACGATTGTTTTGTTTACAAAATGTGACTCCTGATCGCTGATCAAGGTCAATGGACACCCAAATCTTGTGACGATTTTCTCGTATATAATTTCAGCGTCTATATCACTTGAACAAGATTTGACTTGTTCTGCCTTTTCCCACTTGGTAACATATTCGACTGCTATGATGATGTATCATTCCTGTGTTCGTCTACCCGGTGTCAGAAATGGCACTATGAAATCAATCGCCCAAATTTCAAATTTTAAGCTTGGATTTACATATATTAAAGTAATTTCCATGCTTGGTAGAGGCCGACCTAGTCGTTGGAATTGGTCACATTTGTTCAGAAATTCTTGACAATCTCGGTGTATGGTTGACCACCATAATCCCGACTGTTGTATTTTTCTTATTGTCGTGTCAGCTTGAAAATGTCCTCTAGCTAGACCATAGTGTGCTTCATTGATTATAATTTATCTTTCATGGTTGAGAACACATTGTCATAAGACATCATCTAATATGAGTTTGTAAAGAAATCCATTTAATATGGTGTAGAGTGCAACTTTCATTATTAAGATTTTTTTCTTCTTTTCACTCATTCCCTCTGGAGCTTGTCCTTCCTCTAGGAGTTGAGAAATTTATGCCAAGTCGGAAGATACATCTTAAATTAAGAATAAATAAGCATATGGTAGGTCGTCTTCAATTCCAGTCAGTTCTTCACCTGTGTCTATTCTCGACAAGTGGTCGGGTCCAACATTTGTTTTGCATGGTCGAACTACAACTTCAAACTCAAATTCTTAGAATAGTAGAAACCATTGGTAGATTCTTCTATGATGTAAAGGTTTATTTACTAATTATTTTAGTGCTTGGTTGTTTGTGTAAAATACAAAAAGATTATGTAATAAATAATATCGATATTTCCTAGAGTGATTTTCTAACAGGAACATAAAGGAACATGTTACGGAGAAAATATTCCTATGGCTTGGGGTGGACCACAATAGAGAATATGACACCAGAAATCACATCCATTCTCAAATATGCTAGATAAATAAAATAATATAAAAACTAAGTGATAGAAACCATACCTCAACCAGGTGTTCGAAGAAGACCACCATTGAGCTCACGATCAAATGCTTATTCCCTACAATTTTCCCTCAACAACAAATATACATATCCAAGCATAAAATATATTAAATATTAGCATTCAAACTAGAATAATCCATTTAAACATGTATAAAGCAAATATACGCATGGATACAAATACAAACAATCACATGAAATTTGGACAAGAAATGGATATTTCTATTAATGTTAAAATAAAAATACAATGCGACAACCTATGTAATCACCTCGTCGGAACTGAGAGACCAAGTTCCTCCACCTAGGCCTCCAAAACACTTCAATCCTCCATAATAAGGAAAGCTCACAAAGATAATGGGGAGCTTGTGAGATGAACATAAAGAGTTCTATCAATAAGAATAATGGGATGCAGACTCAAACACATGGAAATGGGGCAAAATTTTGTTATAGTTTTCTTACTCCCAAAGTTTCTTCTCCTCCAATGCTTCATAATGGCTCAATATAGATCCCTCAAATGGCCCAATGGAGGTTCAAATCGGAGTGTTTCCAGGAATATAGAAGGCCAAGGATCAAGATATTCGTTACTTGATGAGGAAAGCTCCAAATATTTTTTGTTTTTGAGCACAAAACCCGATGTATGTGAGTTATAATTATGCAAGATGTGTATACGCACACTGCATAACTGTTGACCTGCGTGTATCTTCAAAAATGTCTTTTTCAACATTAAATTGAAGCATCAAGAATATACTGAGTAAGGTGGGTATAGTGAGTCTGCATAGGGACAAGGGAAGGCCATCAAGGCATGATGCATAAGGTGTGGAAAATCATGTTATAATAGAACCCTTTTCCTAGGGTCTAGGAACTTAAACAAATAACGAAGTGAAAGCCATCACACTCTACCAAGGAGTTAAATGACTTTAGATAAAAGATGTAAGAGAGGAAATAATACATGGAGACTCGTTAAATACTATTAGATTTCATGTCCACAAGCAACCTCTAGCTAATTTGTGACTTGCCAAGCTCTACGACAAAACCTCATGGATCCTTAAATGGTTTACACAAGTTCAATTCATACATGTTTTGAGGGAGAATGCCAAATAAGTGGATGTAATGGCCAATAGGGACATCGAATTTCCCAAAGGGTCCCTTCAAACCATAGAACATGAGAGGAAAAACCCCATTTCATAAATGCATCACTGTGACTTGGAACCATCCTAGGAAGTGGACTCAAGTGAATTATAGTCACCCCATGATGGGTGATGATGAGAAGGGATGTGGAGGAAATTTGGGGGATCCACCTCCATCTATGAAGAGATGTATAAGTGTGGCAAAGAATAAGGTTGTACTATATCCCATCAGTGTATTTACTCCCCCATGAGGAATCCCAAGAGAAGATTCATGTCTTAGGTTTGTAAGGAAAATAACATTGAATATCTTCATTCCACAAAAGGTGGAAAGGATGTGGGAAGTATGACTTGCATTCATGAGGCCAAGTGTGACCAAAACTTGTGAGCGTGTAAGGTAGTAGGAACGCATCTACCGTACCCAACTCGAAATTATGGTGCAGAATGGGAAGTTGGCTTATATCATGTGGACAATGAGAAATAGGAAAGGAAAGCAAGAGGATGGGAACAATATTTATTGCAAAGGAAAACTTTATAAAGCTATCAACCAATTTGACCTAAAGGATCGACATAGAGGAAATTGCAGAGAGTGGAGGGAGATAATGACAGAAGGGAGTGATAGTGCTGATGTTCTCCATGGTTCCAACTTCGAGCAAATATTATGTGGGTCATTCTCTTAGAGGGGTTTGCAACCTAGGGAGAAAATGGCCCTGTAGTATCCCTAATTAGTAATGTGTTGACTATATGTATTGTGGTTTGTATGCTTAGCCTTGTATAGTCATGTGTTAATCGGAGTGGTAATAGGCTAGAGGTCACATTGCATACTCTCTATATGAGAGTGCTAGTGATCTATTCTTATAGAGTGAGATGACTTGTATGTGTTACAAGGATATCTTATATCCTTGCATATCAAACAAAGTCTAATCTAATGTTGGACTTGACAATTGTCTCTAAAAAGTGACTAGGACTTCTTAGAGTATGGCCAAATCAACATTAGAGCTCTAGTGAAGAATATAAACGCAAGTGAGTAGATATCAACAAGGATAACTTTTCTATGATGAAGAAATATCCAAAGAAGTCAAGACAATACATTGAAGAAGTCCCAAAGAAAGGGAAAAATACCCTAGTAAAAAGGGGAGCTTAGACCTAGAAGACAAAACATCTACAAGGAAATCCTTCTCAAAATGAAGTGGAAGCTCAACATGACAAAAATGTAGAGATGGAGTACAAAATCATTATGTTGTAAATGCAGGTCACCCAGTTGCAGATTCGACTCAATGAAAAGGAGGCGGGGTAAAGCTCCATTACTTATCCAAAAGCACAACACCATAATTCATAGGTCCCCTAGTTTTATATCTGAATGGATCCATGTTTTTCACTTGTTTAATTTTAAATCAGTTTGTTAGAATATGTAAATGTTGAAGGATTAGTAGCATGAATATTAAAAAAAATTACGTAGAAATGGAGTAGAAATAGACTTAAAGCAGCGAAAGGAATGCTTTGTTATATGTCCGAGCTTCCATTTTGGAAATTTGAACTCTAGAATGGGTGAAACTCTCATTTTTTCGTAACATATAAAGCCTACTCATTCATGTAAAAAAATAATTATAATAGGTTAACTATTAATGTTCAGTTAATTCATTTATCATGGAAATCCTCATTTACCTATATTTTCACTCAAGATATTAACATGGATGCATATTTGTTTCATAAGATATTAACATGGATGCATATTTGTTGCACTTATGAAGACCATTACTCCACTTTTGTGGTACATGACCATTTTGATAATGCCAAAACATGGAAAACATAGGCTTTTTGCGGAATTATGGGAAACAAAGATGTAGGTTAGTGGTAAAGCATCACATTAGCCATAATTGAAGCTTCTTATTAAATGTAGGTTAGTGGTAAAAAAAGCACACCAACAAAATAGCTTAAAGCTTCTTGGTTGTTGACTTCTTTACCTACCCATAGAGCTCAACGTGGTCATAAGGTTCTAATTTCAAGAACATAACTTTCTATCTGCCCTTATGCATACAATATCTATGTCATTGTAAAGCAATAACGATTGATTAAAGTAAGTTCCAATATCAGACCATATTATAATTAAATATTACCATCACTTGCAATATTTGCTTTAAAAAATAGTGTCCTTTTATTGCAGTTTTTGATGTATGTGCTCCATTATAAGCCACCAACAAAAGAACACGGTTTCAATCTAATTTTCAATATTGTAATAAATATTATCATGGCTTTTAATGTTTAGTTTGATAAAGAGGCTTTCGATGTGTGTTTCACTATATGCCTCCAATAGAATATAAAGAAAAGGAATAACCTATCGACCCAACTATTTCATCAATTGGACGATCAGGATTTTATTTAGGCGGCGGTGGTGCTCTGCAAGGCATTGGATTGGTGCAAATAGTCGAGTCGATAAGTTATTCCTAAAGAAAATAGGTCAGCTTCCATGATTCAAGAAGAGAAATAATACTTTATTTAAAGTAAAATAAAGATAACATTTAAAGCTTAGGTATTTTGTAGACTCGTTATTTCCATTTTTTAAAATAAAACCGAATGATTCACACATTACCTATTAGTGTATTGTCAATTCATTGGTACTCAACGGTCAAGTTAGAGCATGAGAACTTGACACAATTAAAAATTAATACATTTTCAATTGTAAAAAGTAAGGAGTTAACAGTGAAGGATAAACTTATTTTGCTCGATAATCTTTTTCATATTTTCCATTTAAAGCATAACAACAACATATGTAAAATATTGTGTCCACTTCTATTCGTTCTTTAATACTAGTTTGAGCACCACAATCGTTTAAGCGCACCATTATGTTTTACACTATGTTTTTTTTTTAAACTTTAATTTCATTTTAATTAAAAAATGACAATTGGTATACATGTTTTACAATTTCAATTTGTTTTATATGGGGCACACGCATGAGCCTAATTGGAATTGTTTGTGAAGATTCAAAGATAGTGACAATGAGAGTGACAATAACAAGAGAGAGAAGTTAAACTTGTATAATTTTCGACATGAGTGGATGGCTCGAGAGAGATAAATGGAGATATACCCTCACCCTATCACAACACATAGCCATGTTTTTTCTTAGGAATGTCCACCTCCTCAAGTTTTATGAAGAGCTTACATCTGTTGGGGAAGAATGCACTTATTGATCTAGTTGATCTATCGTTAGGATCGTGTTAGGTAGGCAATCTATTTTGGTCGTGATATGTTTTACTATCCAACAAAAGAGGATATTTATTTTATTATTAAGATGTCTAGGAGGTAAGAGAATTTTCCCCATTTCCCTAATATACCACCCAACATTGCAAGAGAGATTCAATTAGTATATGGGTACATAAATGTCACAGCAGAGATTGTTGACCATAGTGACTTTCAGGTAGTTGGTGGCCAATTTTTTTTGCATGCATTTGAGGCAAAGGAGGTTAGGTGTTTGTCATTTTTTATCATGACACAAACCCATTTTTTATCATGACATTGGCAAACTACCTATGATAAATAGTGCATTAATTTCTCTTTGATGTACTATGTAGATAATTTATTTTAGAAGTTGATATTGATTAGTGGTCAACTATTTTTTATGACTATTGGTTTTGTTTCAGATCATTGTATCATTTTTTATGGGAGGTCATTACTCTTGTTTGCACTGAAGCTATTTAATTTTTTTTAGAGGTTTCCTATTACTTAACCAATATTTCCTTTCCTCCCTCCTAGGACAATAGTTGATGTGTTTATGCGTATGTGGGGGCATATATTTCCTAGGAGGGGTCAACAAGAGTGGTTGTGTAGACCAGCTGCTTTAGAGTTTTTGGATTTGTTGTCTAATGAGGATAATCTCATCCTTGATCTTGTAGAGTAGCCATACATGAGGATGGATTGGAAAGTATGTGTCTGATTTTATTGTTATGATTCTTAAATCTTTTACAACAAAAAAATATGTTTTGTCTTCCTTCTTATGCAACAAGTGGCACTCACTTTGGATCTCTCAAGCCTCAGATATAGCAGTTTTACCCAGAATAATTTTTGGGACTAGTTTTTTACTAGTAAAAAACCCTAACTTACACAAAATACAATGTCGAATTTATAATGAACAAGGACTTGAAATTTTTACCACTGGTACCTCACTATTTATTCTAAGGTTGCTAGGAATTTATTTGTCTAGGAAATTTGAAAAAAAATTATAACAAAAGACTTTAATACCAAATGGTATGCACTACCAAATTCCCAAAATAACACAAAAATATAAATAAAGAGTAACCCAAAACCTTGAGAATGAAATAAATAGATAAATAAGAATCCTTTTATAGGGAAAAACATCCTTATGTAATGTATCAAATGCACAAGACAAGATGAGATGATTCTAAAACTAGGTCTCCATGGTATATATATATAGGTGACAAAGGGTAAAATTACAATCATGGTCGAGCAACACAGATAAACCAATATAATCATAGAAATGTAATGTCCCATATGACCAATAAAAACATAACTAATATAATAATAAAAATGTAATTTCACAGTACATAGGGATTAATTAAATTTTACCATTGGATCAACTAAAATCAATGGTCATTTTGTCTCACTATTTGAAAGGATGGGCATATGAGAGATACACACCAAATCATGTTCATTCTTATTTTTCCATCAATGGTATATATTTTCATATGGGAATTTGTATTTGTATGAGGTAGCAGTCAATGAAAAAAACTAATAATTACACTTGGAGATTCATATGATCAACACCTCTTGATTAGATAATAGAGACTAATATCGGAATTTTAAAATCCTATTGCCATTTTTCCAATTCATGTCTCACACAAAACATTGATTATAATAGTTTAGGAGTGCCTTATCCATATTTTAATGTGATCCCTCCAAGTTACACTTGTAGTCGAATTTAGTACTTAGTTCCATCGATTTACCTAGTACATTTTAATAAATTTTGTTCTTGTAGGTTTATTTCTCTTTATGGAGAGGGAGAGAGCCTAATCAAGATTAATTCCCCACAAACCAAAGAGGAGCACTCTTATAGTAAAATACAAGAATGCAGTAGCATATAATAAGGCAAAGGAGATACATGGATGAATATACAAATAGAATAAGAGAGGAGGAACTTAGAAATATTGGGAGGAAGAATAATTAGAAACAAGAATAAGATAGAAAATAAATAAGACAAGGAAGGGAAATGAAGAGGAGGAAAAGATAATGGAGGAGAGAAAAGGAAGTGGGGGAATATGGGAAGAAAGGAAAAGAAGGAAGGTGAAGTAAGAAGGTCGAAGAAGAGAGAGTGTAATTTAGGTAAAAGAATAGTTGCATGATAGGAGGATTTGCAGAGGAAGGAAGAAGGAACCTAAGTAGAAAATACAGATAAAATATTATGTTTTTAGAAATGGTAGGTGAAGTTTGTATGTGTGGATAAGAAAAAGACTAGTATTCCTTGTAATCTCAAAATTTAAAGGGAAATTGAGCCAATTTATTGTGTGAAGTTGAAATTCCTTTGAATCTATAATGTAATTTTAACAAATCTCTAAAGTTCAATAAAAGGCCAATTGAGCTAATTTAATAATGAAATTTCCCTTTCTTGTGTTTTAATTACTATGATTGAGTATTTGTGTCTTTGAACTAATGTTTATGTGAGCTTGAAATCCTATAGTTCTCTCACGTTTGTGTTTTTGTGGATTTAAAATTCTATAGGGGAAGTGTGAATCCAGGACCTATTGTTCCCTTGTATTATTTTTGTGTTGTGGTTTGAATTTTTACGGGGGACCCATATCATCACCTTGATATCAAATCCAATTTATACTATTGTAGTTAGAGCTTTAATAGTTGATGTTGTTGAGTAGAGGTTCAAAGAAAGGAAAGAAGAATGGAAAAACCACCTATGGTTGGGTAGAGTATATGTAGAAGATTGATCCATATCCACAATTGTGATTGTGTGTGGAGTTTCCTTCTAAATTTTGAGAATATAGTAGTTCCAATAAGAGTGGAATCTCGATATATTTTTTGTACATAAATTCAAGTGGAAAAGGATAGAGAAGTAGGGTAGATAGAATTAGTAGTTTGTTGGGTAGAACTATAGTGATTAAGAAATGATACAATGCAACATATGTGTAGAGATGGCCTATATAATGAAAATGAATATTGGAAAATTTAGCACAAGGAGAAGGTCCTATGAAAATTCCTTAGAAGAGACGTATGCAGAGATGAGAAAAATAAAGGGAATCTTTGAATCCTTGGAGGCATCCCAAGGGATAAGGAATAAAACCCATAGTTAAGATAATAGAATGCCTTCAGGAAAGAGGAGGATATAGAAGAAATAGAGGTGATATTAGCAAGAGTGGATGTCATAAAGTAGATTGATAAATACTATCTTACAAAGAAAACAAAATTCCATACTAGAAAGGAAAGGAGAGTGGATAGAGACCTCTCGGTAATAGAAGATAATGATTATGAAGAATATAATGAAGAGAATTAAAGTTAAGATAGTAAATATGAGAGTTGCGAGATCATGGAATGCACATTAGAATAAGGAGAGTTATTGGAAGATGTTCCTTGTAAAATAAATTTTTTATCTGGTAATTTATTAGAGGATACATGTTTTATGTAAATCAATGGCCAACAAGATATAATTGCAACTAAAGAAAAGAATAATGTTGAGATGGTACAATAGAGGTTGAAGAAAAGAAGATTGAATGATTTTAAGAGAAAAATGATGAACACATTAAAGGAACCTTCTATGTGAAGGAGATGGAAGAAAATATACAAGAAATGGAATTGAGAATAAATGAAGAATTGCAATGGGTTTACAACAAAACCGTGTGATCACCTTCTTTTTTAGCTTCCTATTTTTCTTCTAATTAAATTTAAATTTTATTTTTCTTCATTTTTTATAGAAAATAGTGTTATTCCATAGGTCAATTCCACTTGTGGTTTATTAATCACTTTCATTCTAAGTAGACACCAAAGTTGGGACGAACTAGAGTTTGCTTTATCACCTTGATTGCTACCATGTTTTTTTTACTAATACAAATGTTGTTTCTTAACATCAAAATTTGCAATGATCAATGCAACATTTTTTGTTCCATATATAGTGCCATGTTGTGAATTTTTTTCCCATAGCACTATGATTTGTACCATATAATAATCTAACTTGTACCTTGAAACACATTAAATGCATATACATCTAACACACTACCAAATATCTATAGAACACTAAGTTTTACTCATAACATACTAAATAACTAACAAATTGTACTCCTTAACACACTAACACCCTCACACATTCAATTACACCCACTAACATGATACAACCTCAAACACACTAATTTATACCCCCAACACACTAAACCCTTAAAGTATTAACCCATACAACAATAAATTAGCAACTCTCACCCCTTGTAAAACTAACAGCCCACACATACTAACACACATAACCATTAAGACATACACCCTAACATTATCTCCTAACACATTAACATATACCCCTCAATATTCTAACTCACATCACACACACCATTAACAAACTATCCTTGTAACACACTAACACATACCTTCTATTAACATATTAATTAATACTTCCTAACACACTATCCTATATACCCTAACATGATTGTATCTTGAAACACTTTAAATGCATAAACATATTGATTCCTAACGCCGGAGTAAGAAATATTGGTAACATGGTATCTTGAACCCCATAGCACACTAACTACCTAAAAAACTAAACTATGCCCCTTAATACACTAACCCCTAACACAATAAATTGTTCCCCTAACATGTTATGACCCCAAATATATAGTAATGGATATCCCCTAATACATTAAACCATTAAAACACTCATTTGTATTCCATTAATATACTAATTTATGCCACTTGCAAAACTTATATCCTGGAATGCACATAATCATTGATCCATTCACCACAATACAGTACTAATCTAGCATGCAAAATATTGATTTATATGATGATATCATGGAATATTATGCCAAATTGGAAGAAAAGGATGATGGTCATGCTAAATAATTAAATTGTGAAGTTGAGAATGGAGATTCATTTTGAGGACATGACATGCCATTGAGAGTTGTGGATTTATTTAATATTTTTTTATGTTTGTGCATGTTCAAGTACAATGGAAGAAGAAAGAATCCATGTTGATGTTACAAGTGAAGAATGAGATAGTAGTATTTCTACACAAATTGAGCATACATTTGAAGAAGACTGTGAAGGAACATCTCCTTTTATGCTAGTATAGTTAAAGCATAACAGCATGAATTTGAAGGAGACATTGCTAAAGAAATGGAAACCCCATTTAAGAGGTTATAGAGTAGAAAATGGATAATAAAATCAAGGAAAGATATTAGTTGGTAGAATCCATTATTGAATTGAAATATGGTTAAGAAGAGATTTTATTATGATAGATTATTGAAATCAACAAAGAGATGAATTTTACATAGGAATTAATGAATGGAGAATAATGTCAAACAACATAAGGTTGCAAGGAGGGAAGAATATGTGATTTATATTGTAGTAGTTGAACTGGATAAATCTATAATAAAACGTAAGGTTGCAGAATGAATTGAAGATCTTAAAGAGAAAATATACTTAGAGGCTATGGGAGTTGAGGGAAGGTATGAAAGTGCCTCCATTGAAAAACTTAATTGTGAAAGTGGAGAAAACTTATGTGACCAAGAGCAGGAGGATAATGAGTTTGAGAAGGAAGTCCATAAATATGATGGATATGAAGATAGAGATACTTCCCTAGTAGTAGTAAAATGGTATAGTGAGGTTTCCATAGTTATGGATGAAATAATAGATGAAGAGAAGGAAACTTTAAGAGTTACAAAAGAAATAGTCCAAGCTACAAGAGAAGAGAAATAAGAGAGTATGAAGGGAATTTTTGTTTTGTTTGATCATTTATTTATTTTTCTGACTCTATAGGGATTGAGAATAGTGTTAAAACTACTAATCAACACAAGAAAAAGGGAATGAATTGAAGATAAAGGAAAACTAAATTTTGGAGAAAATTCGAAGAGAAGATATATGTTGATGCAAATGTTGTTGAAGAAGATGAGGGCATGATGCTAAGTGTATGCAAGAAGTTAAGGGTACTGGTGAGAAAATTGATTGTTACAAGAAGCATAGTGGTGATAATGATGATGTTGAAGGAGTTGATATAAAAATTGAAATTGCAAAAGGTGAATACATAGATGAAGATCACCTATAAAATTCCAAGGCTAAATATCTTTAGCAACACAAGAAAAAGAAAATGTGAAGATAATGAAACAAATAATATTCTAAATTTTACATATGTAGATAAAAAAAAGATATGAAGGTGAAGAAATTATTAAAGAAAGTAATGAACAAATAGTAAGTACATTATCAAAGGAGGATATGAGGAGGATGAAATGAAAGAAAAAAATTTCATTTCCTTTGAGAAAGGAAGTTTCAGAGAGGAATGTATTGGAGAGATTATTATGCCTTGGAGTACCGAAGAAAAAATATACTATCATTAGTGGATGAAATTGCAAAAAACCATTGGTAATATCTATGTCAATGAGGAGAATGATGAGGATAACATATGGGAGATTATTGCACCTATGCAAAAATAACATGAAATAATTATTGATGAGATAGTGGCATGTGAGAAAAGGGCATAGAATTTTTAGAAGGATCTATGTTTATAAGTGTGAGTGGAAGGAATGAAAGCAATATCTCATTGAATTCCACATGGGGTAATCATAACATAATTCCCAATAAAACAATGAGGTTAGTGTTGAAAGTGAAGATGATATGCATGGTTCAATATATGGCATCAAATAAATGAAAAGAGGACACATAGATATGCATGCATATATGTCCATGCCCTCAACACGAGGATATGTTTTTTCCCTACCTCCATAGTTTCATGTAGGAACATCTAGTATAGATACCAACATTAAGTTTCACACCATCATGGTCAATAACTTAATCCATATTCATAGCACCAAAACATTAGTGGGGTCAACATAAATAAAGCTACGAAGTAAAATTCCAATCAGACTTTATTAGTGAATCAACTTTAATGTATGATCCTCATTTTATCTTTTCATTTATATGCATGGGTGGATGAGGGGTATCAACCAAATCAAGGTTGTTCTTATTTTTCCGTGGACAACCCATATTATCTTATGATAGTTTGTATTTGTATGAGGTATAAGTGAATGGAAAATTCTTAATGCTTGGAGGGTCATCCATTCAAAATTTCTTCATCAAATGACATAGACTAATATCAACATTTAGGTAGCCCTCCAACTACTCTATTTTCCTCTCACACTATTTTCCTCTCACACATCCACTGGATTAAATCATTTCAAGGGTGTCATATCCATATTTTAATGCAATCCCTCCATGTAAAACATGCTAGTAGAATTTAAACTTGGGACAATCTATTTTTCAAAGACATTTAAATTTTTTTATTATGGTAAGTTTATTTTTATTTAGGAAGTGGGGGAGATCCTGATCAAGATTCACTCTGCACATGTTGAAGAGGAAGCCTCTTGGAGGGATATACGAGAACATATTAGTATATAATAATGGATAAGGTATAGGGAAAAATATCCAAGGAGATAATTATGCGAAGAGGAGAATAAGGAGGGGTTCAAGAATATTGGTAGAAAGAAAAATAATAGGGAAGAATAATAAGGCAAGGAATGAGGAAGGAAAATGAAGAGGAAGAAAATGTAATAGAGAAATAAATAAAGGGGAGGAAGATAAGAGAAAAGGAGAAGAGTGAAAAAGAAGGTAGAAGAGAGAATAAGAGAGTATGATACAAACAAAATAAGTTGTTGAAGAGGAAACCTAAGCAACAAATACAAATAAATTTTTGTTTTCAAAAATGTTGGTAAAATTTGTATGCCTAGATAGGACTAATACTAGTAGTCCTTGCAATTTTAATATTTAAAGTAGATTTCATCCCATTTGTAAATATAGTGGAGATGAAATTCCTTTGAGGTTATGGTGTAATTTTCACAAATATTTGAAGTTTATTAGAAGGATAATTGAGTTAGTTTGATAATGAAAATCCCATTTCTTGTGTTTTAATTATTGTGTTTGAGTAGTTTCATCTATAAACTATTTTTTATGTAATCTTTGGAGCATGTAGTGTTATTATGTCTATGTGTTTGTGGATTTGACATTTTGCAAGGGAAGTGTGAATAAAGAGTATGTTGTCCCATTGCCTTCTATTTTTTTTTTATGTTTTGAATTTATGTATGGGAACCCTATCATCACATAACCCCAAAAAACCTATCCTAAACCATTAACTCACCTAATTACACACAACCCTCCTAACCTAAACTACAAAAGACACATAACTAAAATAAGTTGGATAATTGACTATGACAAAAGATACCAAAAATATAATTAGCCTAACTTTCATCTAACCCATTGACCCACCTAAACTACTCCATTAAATTACTTAACTAACACACCTAACCTACCTATCCCATTAACCCACCTCTCCCACAATCCTAACCCACTAACCTTACCAAACCAACCTATACCACTAACATAAGCTACCTAACATAACTCACTAACCAAAACCATATAACCTACCCTGATTGCACACCTAACATACTAAACCTATAGACCCCTAATACTAACCCTTAAACCCTTATCCATGTTCCCAATGTAAATAGGGATAGCTAAGAATGGAAAATTTATGTCCATAAGCCTCAATAAACAATGCCACAAAAAGTAAAAAAGGAGATTATAAGGTCTCTATAAGGACACCAAGGAGATGATACAAGGTCATTATAAGTATTTTTAGGTGACACTATAAGATCATGGTGAGACAACAACATTTCACAATGAAAATTCTAGATTGAGCACAAAAATGAAAAAGATGACACAAAGACACACACAAAAACACTTATAAAAAACTTAAAAGTACTATATGCATCATTTTATTAAGTTTATGCATAAGAAAATAGAAAAAGTCACTAAAAATTCATATTATAGTGGTGTCCAGTGATTCACTTATTTTTCCCATAGTTACTAAAAAATAATATATATCCCATTATAAATTTGATAATCATATATATGAATTATACATTTAATAAGCATTCGCTAATAAATAAATTCGATGATGATAATGATGATGTTGATGACGACGATGACGACGATTATGGTGATGATGGAGATGGCAGTGATGGTGATGATGGTGACAATGGTGATGATGATAATGAAATGAGGGTATAAATATAAAATGAAAGAAAACACATAAATATGTTTTAGAGAGCATAGAAGTAAAGTAAAACACAGATTCTATTAATGAATGAAATGGAAAAACAATGTACACTACAAAGCAGTACAACTATCTACAATGGTGGCAACTTATCTAAGAAGAGATATGTGTCGGTTGCGTTGATTTGCAATATGTGCTACTAAATTTGGTATCCAAATTCGACAGGAGTTCAACTCATTTTAGCGTTGGATAGGGGTCCTCTTAGATGTTAGTTAATTATTGTTAGGAGGACGTTTCTTAAGCAATTGTACAAGGCATTTATTAAGCGATGTCACAAACCTATTTTTTTCTCACCTTCAATATCTTCTAAAATGTCAACAAAATGTCCATTGTTTGTATGAAAAGAAACATCATAATATGCCATTATAATGTTGAAAAAGAGACAACAATTGACGTGGAAGTGGTGTCCACCAAATTTCTAAAAATAGTCGTTTGCAAATAATATTTAACATTGGTGGAGCATCCAAAAAAAGACGCTTCTATATAAACATAATGTCGGATTTACGTCCAAAAAGAGACATCTACAAATGCATTGAGCAAAAAAAAAGTGGATGATTTATCGAAGTAACGTCCAATATTGTCTGAGTAATCAATGTTAGAGTTATGCTATCAACGTTCAACCCACAACACTCAAATGTTAGTGGAACATTCGAAAATATATGTGTGCAAAGTAGATAGAGATGGGGAGATATTCCTTGGGCAAGGTAGTATGTAGTTGACCACAAATGTAGTAATGTGCACTATTTTGGGTGCCATTTTTTTAAAGTTTTTTTCAATCCTTTTTTATTTGAGTGGTCAATTTCTATTTTGAAAATCATCTTACTTTATTGTAATGTGGCTAGTCCAAGTGATATTCTACTTACCAATTCTAACTGCATATCATGGAAATTAAATATGGAGGATTTACTAAGAAGTAAGGGACTATGGATTACCTTGGGAACAAAAATACCCTCCCCCCTAATGCATTAAATAAATCCAAATGGGATAGTAAAAATGATGTATCACTTGGATTTATAGTGTTGACCTAAAATATGGTCAACATAAGATTGAATACAAAGTTTTACAACGAGCTAATATAAAAAAAAATTATAAAAATTACACTAGTGATAAAATTGATAGGATTTTCCTTCACTTATCATGATCCCATCAAAGTCTCCTTGTAGGAAACTATAGGTTCATCCTCCTAGTGTGAAATAAAGTCAATAAAGACAGTGAGATTATTATAGTGTCACTAATATATATGTGATTGCTGATGCTTAAATTTATATGTTGATATGATGTTAATGATGGTTGTATTGTTCTTATTTCCATGGTCATTTACAACTTTCATAATTGTTTAAGTCGATACAAATCAATAGCAATAATGTATGAAAACTTCAACATACTAATTGTGTGAAGAACAAGGTTCATGGACATGAATGTTTTATCATGGTGATTTGTTTGGGTCTTTTACTTTATGGACACCTATAAACAAGTGTTAGCATGCTAGTCAATGGTAACTGTTCCAACAGAAATCTTATAAACTCATATTGCAAAGCTTTGAAAATACAAAGAATGTAATTATTACAATGCCTATACCTATTGGAAACCAAGGCAAGGGTTCGAGGAATCAAGTTTATTCTCATAAGAAAGCATAAAATCAATGATGTCCACCACATGTATTATATGGTCAACATAGTAATGCATTTGAATTTACTTTTCAAAGTCATATTGGGAAATAATATATGAAAAATTTAACATGCAAATCAATGTGAAGAGCAAGGTTCATGGACATGGATTTTTTATCATGGTGATTGATTTCGGTCTTTTACTTGATATACACTTACAAACAAGTGTAAAAATGCTAGTAAATGGTAACTGTAGAGATGGATTTAAAAAATAAAATCAAAGTACAAGGATTTACAAATACAAATCATGGAATTATACAAATACCTATAGCTATTGTAAACCAAGGAAAGCACTTGAGGCCTCAAGTTTATTCTCACAAGAAAGCATAAAATCAATGGTGTCCACCACATGCATTATATGATCAAAACAATAATGCATTTTAATTTACTTTGCAAGTCAATATGTTGGGAAACTGTATGATATGGTAATTCATTTAATTATCAAATTTTAATGTCATGTTTTATGCATTGTGAAAATATTTAATATGGTGGACAGGCTTTATAGGAAGGGAAATAATATTCACATTGGTATGGGAAATATGAATGAGCTCCATATCTTGATTTAGATAACAATTGATTTTGATGGAAGTTCAATTACATTGATATGTTTATGGTGAGGATTCTCAAACTTATATTTTGATCCAATGATGGTAAAAATATCTCACTCTCCAAAACCTCTTAACCTAGAATTCAACCTATTTTTTGCTTGGTGTATGCCACGGTGTATGTGCACTAGAAATGGAAGCAATAGGTTGCATTATATTATGTTAATAAAGGTTTAAATATTTTACTTAATCTTGTCCCTCTTCCACAAAAAATGAATAGGGGAGGGCCATGCTCTACAAAATACTACAACCTATGGAAGGTGTTTATGTGTTTGGATATTGCTTGGTTTTAGACTACAAGAAATCTAATTTCATTGCAAATGAAGTTGCAAAATACAGACATTAAAATGAGTTAGTACTAAAACCATGGTTGAAATTGCATGTATGGCTATTGTGTGATGTCAAGTAGTAGTTTTTTTGTGCAGATGGGTTATTTTTCTCATACCCACAACCTTTTATTTACCCATGCATTTTTTCCATTTTTAAAACCATTAATAACTTCAACTCTTCTAAAATCATGCAAGGCTATTCCAACTCACAAAATCTACATCCCAACACTTTTTTATTGTTTCATATGTGTTAAATCATCAATTTTTTTTGTGTAGGTTCCATCCCTTCGAATTTCCTTTTGCTCATATCCTTTGAATTGAACAAATTGTCATTTGATCAAACTCCATACTTTGGACTATAGTGGGTCAACATTTTAAATTCTATGGGTATCTTTTTCTTCATTTGTTATCCATTAACAATGATAAACTTAAATATTGTTGGCAACTCTATGAGCCATGAGTGTCAACTCTAGGTGAATAAATTCAGAGGTTTCCTCATGCAACTATTGGTAGCCTATTTATTGGTGATTACAAATGTTTAATACTTCACTAAGTATCATCTCAACGCCATGCTCTTGATAGTAGAGAATAGGAGGCCATGAAGGGGTTTTTATTAGCAAATTTTTTTGTGTAACATCAACCCATTTCCTCATTGCTTAACATTTCGACCTCTATTATAAGTTGTGCTTGTGCTCATTTTTTATTGGTAAATGCGTGGTTGGTGTTTTTAGTGGATGTTATTATAATTCACGATAAAATGATTAAAGGAATAAATGTGAATTTAAAAGGTTTGAATACAAGTTTGAATTATTATAGTGGGTTCCTAATAGCATTGAACGCATTACATGCTCATTCGTTTTGGTTTATGTTACAACCACGTAAAATTTTGAGGTTATGCGAATGCTTAGAATGTATCGCAGTGGTTTCAATGCATAGGCGTTCATGTTACTTCCATATATGGGTTTTTAATTTGACATTATTTATTATATTATGATTTCCCATACTTGCATGGAAAAAATGCTAGACTTCCATGATTAGATTTCAAGCATTGGCAATCCAATTAGAGGATGATAATTTTGTTGAACAATGATCTAAAAATAAGCATAAAAATGATGGATTGATGAGTGAAACCATTCGACAAAATCCAAATATTGTGTAGGATTCAACCTAAAGAGAGAGGAATATCTTTTGAAGGTGTCAATGGGTAGCCTTCCTAAAGTTTCACAATACTAGCTCCTTGAAGCTTGGTAATTTACATTATATAGGGAGCACTAGATTTTGCTGTACCACGTCCCAAATCCTATCTAGGAAATCCAAAATCACTATAAACCTATGTTGCAAGAGAAATGCTCACAAGAGATAAGGGGTCTATACCCAATGTTCCCACGCTCCTAGGAGCTTAGGACCGTGTACAAAATAGTCAAAAATTGTAGGGACTGTCATTTGGTATGCAAGAGAATTTTGATTACGTTTGAGGGCCAAGTTGGGAATTCACAATTGGTGTGTCCATAGGTTTTGCGATATTTAGGAAACTACATGTTGTGTGTGCCCATCCAATCAACGATTCCTCAATGCAAGCGCTCCTCCTCAAACTATATGCAAGGTGGTTACATGGTCCTAAGGCCAAGTGCCTAAAACCCTCATCCAAATTATTACTCCATTCTTTCCAAGAACATATCCTCCTCAACAAGTATTCCCTTTTAGAAAGTTCCAAATGCGCTATATGGACCACTTACCACATTAATAAGTGCACCTCCCTAGCACCAATCCAAAGAAAGTATACACCAACTATAATTTGTCTAAAGGTAAGTATAAAATAAACAAGGGGTTAGAAAAATATAAGCCCTTCACATCCCATGAATACTCTCCTATATTGGTGAAAACATTTTCATAAAAAACAAATCTAATATAATGAGCATAATACAAACTTCTTATGGCAACATAACAATTTTTATGGGACACTCTTTTTGCCTATGCTTTATTGGTTGTTTTCTTCCTTCTTCTTCATTTTTGAATTAGACCTAAAAATAAGTTGGCTAAACACCGAGTCCACAAGTCAAGTCGTGGCCAAAGAATAAGGTCAAAGAGGACCTAAAAATAAATATATGGCCAAAGGCCAAGATCATAGAGGATCTAATACCAACATCATGAGCCAAACTAGTTCAACAACTTGATATCCAAAATAAGTAGGATACTATAAAGAAATACATATATGATATACAATATAATTGATATTAATGAATGTGATGTTTTACTAAACCACACGTAATTCTATAAATATCACTAACAACAACATTGAAAAATAGTAAATACAAGGTTGAAAAGCTACCACCCAACTTGATTTTGATTCATTTTCCTTGGTTGATCGAAGCATTTCATGTATCAATCCCGCACTTCCCAAACAATCGAATCACAAAATTAAATTTGAAAGTAATCCAACTACCAACAAGTAGAATAAAAAATGTGTATCAACCAAACATGTAGACATGAAATTCTTTCACCCAAATACTATTTTAAAATTAACACACAAAAACACATTTCCAACTAAACTTTGTATTGTTTTTCCCTTTGAATTGTAAACTATTTTTTAACCTATCATTGTACATTATACATTTGTTGTATTTTTATTCTCAAATATTTATCCCACTTTGTGCAAAGCGTATATTTACTCTATTTTATACTTTCCAATTAGAGGAAATTTGAGGTCTCAAATGGGCCTCCTAAGGAAAATAATAAAATAATATTTATTAATTTTGGAGGAAGAAAGAAAAAAAATACTTTTTTTGTTCGTAATTTCAACATATATCCCTATGCTTTTACTCAAATTTCGAGCAGGAGGGCTTGTTGGATGCGGAATTAAATTATGCATCCAACAAGTACCTACGTTGCATAGTTTTCAAGTGTTTCTTGTTTTTGGGGTAGAGGGGTCCGTCAAAAGTATGCAGCATGGGTACTCGTTGAATGAGAAATTTAATTATGCATCCAACAAGCCCTCCCGCTCGAAATTTGAGTTAAAACATTGGGACATATGTTGAAAATACGAACAAAAAAACTAGTTTTTTTTATGACAAATATGTCAAGTGGACCATTATGGTTGACTCATTTTATTGAAACTATATTGGTTCTTGAATTCCAACTCACAAGAATTTATTTTTGGCTCATTTTCTTATAAGACCTATTTTAGAACCCAAATTTCCTCTAATTGGCATTTTTTACAACTATATTTGAAACATATGGTACCAAAGTTGTTGTTGGGCATGGGTGATCTCATAAATAGTGCATGCATGAATCTATGAACCTAATGGAAACTACACCCTTTACCGTGCACAATTTTCAATGCATATTCCCACATAGCATTTCTTAAGATATCATGGCCAATAAAAATGAATCCTAAAGGAATTTGACTACAACTCCACACATTTCAATAATAATCCCACTACAATGTTTTTTCCTTATGGGAAACATATTCGTTGAGGTATTTTGCAATCTCGACATGAGAATGTTAATGTGTGGGTTTTGGTTTTGTTTCTCCAATTTGAAGTACATGATGGAGAGTGTTGGTGTCATGCAGCATATATAAAACCATAGATTCCACCCTTGATGGTAGATTTGGGAGGCATGACAAGAAGAGTTTATGGTATTTATGTTTGGCCATTCTCTAATCGTTCCCTATGGAAGGTAAATGATAGATTGGTAACATATTTCAAATCTTAAAATACACACACACCGATCATCTAGCACTATATTTATAATTTTTATATAAGGTGGAGATTATTTGTGATGATGGAATCAAATGATGGAAAGAAACTTCATATAGAAATTTTTGGGTATTACATGGAACCAAACTTACACCATGAATGCTGTAATTTCCATTTTTTAATTTTTTACCAAAATGCCCAATTTTCCAAATTTTTCACAATTTTGGCTCTTGACTAGTTTTTTAGTGTCTTGGTCTCCAAATCAGCCCAATTGCTCCCAAATATTAAAATAAGTTGTATGAATGATATAATAACTTAATTATTATGTTCAGGGATGTATTATGTCCCTCCAATAACTTATGTAAGTCTGTACTAAATTCTGAACAAGATAGAGGATTTTATTGGCAATTTTGGGCTCAAATCCCCCCCGAGTAAGTGGTAGAAATGGCTTCCAAAATGTGCAGAAACCCACTCGAATTATTAAATTGAAGTAGGGGATGTGTAGAATACATTATCAGAGACTCATATGCATAACAAATCGACCTCCCATGGATTTTATCACTTATTTCAATTAGATATAAAAACTAGTTTTGGACCCTTGGGGAAATGAGGTGTAGTTTGCTCCAATTTCTATAAAATTCGACCCAATGGCCACAAATTATCAGTTACTGAACATAAAACCCATAATATAATTTAATTACATTCCATTCATCCATAAATCATTAATATTTTATACTTCCATTTGAATCCATCAAGATTACAAGAGTTTACAACAAGGTAGTGGGGAAATGGCACCGTTTCTTCATTATTGAGGAATAATACATGATATTTCTTGGACTTTCGACCTGAGAGATTTCTGAACTTAAATATAAGATAATTTAAATCAGAATAAAAAATACTTGAGCAATAGAAGCTCCCTCAAAGAGATGAATAGCTCACCAAGTGCGCCTCACTCCATAGAGCTGAAATATGGTGAGAAAACCTGAGATGAAAGGAAGAACAAGTTGAACTTGATATGTCCACGATATGCTATAGCTTGCACCTATAACTTATGACTCTATTGAATCTCATTTAAATAATTTATTGGAATCTCCAAACACCAAATAGGATGGGAATCTTTCACCCTCGAAATTGGCTAAGGCATGAACTAGTCATCCACTAGCTCTCTCTCTTCACAATAACAATTTTCACAAATGATCAAAAGGACCTTCTCATGCCCGATCACTACATTTTATAAACATTCGTGGTCTTCTAAGGTTCCAAATATATCCATAAACCAAATCCAAGTCGAATTGGTGTGGCTTCTCATGCTATACCATGTGACCTCTCTCTTCACCTTCCCTCTTCTCCCAAATTCGAGTAGGAGCCTCTTGGCCTTCTCCAACTCCCATGAGCGCCCTCTAGGATGCTCTATTCAGACCTGACATGTCAGATATGTCAGATTTCAGCCTTTAGGTCTGAATTTTGTCATAACTGTCATAGAATCTCCATCATTGGTGTCATAGATGTCATAAATGTAAGGGGAATCTAGCCAAGTGTCCATGAAACTCTCATTTGGCTCTTCAACTCCCCAGGTAAGTTAAAACTAATCCCAAATTCGACATATAAAGTATATGGATAAGTATATCAACCTTATAATCCATCTAAAAACATTAGGCTTCCCATAGATTCGAGATTGCAAGAGGATGATGCCATTTAACATAGGAATTCTAGCTTGAGTGGGCCCCATAGTCTCCATGTGTCTCCATTCTCAATAGCCATTTCATTTTTCACTTGCATTAATTTAATTAAATACATTAAATAAATATGTATTCCTTCTAATGTCTAAACACCATTTATTAGCTCCCTTATTAACTTTCCAATGCTTCCACCAAACCTAGGGAACTAGTTGATCCATATTTATGTAGGAATGCAATAGAATACACAAATAACCATAGAAACAAATATGCAGCGGAAATAACACTTCATTTCATTAATCAAAGAACTGAAACTTGTTTACATACAGAATGGAAATAAACTAGCTAGAGTGCTGGTAGCTTATCTCTGAGAAGAGATGTGGTGGCTACATGCCTTTGAACTCTGTGTTACAATGAGGCTCGAAGGCCTATATATTATTGAGAAACATTGGAAACCCTACACATCCAAAATCATAACCCTAGGAGGTGAAATGCCAGAATGTGGGCCCCATTGGGTAACTTGGTACATCAATTTCTCGGGGTCGTAAATTTGGCATACTACCTCCGTTTGACACGCATGATACATCGTTAGAAAGATATCTTCAAGGACTACATCCATAAATGGAAAATATGAGACCATTCCCATTAAATGCCAAAAAAACGTCATTTACGGCCTCAAAACGGCTCCGGAAGTTTAGGACCCAAAAATAGTAAATTGTGCTACAATTAAGGAAACTGAAAAATTGAAAGAAACAATGGTGGGGGTCCAAGTGGAATAGGTGGGTGGCCACCAATATCCTCTTGGATCATTCCTCCCCCCTTAGGAAGAAATGGTCCCCATTGCATTGAGTTCTTCCATGAGATGAGGAAACTTCTGCTGAACTTGGTCTCTAGTGAACCACTTTCCCTGGTGAAGGAGTTGGCCTGCTTTGACAACTTGATATAGCTGGATATTCTGCTAGCGGGTGTTCTTGATCTGTGTGTCCATAATCCGATTATTTTTGGCTTGTTCCAATCAGTCAGGGTTTAACTTTGTTGGCATGAGTTTTTCTGCCACATATGATGTGTCCAGTAGAGGTGGAAAGTAGGGTCGAAGGCGGTCCACATTGAACACTAGGTGCGGACCAAGAAATGGTGGAATACTGAGCTCAAAGGCATTGTCCCCAATAGCCTTGGTGATGGTGTATGGCCCATATTGGAGTGGGCAAAGCTTGTGGTGGGGTCCAGCGAGGCTCTCCTGCAAATGTAGCCACACTTTTTCACCCACCTAGAAGTTGTGTTGGACTCGATGCTGATCATGTCGCTTCTTATACTTAGCATTGGATCTTCCCAATATGTCATGAACCTATTGGTGAATCTACTGAATGTGCTCAATGAAGTTGTTCGCCTTAGAAACTTTAGATTGGAGATGAGCTGAATCAACCTGAGTAGCTGCAAATGGCATGGCTATGTCAATGGGACATAGTGGCTAGAATCCCAAGCCCACCTAAAAGGTGCTATGGTTAGTTGAGCTGTGGAGGGAGCGATTATAGATATGTTGTACATAGGGGAGGATCTCATCCCAAGTGCATGGATTCTTTGAGTTGTACATGTGCAAAATGTGTACGATCATCTGGTTGATGACCTCTATCTGGCCATTACTCTGGGGATGGAAAGTTGTGGACTTTGTGAGCTTGGTGTCTAGCATTGACCATAGGATAGACCAGAATGTAATAAGGAACTTGTTGTCCCAATCTAAGATTATAGACTGTGGGATCCCAAATTGTACCCACACTCGTTCAAAGAAGAGTTTAGCAGTGGATTCTGCTGTGATATTCTTCTTGTAGGTCACCATTATGGCCATCTTTGAGAATCTGTCGACGACCACGAACACACACTCGTTGTCGTGCTTAGTAGAAGGAAGGCCCGACATGTAATCCATGGAGATGGATTGCCAAGGTTGACTAAGGGTAGGCAATGGATTTTAGAGGCCTTGCTTCTTGATGGACGGTTTGGCAATGGTGCAGGAAGTGTAGGATCAGATTTACTTCCCGATGTCCTGTCAAAGGTTCGGCTAATAGAAATACTTCTGCAGTACTGCCACTATTTTCTCGACCCCAAAATTCCCAGTGACCCGACTGTAGTGCGCTTCCCAAATCATCTTGGCACGCTCACTTGAAGGAACACAAAGGTGTCCCATGTGACATAGTAGTGCATCTTGGAGGTGAAAATTTTGAACTTGGTTTCCCTCTAAAAGCGTCCTGTATGTGTGGCTGAATTCTGGATCACTCTTATAGAGAAGGGGCCAATCAAAGGTCTCATGCCCACAAGAGTTGAGCACGATGGTTATCGCCAAGATCAGTGGTTGGCTGAGGCAATCTGCAACATTATTGGTGCTTCCCTTCTTGTACTTGATATTCAAATGAAACAGTTATATATATGTGGACCACTTTTGATGATGATCATTCTATAATTTCCCTTGTGTTTGTATGAACTGCAGTTGTCGATGGTCTGTGTGGATGATCGTTTCCTTCCCCAAAATTTAATGCTTCCATTGTCGGCAAGCCTATACAATGGAATACATCTCTTTGTCATAAGTGGGATATTTCTGGACTGTGTCAGACAATGTCTCATTGTGATATGCCACTAGATTCCCTTGTTGAGTAAGGACTGCCCTAATAGCATAGTTAGAGGTGTTTGTCTCAATCTCAAATGGTTGTTGCAAGTCTGGTAATGTGAGCACTGGGGCACAATAGAGGCGATGTTTCAATTCTATAAATGCCTTCTGTTGAGTTTCTGACCAGAAGATTTTTGCTTTTTCTCCTCCCTTGGTGACTTGACTCAAGGGCCAAGTGATATGAGAGAATCCCAACATGAACCTGTAGTAGAAATTAGCAAGACCCAGAAAGCTACGAAGCTCTGTTAGAGTATTTGGGGCTGGCCAATCCCGAATGACTTGGATCTTGGTTGGATCCACATGTGCCCCATACTCATCAATAATGTATCCTAGATACTGAACCTGGGTCATGCCAAAAGTGCACTTGTCCAAATTGGCACACAACTTGTGTTGCTGCAACGTTTGGAGGACTTGTCGGATGTGGTGGAGGTACTCTTCCCAAGTCTAGATGAAAATTAGGATGTCATCCAAGTACACTACTACAAATGAATTGGTGAATGTCCGTAAGATGTCGACCATCAGTCTCATGAAGGTTGCAAAAGCATTCATCATCCCGAAAGGCATGGCCAACCATTTTGAAAAGGCCCTCATTGGCTTTGAAGGTAGTCTTCCACACATCGGTCGGTTCAATCCGTACCTGGTGATACTCGTACTTTAAGTCGATCTTGCTAAAATATTTCTCCCCTTTAAGCTAGTCCAGGAGGTCATCAATCTGTGGGATCAGGTACCTATTCTAGATAGTGATCTTGTTCAGCGTCCGACAGTCAATACAGAGTCTCCAAGTCCCATCCTTCTTCTATACCAACACGATCGGGCTCCCACAGGGCGATGAACTTGGCCAGATGTGACCCTTCTACAGCAGCTCCTGAATTTTCCTCTTGATTTCATCATTCTCCATAACAAAGCATCAATAGATCAGTCCATTGGGCAGCGACGCACCTGGGGTCAAATCGATGGGGTGCTTGACCTGACAGTGCAAAGGAACCCTTGTGGATGAGGTGAATATGTCTCGGTACTCCTCCATCACCTTGTCCATTTGTTGTTGTCGTGCAGATGGGCCCTGTCTGGAGGTCGTGGCCACGATCTTCTTCTTACCCTGAGGGTGGATCATCAAGAAAACAAATTTCCTGGTTTTGGAAATGAGCTTACTACATTCTTTTGATGTAACCAAAGAGATAGCGGCAGGAGGTGGTACCTCTGGTATCCTACACAACTTATTTCCCAACGTAATAATAACAGCACATGGCCAAGACTCATACACAGCATGTTGCTTCCATAAGTATGGTTGACCCAATAATACATCACAAACATCAAGAGGAGTAATATCACATAATACCTCATTGATGAAGGGCTTGATGCTGTAGGGAAGGCGGCACTGCTGGCTGACACAGAGATCCCGTCCTTGGTGAAGCCACCAGATGGTGTATGGATGGGAGTGTGCTATGGTTAGCAAGCCCAACCGCTTCATGACCTCTACTGAAATGAGGTTCTTTTGGCTCCCACTGTCGACAATGAACTGTAGCGGGGAGCCCTTTACCGACATCTGGGAGTGGAAAAGACATTCCTCCTCCTCTGAATCTTATGGTTCTTCCTTTTGGATCTTTGTGGTGGAAACAGTGGCATTGGGATCTGCATCGATAATATTCTTCCCTCTATCATTCCCCTTCTCAGGTTCTAATTCAGTGTTAGAGTATGCATCTGATTCGAAAGTATTTATCTCGACCACTAGTGACTGCTTGGCCTGACACTCACTAGTGTTGTGAGTGGGGCTCTTATGGAACTCACACCACTTTCCCACTTCCTTATTCGGCTTCACAGTGTTGTTCTTTGCTTGCGGCTTTGGAAAGTTTTCTTGAGTCGCCATGCCTTGGCTGTGTCCTTGGTTGTACGGTTTGGGGGCACCTTTCACTTGCTTCTGATTCGCAGATCCAAAGTCTCGCTTTTTCGATTTGAATTTTTTCTCAATTTTGGCAGCATACCGGTATGCCGTACCAAGTGAGGAGATGTCGAGGAACTCCATTTTATCCTGAATGTATCTGTGTAGACAACTACAGTACTTCAGCACCAAATGTTTCTCTGAATATTTTATACCCAACTTGGTGCGCAGGGTATGGAACAGATTCATCATCTCATGCACATCTTGATCTCTTTGCTGCCGCAACGTAGTCCATTATATGTACTTTCCCTCATAGATCCCCACGGGATAATATTGTCCCTTTATGGCATCTCGGAATGAATTCCAAGTGGGTACAGTCAAGAACAAAGAGGGTTCCTCCTCATCCTTTCTCTCACAGTAGGTTTCCCACCAGTCCTTAACATGGGGGGAAGCTTTGAGTAGTGAAAAAGTAATCTTTTCCCGGTCGAAAAAGTCCTGAACCGAGAAATATCCTTCTAATAGATTCAACCATATATCTACAACATCTGCATCTATTTGACCATCAAATATGGGAATTTCTAAGTTTACTTATACCTTAAAAGGGGTTGCGCCTCCATAGTGGCTGCTATGCAGATGCGCCGCCAGTGGGAAGTTGTTGAAGGATCTGAGAAAAGTTATCCATCGTCGCATTCCTTTGTTTTTCAAGGGCCTCCTCGAGCAACATTTTGATAGGATATTCTGCACCCTCATCTTTCTTTTCATCCCCCATGGGAGGCCGTCGGGATTTGCGAGGCTAATCTTGCAAAGGTTCAACCAATCGATCCCTAACTCTTTATACGCCGCCCTCGTTGGGGACATGCAAAGAAGGATCGAGAAAGAGCAAATTGCTTTGATACCACTGATCTGGATATATGTAGGAACGTAACAGAATACACAAATAACCATGAAAACAAATATGCAGTGGAAACAACACTTCATTTCATTAATCAAAGAGCTGAAACTTGTTTACATACAGAATGGAAATAAACTAGCTAGAGTGCTGGTAGCTTATCTCTGAGAAGAGATGTGGCAGCTACATGCCTCTAAACTCTATGTTACAATGAGGCTCAAAGGCCTATATATTATTGAGAAACATTGGAAACCCTACACATCCAAAAACCTAACCCTAGGAGGTGAAACCCTAGAATGTGGGCCATGTTGGGTAAATTGGTACATCAACTTCTCGGGGTCGTAACTTTGGCATACTACCTCCGTTTGATGTGCATGATACATCGTTAGAAATATCTCTTCAAGGACTACATTTGTAAATGGAAAATATGAGGCTATTCCCATTCGATGCCAAAAAAATGTCGTTTAGGGCCTCAAAACGACTCCGAAAGTTTAAGACCCGAAAACCGCCAAAAATAGTAAATTGTGCTTCAATTAAGGAAACTGAAAAACTAAAAGAAACAATGGTGGGGTTCCAAGTGGAATAGGTGGGTTTCCACCAATATCCTCCTGGATCACTAGTAGGATTTATGGAATTTTCCTGCTATGCAATTATTTGAATGGGGACATTACAAACGCACTCCCAAGTCCCAACGCCCATTTCATTAAATTTGGATATATTACCCAAAATATAGATTAAAAAAATACAAAACACACTTTCTAAATCCCCAAAAAAACCTTTCTGAAGTGCAAAAACTAGGTTCAAAAGTGCTAAAACATGGTTAAAAATGCAATTTCCTATGTATAATGAACCCCAAAAGTGAAATTTATTATTCAAAAAGTGAAAAATTTTAGTTGAAAAATGAATTTTTGGATAATGAAACTGAGGTTTTTGATTAAAAAATGTGTGTTTCTCAATTGCAAAACTAGGATTTTCGATTAAAAAGTATGATCTTAATAGGGGATCTTAACACATGATTGCAGTAATGGTCATCATAAATGGCCTTAGAACATCATAATTTCTCACACGCGGCACCGTGATTTTGAATTAGAACTACCTACCATCAACATTGAAATTCCAAGCCATGTGATCTAGAAATCCAATCCTTCCCACATCCCCCTAGCAATGTTAAGATATCTCCAAAGTGCACATTATGCAAGGAATTTGAACAAGTGTTGACTATTCCTCCCATCGTGATTCAAGGTGGGAGTAGGTTATCATACCTTTCCACAATAGCTTGAATGTGTCTCTTCACTCCTATCATGAAGAATGTGGGAGACTGCATGAAATGGTTCCCATGTAGGTTGGAGAATTTTCCATTAAAACTGTGGTAATTTAGAGAGCCAGGGATAGAGAAAAGAATTGGCGAAAAAATTGTGCCTGAATTGGAACCAGAAACAGTTATATAGAGGGTTCTTGGGTTCCTATTTTGGTTTGTCACATATTAGGATTCATTTCAGGCTCCAACTATCATTCTTATATATTTTGAAGATTTAAATCTAATATATGGCTAAATATCAATTAGGTCTTCTCAATATTCCATCACATTGTGACACTAACTAAGGTAGTTTCATTAATGAAAATTTTGTATACTGATGGAAGTATCGACCAATCCTTCTATGTGATTATACTTATATGTGGCCCCTTCTACATATATTAAGTAAAACATGGCAAGTATTCCATCCCTTCTACATATACTCATTAATATAGGAAAGGTCAGTTGTCCCTTTCACATATACTGAGTGATAAAGTAAAGGTTGGTAGTCCCTTCCACATATACCCAATGAGACATGAAAGGATGGAAATCCATTCTACATATACCCAATGATACAAGAAATATCGGTCATCCCAATTGCAATATTGGGATTTTTTATTTAAAGCGGGATCTTAACAGGTGATTAGAATGAAATGAATTTTGATGATGAATCCTAAAGGATTTTTACTCTAGATTCTACATACTATATCAACAATATTTCTATTATGGAGGATGTGTTGATTGTCCCTTCTACCTATACCTAGTGATAGAGGGAATTTCGATCGTCCCTTCTACATATACCCAATGATACATGAAAGGTCGTTCATCCCTTCTACATATACCTTGTAATATAGGAAAGGTCGGTCATCCCTTCTACATATATCCAGTGATATAGGAAAGGTCTATCATCCATTATACATATAATTGGTGGTAGGGAAAAGGCCGGTCATCCCTTCTATGTGTACTGTTATAATTTAGATTAAATTTAATATAAGTTAGAACCAAGTGAAATATGGAACAAAAGGATTGCACATGTGCACTATATAGCACTATTGATTGCAAGCAAAGTGGTTTCAGGACTTCCAAAAATCCAAATAAAGCATGAAGGCATTTGTAAGGGATGTGCGCAATAAAATAGCGCAAAGAATAAATTTCCTAGTAGTGATATCAAAGAAAAAGGAATACTTGATATAATCCACTCATATGTCTACGGGCCCATGTCATCAAGCTCACTAAACAAGTATATATACTATGTTTCCTTTATAGAATATTTCTCATGTAAAACTTGCATATATTTCTTGAAAGGGAAAAATGAAGTATTCAACAAGTTCAAGGAACTCAAAGCTTCGGTCCAAAATCAAATTGAAAGGAAGATCAAGAATTTGGGGTCAGATAATGGAGGAGAATTCACCTCGGAAGAATTCTAGGAAATATGCATAGAATCTGGGATTAAGAGGTATTTGAGCACTCCATACAACCCTCAACATAATGGTTTTGCAGAACTAAAGAAATATATAATAATGGAAGCATCAAAAGAAACACCAAATGAACAGGATCGTTCGATGGAATTATGGGAGAAAGAAACAAGGACAGTTGTGTATATCAGGGATGATTTTAAGGAACCATACTTATTTAAAAGTGTATAAATGTTGGCGAATATTGCCAATTCTTAAAACGCCAACTATAAAATGATTGGAAATGTTTTTCAAAAAATATTTTAATTTCCAATGATTTTATATCGTTTATATAATAATTTGGCGATTTTTAGGGTGAAAAAATTTTACCCCATCAAAATTGGGTGAAATAGGGCTTCAAAAAATGGAAAATGACGAATCTTTTTTAGGAGAAAAACATGGAAAAATATCCCATTGGGATAAAATTCGCCCCTAAAATTATCCCTGGTGTATATACAAAACCGTACTCCTCACCAAGTACTCGACAACAATATTTCTGAAGAGGATTTCTTAGGATAGAAACCAGAAGTCATCCATCTCAGAATATTTGGTTGTCCACTGTACATACACATCCCAAAGGAAAAGGGGGGCAATCTCAATCCTTCAGGAAGGAATGGTATATTAGTAGGATACAGTGATACTTTAAAGGCCTACCAAATATACTTGCAAGGATTTAAGAACATCAACATCAACTAAGATGAAACATTCAACAAAGAATCAACATACTCCAAATCCAGAAAACTACCTATTGTAGAAGTTGAAGAACTTGAAGCGACAAGATTTTGAGATAAGGAAATAGGAGAAATAGTTCCAGAAGACCACGAAGATCACGACATGGTAGAACCATAAGATCCTGTAGAACCACTTCAAAAGAAGAATTACAATAAGAGAAAACCAACATGGGAAAGGGAACTAATATAATATGCAAAAAGATATGATGCTCTATATGGGATGCATAGAGAAAGGAAAATACCTAAACCATACAAAAGATATGTGACCTTGATATGTGACATCATTAACAAAGATCCTTCTAACTACAAAGAGGCTACTGAAAATAAAGAATGGAAGGATTCCATGATTGAGGAATAGTAGTCGATTATGAAGAATGATGTCTAGAGAGTTCTAATACCGGAAGGAAAGTCTATCATGACTTTGACATGTATCTATAAGATCAATCCTGTTGCAGATGGTAGAATTGAAAAACACAAGGCAAGATTCATCGTTTGTGGCATGTGTCTTCTCCTAGAAAGAAGGTATAGACTACGAGGAGACATCTTCACCCATAGTGAGATACACTTCCATCATATCTATACCTGCATTGGTTGTAGCAATAAAATGGAAGGTACACCAGATGGATGTCAAGACAACATTCTTGAATGTTGTAGTCGAAGAGGAAGTGTACATGGAGTAGCCACTGGGATTTGAGACACACGACATGGAAACTCAAGTGTATAAATTGGAGAAATCCTTGGATGGATTGAAATAGGAACCCAGGACAAGGTATGGCAGGATGGACAAATTTTTGATGAGCTTAGTATTTACCAAGAGTAAACTGGATTCCAACCTTTAGTTCAAGGTTGAAGGCAGAAGACCGGTGATGCTCTTACTATATGGTGATGACCTGTTTCTAACAGGAGAGGACAAACTCATCATATATGCAAAGAGGAAGCTTGCCACTTAGTTCGAGATGAAATACCTAGGGATGATGCACCATTTATTAGGCATGGAGGTGTGGTAGAGTACAGATGGAATCTTATGTTGATGTATTTGTAACTTCGGAATGTATTCACTTGTATATCTTATATTGTACCCCAATGTTCCTATTAGGAGAATCATTTGTATTTCATTGTACCCCAATGTTCGTATCGGGAAGTAATTATTATAATAAAGTCATGTGAAGTCATTGAGGTTAACCCTCTGTTGTAATTCGGGGCAATAGTCCCCACAATTGAGTTGAGGTTAACCCTCCTTGTTGATCGAGGGGACAATTTCCCCACAGTTGAGGGGCACTAGAGTTATTGTACTCTACTCGAGAATTCGGCCCTAGTAAGTAATTGTCAAGTCAAAAACTAGAATAAATAGAGAGTGAGCCTCTCTATTTGTAATACACACTCAATCAGCTATAAAACATAGGTGAGAGAAGAGGAACTCACACAAGTGAGAGAGAGAGAATAGTTGTTGGAGATCATCTTTCTTTCTTTGGATTTTATTCCTTCCATTGGTGCTCATTCTATATCTGAGGAAGTTGCAGAGTTTTCTCCTTTATGGTTTCCTTGAGGAAAATATTTGTGTCTATTGTCTCTTGTGATTGATTGTTGTGCATGTTATTCTCTAAGATAATATCCTAAGATAATACTGCCTAAATGATAAAAATATAACATGGTATCAAAGCTAACCTGAGAAGAAGACACTATGCAGCTATAGAAGCTAGGGCTTCTTACTTTTTGGGCCTCTCTCCATAGATCATCAGCAAAAGGAGGCTAGGCTAACTCTCCATTGAAGGGTCCATCTTTCTATCGAAGCATAATTTGATTCCGAGCATTTTCAGTTTTTGATCTACCAGTGCAGCAACAATTAGGGATTTTCACATAAGTGGAATTTTCGAGTGAGCCCAGCATAGGATTTCTCTCCTTTTAAAAATCAAAATTTAGAGACCAAGGTTGAAATTTTTGGTTGGGTAAAACTCTAGGAAAGTCAAACCCTAATTTGACCCTGGACCTAAAAAAACTCTAAAATACTAAAACTGGTAGTTTTGGTACATTCACTATATATTGAGATTGGAGAAGGATCAGAAGCTAAAAAATTTATAGGTCAAACACAATTTTGTTCTGAACACTATGTAAAAATTTCAGCCTCAAATTCACTATATTCTGGGAGATATGATTCCTCCAAATCAGGGTTCCAGCCTCTTTCATGATTGATCCCTAAACAGGACACCTAGGGAGAATTGCTATATATCGGGTTATGAAGGTCCAAATGAAAGTTTACAAGATTTTCTAGATATGGAACGGACTGTACTTTCTGTGGTAAAAGCTTCAAACCCTGATGATGAAACTATGACATGTGGAAGTCTGTACAAGTTCACTATACTGAACAGTCCTGAAATAAGTCACCTTGGGAAAACTCTCATAAGTCCCAATTGGTGAAACCAATTATGCTCAAACATGTGGTGTTGAAAAGAGGATAGAAGATTCTACCTTAGTACAAAATTTCAAACACGGAGGAGCAGTATGTTCTGAGATACTGGAGAAACAATATCAAGAATTTCTGTAGAAGAAATTGGAAAACTAGGGCTTTGCTCTGGGAGCTTCCCTCCACTCTTTTCAAAAAAGGAGTACATTGGATAGATCGCCTTCAAGAGGCACATATTTATATCCAATCAAATATGAAAGATTCCAATTTTTGAAAATTAGGGTTTCTATGAAAAATCCTAGATCATCCAGATCTGGAACCAGGATGGACACCTCAAATCGGTAAGATCTAATATTTTGCTATTTACATTTGAGGTTCTCATTTCAAAATGACCTATCACACCATCTTGATGACAATCTTGGTGAAGCTGAAAACTTTCAAGCATGGAAGTATAGGATTTCACTGGTTCTTGAAGAAATGAATTGGACACCTACATAAGTGGAGAGGTTCCAGATCCAGAGGGAGAGGAGGCTAAGGCCTTACACAAGAAGAAATTAGTCAAGGCCAAGAGAATTATTGATGATTCAATCAAGGATCACCTTATACCACAAGTGTCTTCCCTAAAGACACCTAAATATATGTTTGATTCCTTAACCAATGTATTTGAAGGGAATAACATAAATCGGAAGATGACTTTGACAAACCAGTTGAAGAATGTAAAGATCCAGAATGCAGAGACCATACAATCATACTTTACAAGGGTCTCTCAAATAAAAGAACAACTTGAAGCAGTGGATGAAGAAGTAGAGAATGTAGAAATTGTGATAGCCACCTTGAATGGCCTCTCAAGCTCATGGGATTCATTCATTCAAGGAATGTGTTCCAGAAGGAAGTGATTACCTTTAAGAGACTCTGGAAAGAGTGCACACAAGAAGAATCTCGACTCATAATAAGAGAAAAGAATATGGGAGAAACTGAAGATCAATCTTTCACGATTCAAAAAAGATCCCTCAAGCGATGAGGAATATGAAGAACTAAATTCTTGAAGAACCTCTTATCCATATTAGCATTTGCATAAGAAATGGTGTTGTTATGAATGAAGAAGATGATGAATCTAAAAGGAGTCTACCCATGAAACAAATAAAGATAAGTATTCAATTGTCATTCTATGATATTGTTTTGTTATGCATTTGTTTATATTCAGTTGATGTGTTATGCATGATAGAATGTTTTCATTAATGACGGTATACTACTAATATGTATGTGATGGGTAAGTAGCTCATGGTGCCATACAACTCTCCATTGCTACTTATATAGAATGAAACCTCTTTGCTAACATATTGGATTAGTGCACAATCTCAATGATGTCATGGTAGAGATGGAAGGCATCTAGAAAGTTTTCGTGAGATATGGANTTATATGTTTATGCATAAGCATTTTCCATTATGAATATTCTTTATGAAATGTTTCTAACCATAAAACTAATGCATTTGACTTGTAGGAAAGATCACGTACAATCGCTTACAAGAAAAAAAGGATGAGACTTGTTTCGAAGAACATGTGGTGACAGTTCAAGAAATAATCCAAAATGAAGAATGATGACTAGAATGCGATGTCGAAGACCTGAAGGGAAGTCCATAGTATCTTCCATATGGATCTGTAAGATCGAGCATGCAGTAGGATACAAGGCAGGATTCATAGCATGATGCTTCTCATAGAAAGAAGGCATAGACTACGAAGAGACATTTGGAGCCAGTGGGAGTTGAAGCACATGACAGACAGACTCATGTCTGCAAAAGAGGGCATAGTAAGAGCTCATAAGGAAACCATGGGATAACACATACATGAGGATCTTGAATATCACCTAGAGTGATGAAGATATTAACCTTTGCTACAAGGTTGAAGATGAAAGAATATGGAGGATGACAGGATCACAGATGGGTGTGAGAAGATCTTTTGAAAAGGTTCAATATAGATGATTTTGGTATCCAGTGAACCTAGATGGATACATAGAATATTAGTAGCAGAGGAAGCTACTTGTCACTCCATTACAGAATACATAGAGTACGAAAGGTAGAGGGAGAATGATGCTCCGCTTCAGAGGGAGTGACTCCAGAAGATCTTGATATTCGACTGCATGGACATATTACTGATGACTCGAGGATTTACTGAGAGTAATGAAGATTCCAACCTTTGATTCAAGATTGAAGGCAGAAGACCAGTGATGCTCCTATTATATGTCGATGACCTATTCCTAACAGGAAAAGAGGAACTCATTAAAGATGCAAGAAGGAGACTTGCTGCCAAGTTTGAGTGAAGGGACTTGGGAATGATGCACTACTTTCTAGGCATGGAGGTGTCGTATATTGCGGATGGAATCTTCCTTGGACAAGAGAAGTATGTAGTAGAGATCCTGAAGAGGTTCGGGATGATGGACTACAAGGCCATGGCCACACCTATGGCATTGAACCTGAAGCTATTGAGTAATGCTTCATCAAAGACGATTGATTCCATGATGTATCATCAGATAATTTGTTCCTTAATGTACCTGATGAATATGAGACCATATATTTGCTTTACTGTGAACACATTGATACATGTTCACCTAATGGTAGCAAAGCATGCGGTGAGGTACCTAAAGGGTACAATTGATTATGGGCTCAAGTATGAAGTGAATCAGAATATTAACTTGGAGGTTTATGTGGATTCGGATTGGGCAGGCAGTGCCATTGACAAGAAGAGCACTTCGGGGTGTTTCTTAAGTATGAGATCAAGTGTGATATATTGGTTTAGTAGGAAGCAATCTTACATGGCGCTGAGTATAACCAAGGAAAAATATGTTGCCACTTTCTCGACTATGTGGGAGGTAGTATGTTTATTTTGAAAACTACTATTTGATTTGATTGATCTGGCTTGAATTTTTTGATGCAGAGAGGAGCAGTGAAGCTCTAGTATGTGATCCAGATCAAGATCTCTCGAAAGAGGGAGTTCTAGCAAAGCCGGTGAGATAGGTTGTCTGATCTTAAAAACCTAGTGAAGCTCATAGGTTTCTCAGAAGTAAACAGTAATGTAGGTTGTCCTCGGATGTAATCGGTCCTCGTGAAGCTCGTAGGTTATCCTTGGACATAATCATCCCTGATGTGATTCTATGCTAGAAATGGCCAGAGTAAATTTTGAGTACTTTAGGGAGAAGCTTGGTGTTCTCCAGATCGAGGTTCCTTCCAAGGGGAAGTGATGAGTCCATGAGCCTTTTTGACATGGTGGTAGGTGGGGCCTCCCATGATCAAATGTAAGTGTTGTTCCTTTCTGAAATGGTGGTAGGATGGGCCTCCCATGGTCAGATTTAAGTGCAAATCCTTTCTGACATGGTGGCCAGATGGGCTTCCCGTGGTCAGATGTAAGTGCAGAGCCTTTCTAACATGGTGGTAGGTTGGGCCTCCCATGGTTAGATGTAAGTGTAGAGCCTTTTTGACATGGTGGCAAGTTGGGACTCCCATGGTTAGATGTAAGTGCAGAGCCTTTCTGACATGGTGGGAGGATGGGCCTCCCATGGTCAGATGTAAGTGCAGAGCCTTTCTGACATGGTGGGAGGATGGGCCTCCCATGGTTAGATGTAAGTGCAGAGCCTTTCTGACATGGTGGCAGGCTGGGCCTCCCATGGTTGGATGTAAGTTCTGATCCTTTCTGACATGGTGGTAGGTTGGGCCTCCCATGGTCAGATGTGAGTGTTGGGCCTTTTTGACATGGTGGTAGGCTGGGCCTCCCATTGTCAGAAATAAGTGCTGGAAGATCCTTTATGACATGGTGGTAGGTTGGGCCTCCCACGGTCAGATGTGAGTGCTGGGCATTTTTGACATGGTGGAAATCTAGGCCTCCCATGGTCATATGTGAGTGTTGGGCATGCCATTATGACATGGATGTTGGATGTGTTCCTCCCATGGTCAGATATAAGTGTTGGGAGAGCCTTTCCGACATGGTGGCAGGCAGGGCCTCCCATGGTCAGATATAAGCATTGAAGAAGATGAATACCTACATGGAGGCTAGGCCTACAACCAGCATGAAAAAGGGTTGGATCTGTAGAACTTCCTATGACAAGTAGAATTGAGAGATGGAACCATTTGATCAAGATAACGAGAGTAGTAACGATGATGATGATCCAGTGATGATGCATCTTTGATTATGATCCAGTGATGATCCAGCTTTGATGATGATCCAGTGATTATCTAGCTTTGATGATGATCCAGCGACGAAGACTTGTGTTAATGAATTGTGTGAAGAGAATACCTTCCTATTTAAGAGGGAGTGTTGATGCATTTGTAACTTCAAAATGTATTCACTTGTATATCTTATATTGTACCCCGATGTTCCTATAGGGAGAATCATTTGTATTTCATTGTACCCCGATGTTCCTATTAGGAGAGTCATTAATATAATAAATTTATGTAAAGTCATTGAGGTTAACCCTCAGTTGTAATTTGGGGAAATAGTCCCCACAATTGAGTTGAGGTTAACCATCCTTGTTTATTGGGGTGGGGAGGGAATTCCCCACAGCTGAGGGGCACTAGGGTCATTAGAATCTCCTAGAGAAGTCAGCCCTGGTAAGTAATTGTCAAGTCAGAAACTAGTATAAATAGAGAGTGAGCCTCTCTATGTGTAATACACACTCACCCAATTGAGTTGAGGTTAACCCTCATTTGTAAGTCAGAGAAACCATAGAAATCAATCCCTTCCCAATATGAAAGAGAAATAAAACATATAACACTAAAGGATCTCAAAACATACCTTATTCTGGACAGTTGAAGTATATCCCTGTTGAGCCTTTTCTAATCCCGCTTGCTTTAGCAATTTACTCTCAACAACAGTAAACAAGGAAAGCATGCTATATAATATAGTGTTAGGCCTACTCTATCATATATAATCAATAATGCATAAGCGATTAAACACATCCATGGATTCAATATTCATTTAAATGCACATCATTGGAAAGGAAAACATATTTCTATTAATAAAATTAGAGATTACATAAGTGATAACCTCCGTTAGCACGTCTACAAACCGAAGAAACCGAGTCCTCCACCTGGGCCTCCACCACCTCAATCCTCCATCTCTCAATAGCAAGCTCACAAGAAAAGGAAATATTGGGAAGAAAACAAAGTGCTCCAAGGGAAAAAGGGATGCAAACTCGAGCATAAGAAATCCATGACAACAATCGACTACAGTTTTCTTGTTCTTCAATTCCTCTCTTTCAATGTATCCAAGGGGTTCCTTATATAGTGCTTCAATGGCGTAATGGAAGGTCAAATCTGAGTGATCTCGAGACATATGGAAGGCCAATAGAAAAGTGACTCGGATCCACATCAAGGAAAACTCCAAAAATATTTGGACTTATGCACACGTCCCGATGTACGCGGGTTTAAGGGTAATATCCGCGTATATACGCGAGAAAGGGATTAAAAGTCGCGTACCACAAATAATAGGTGTTATTAGGGATGGTATTGGAAACATCAAAGGTACAATAATGGTCCATGGGGTCCAAAGAGACTGCAGAGGGACAGGAAAGGCCATAACAGTGTGATCAACAATGTGTGGTAAAATCAGCTGTAATAGATGCCCCCTAATGTGTGAGGTCAGAGGGGTAACATGATGGCTGAAATACATTATAAATCCATCCTAGAAGTGGAGTGATGAAGAACCAAGTGGAAGAACCAGCCATCCATCAGTATAGTACAATAATCAATCTATGCACATGACTGCAAATACATATGACAGTCCTGGATACATAAGAGTACAATGGCCATGAATAGGCATGATATACAAAATGTAACATGTGTGGTCATCACCATGTACAATATATAATACATCGGAATCTCCATGATGAAGATATACAAAGGATCAATATCTCCATGAAAGCTAAAGATATACAATGGATCAAGATCTCCATAATGGCTGAAGATATCTGACATACACTGGAATCAAGTCACGAGAGCTGAAATCTCATGAACAATGGAATGATCAAGGAAGTAGCATATGTGGAATGCCACCAATATGGAAAGTCTTCTACACATGCCGCTATGAGTACATGTCCTACTATGTGAATAGAGGTGTCGAGGTCAAACATAGTATTCCATCGTCTGATTACCGGTCATTAATGTACACCATTAACAGACGCGAGATCACCCACCGATAATGAAAATGGGAATCAAGGTACTAGAGTGCAATCTAACAAGTGCGAATAAATTCATTGAAGTCAAACACTTGGAAGAATCCATCAATCATGGGACATTGATGTATTCCCAAAAATTGTCGATGGTGAGAGAACCTACCACTGATGATTGTAAGTCTCAAGGCACTCAAATGACTCTAGACTCCTATCCCAGAATAAATGATTTGAAGTCGATGAGATGGAATTTGCTGGAAGAAGGGAATTAAGGCATCCCAAATCAACCAACATGAGGTACTTAGCAATGCTGTATAATGTGGAAGGACTCAAAAAATATGTGCACAAACTAGTAATAGTATCGAGAATGGCCGACATGTAAAGTCAATAAAACTAAGGAATGGCCAACTCAGGATTCAACTTCCTTCGAACAAGAGCATAAAGGCGAATGATGACTGAATGTAAGCAGCATAGACTCGATATACAAACTGGGACATCTCTGCAATGCAAGAGGCATCAACAAAGGCTCCATAGGGACTTGAAGCTTAGCCAATCAGTGGAGGTAAAATCAAAGAAACTATTACAGCTCCTAAAGTCAAACTATCAACCCAACCAATGGATGTGATACATAGTGCTCTATTCGAAGGTGACAGGACTTGACTGCTGCCAAAGACAACATCTTTTTCTGTCCATATTTTTGGTTTTTTTTTGTACTTTTTTAGATATTTTGAAAAGAATAAAAGTGATTTATAGTTACAAATATAGGAGGAGACAAGTGTCAAGGGGAAAACAAACTAGTTCCAAGTACCTATTCTCAATGCAAGGAAACATGTGTAGGATAACGACACTCGGGGGAAAGTCCCCTCCCGGTAAAAATAGGTAATCAAGTTGCAAAAGATATATAAAAAGGCTATGCTAGGCTAGACATGAGACAAGCTCAGGCTTTATGGCTGATAATCAAAGTCAGGGAAGTTGGCGTAAGGCTCAATAAGGCAAGAAAAACTCATGATAATGAAATTACAGCTTTACATTTACAAGGGAGTCCCAGGGAAATGGCCAACATAAAGTTCAAGAGGAGTATGAAGCTCTTGCTCAAAGTCATGGCGGTACTATACAAAGGACTCCCACACCCTAAAGGAGAAATGTCAACATGGGCACCAAACACAAAATAGGATCTAATTAGGGTACCCATGTATGGTAAAGCTCTACCATTCACAACATGTCACTTCTAAAAGTAGCAAGAAGGTTTCGTGACAAGATGGAATGGGTTCGTACCTAAGGTTAAAATGAAATGGTCATAAGGTTATGCAAAATGAAAACAGATGTGAAACCTAACCTATATGCCAGTTTAGACATAATACCTACAATAAGCACGAACGGGTCAAAGTCATGGTCAAAACCACACTCAAAATGGATTCCTACAACATCAAATTAGTTCAAACGGCAAAAAACTGTCAGAAATAGTAAACAACTATAGAAAGTGGGTAAAAATTTCAAAATTTTTCTATAAATAGTGAAAAATTTAAAAATTTTCATACCATTTGAAATTTTTACCCAACATAGTGCATTTGAGCTCAGAACTTTAGAAGCGAATTCCAAGAGCATCGTCCAGCGGAATCCCTCCCCGTTTGATCCAGGTAGATTCTCATGCTCTCCTCTTTCATTTTGATGCAATTTTTTTCAAATTTCATGGGCTATTTAATTTTTTGAGCCATCCAAACTTATGCGTTTCGTCCCATGTGGAAATCAAACCTTTTTTCGCATATAGGACTCGCCATACACGAAAAATGCATCGAAGTCATGTACATATGTGGTTGTTTTGAAAACAGTCATGTACATATGTGGTTGTTTTGAAAACAGTCACATACAGGGCCGCGAACAAGGTTTTAAAGGGTAAATCTTGATAAAAAAACTTGGTTTTTGTGCAGGATAGTGCTAGAGTGGAAAGAAAGAGAGCATGGTGATGTTGAGGAAGTTGTGCAAGGTGATCTCATTACTCAACAAGCGTTAGGGGAATGTGTTTTGTACAAGTGTTGGTGTCTTGGCAGCCTGAGATCCAAACCAAGATTACTCCAGCTACTGGTAAACTATTCGAATCAAGAGTCTGAAACATTTTAGATAGATGGGATGTCACTTGCCATTGAGGTTGAGGACATATATTTCATCACATGTTTGTCTCGATGAGGGAAGATGGTGAGCCTTCGTTCTCATGGGCCAAGAGGTGGGCTGACCATAGATGAGTAAATAGCTGTGTACTGCTTTCCGGAGATGGAAAAGGTTGGGAGTCAAATCCCGACAAAATCTATTCAAATTTTGGGGCTGAAGGCCATACTTTTGGCACTAGGAAGGATTGCAGGGTTGGATTCACTCCATTAGGCCTCACGGCCAATGATGTTCTATGCGGTAGAGTGCATGCGACCTACATTGTATGACTGGAGTACTATTCTACTAAGCAACATGAAACAATAGATCAGTGACTGCAAGATGGGAAGGGTGCAGAACTTTGGGTTTGGAATTATATTGAGCATGTTTTTCTTTGAGCAGGAGCCAGGGATAATCCCTAGGGTAGACATTTCTCCACATGGAGTCCGAGATCCATCCCAGCGACACTGGGAGAATGTCATGCACAGACTGGGTAGAGGTAGGGTGGCTAACCCCTACCCAATAGATTTATTTCCATGGTGGCGGAGACAGATCATTGCCATATATGACTACCCCTATGTAAGGATAAACTTTTGCGAAGATCCAGATATGCCCCTACCACCAGGAGTAGCTTATGGTGACATAGGTAAAGAATCCCAAACCCACTTTTTATGTTTTGAATTATTTATTTATTTTTGTGTTTTTTGATATATTGACTGAAAAGACATGTTTTTGGTGTGACGATACATAGTGACAATCTACCATGTATATGCAGATGTAGGACCATGACAACCATATGGATTCCCTCTTCATTGACAGAGGGGGAGAGGAGATGATATTATGGATGCGGAAGTGGAGTGAACACTCCAAAGCATCCACATGAACTTTGTTCGTTTGACACATAGAGTACCCATGGCGCAAGTCGAGCCGTAGTGTGTTATCATGATCAGAACCCCCCTCCACCTCAGGCTTAGAGACCTGAGTGTGTTCATTTTTGTATAACTGTGTATTATGTATTGCTGGATTCGAAGCCCTAATTTTGCATATGGCACTTATGTATTATGATTTCACTTTTTGGATGTTAATGAAAATCTTTTATGATGATCAATTTTATTTATATTTACATGTGTGTAAAATGTGTGTTTGTGATATGCTTATGGTCTATGAAACAAATTCCAATATAACACAAAGTTAGCATATGAGTCAACAACTTGATTAAAACTTTTTAGAACACATGAATGTATGTTATACTCTCAAATTGTCATTCTAGCAATCTAACACGTAAGAATCTTCGCAATAACATCGGATCCCTAATACGATACAAGCTATTAAGTTGTGAAACCACTAAGTGTGAATCAAGATGTACCTCAAGAGAATGAACACCATGTGAAATGGCATCATGCAATAACTCAATGACAACACTATATTCAGCAATATTGTTTGAAGAGGTTTGTAAACATACGCCTCCTGAAGATAATACTTTACCCGTAGGAGTATAGATCACCCAAGCAGCCGACGCTGAGTTTTGAGTGTGGAAGCTAGCACCATCAGCAAATCCTATGTAAACAGAAGACTCCATCGACATCTGCCATAAGAAACGAAAGCTAATCAACAAACCAAATCACCATAAGAAAACCTAACTATGCAATGAAAAACTGTACAATAATATACAAAAATCATCCCCAGTTGAAGATCATGCATAGTATTTTTTGAGATAGAGCCCATTCCTAGGCTTTGCCAAGGCTGTCCCTTCACAATCAACCAGCTCATAGGAACCTTTCTCTAAGACTTGGTTAACCACATAAGGACCATGCCACATGGAATTAAATTTCCCTACCCCCAAGGGTTCCTTAGATTGATCCCGCAAAAGGACCAAGTCACCTTCACTAAACCTCCTCGAACAGACAAACTTATCATATTGGACCTTGACGCGATGCTTGTTAACCTCTAGAGACAATAAGGCATCTCAGCGTTGCTCATCAAGCTGCTCTAAGTGGACCAAATGCTCTTCCAATGTGGAAGTGTTAGGTAAAATATCCACAACTAGCTTCATAGAATGGATTTCTCATTCAACTGGTAAAACTGACTCCACCCCATGCACAAGTTGATAGGGAGAAAAATTAGTGGCAGTATTAACCACGGTTCTATAGGCCCATAAAGAAGGATATAACATGATATGCCAATTAGTCTTACTTTGTGCGATGGTTCATTGGAGAATAGACTTAAGTGATTTGTTCACTGCTTCAACCTATCCATTTGCCTGAGGGTAATAAGAAAAGGAGTGCTCTTGCTTATATCCTAACTTGGAAGCTAACTCTTCCATCATTTTATTCTGAAAGTGCCTACCATGGTCAGTGACAAGATCTTTCAGAATGCCAAACCGAGTGATAATCTAGTTGAAAATGAAATGCACGGCTATCTCACCATCGAATTTAACTATGGGCATAGCCTCTTCCCATTTCGTGAAGTAATCGACAGCCACAATAATGTGATGATGCTCCCCAGCTGAAGCTGGGTTGCAATCCATAAAATTAATCCCCCACTTGGTGAAGGGATCGATGGTGACAATAGGTTGTAATGGGGTTGGACGCGAGCACATATTACGTGCAAACACTTAGCAAGGGTGGCACTTCTTGACCACATTAATGCAATATTTGAATATGGACAGCCAAAAATAGCCCGCTCTCAAGATATTTTGGGCTGTAGAAAGCCCAGATAAATGACCACCACACACCCCACTATGGCAATCATTCAACACAAACTCAGCCTCATCATATGTAAAACAATGATGCAAAATGGAATCTACCCCATGGTGGTACAAAGTGTTATCCACTATAAGGTAGTTCTTAGGTACATGACGTAATCGTCGCCGCTCATCCCGTGAGAGGTGAGTAGGGACCTTCAATGTTTGCAAATACATGATTATATCCCCATACCAAGGGTCCAAATTCAAGATGAGGAAAATATGCTCATCGACAAAACAATCCCCATAAACCTCCTCCTCCTCCAAACTTGGAAAATTAGATATAAGCTCTGTAAATATTAACAATTTCTTTGATTTTGCCGAAATGAATTCGAGATCAAACTCTTGCAAAATGATAATACATTTATTGTATTTCCTCCCAATCATCCTTCTAGTGAGGACGAACTGAAATGGATTGATATGAGCTATGACCAAGGTTTGGAAAAGGAGAATGTAATGTCTCAAACGCTGAACCACATGAAGGGTAGTCAAGGCTAGCTTCTCCACATGGGAATAGCGAAGTTCCGCATCTATAAGGTTTTGGCTCAAATAATATATGACATTATCATGGAGCTCCTCATCCTCCTGAACCAAAACCATACCAACCGTCTCCATAGGCGCGGCCACATAAATCAAGAAATCACGGCTATAGTCTGGTGGACTAAGCATAGGGGCCATTGCTAAGGCTCGCTTAAGAGCATCGAAAGACTTATGGGCTCGCTCATCCGAGTAAAAAGGGGTGTCCTTCTTCAAAAGACACATAAATCCTTTAGTCAAGTTGGAAAAATTAACCACGAATCTTCGCAAGAAGTTCGCCATGCCTTGTAAAAATTGAAGGTGTCTAATATTACGTGGGGGAGACAATTGGAGTATTGCCTCAACCATTAAGGGATCAACTCTTATACCCTCATTGGATACGATGAATCCTAGTAAATGACCAACAGTCATGTAAAAGATGCACTTATGAGGATTTAAATGAACTTGATAATGACGGCATCTTTCGAACACTAATCTCAAATGATATGGATGATGCACTCTCAAACATGAGTGAGCAGCGAGATCATCCAAATATATTTCAATAATCATTTTAAGATCATGAAATATTAAGGTCATGGCCCACTAAAATGTGGCTCCAACGTTTTTAAGGCTGAAGGGCATCTTTTGGTATGCAAAAGTACCCCAAGGACAAATAATGTGGTCTTATGTTGATCCTCGGGCTTAATCTGAAGTTGATTATATCTAGAAAAACCGTACATAAAGGAAAACACCTCACTTCCCACACACTCATCCAAAATCTGATCAATAAATGGTGTGGGGAAATTATCCTTAGGACAGGCACGATTTAAGTCATGCAAATCAGTGCATATGCGGATCGCTCCCTTCTTCTTATCTATCGAAACAGGATTTGAAACCCACTCTGTCAAGGGAACAGGATAGATAAAACCAACTTTAAGTAGTTTCTCTATCTCAGCTTTAATGGCGGGTGCTTTTCTAGGATTCACCGCACACAAACATTGTCGAACCAGTTTTGCATCGCGATACGTTTTGATCTCATGTTCAACAATACGAGGGTCTATACCCGACATCTCTTCATATGACCAAGAAAAAATGTCACGAAACTCTTTAAACAACTTGTTATACTCCTTGATCTCATCGGAGGAACAACCTGTCTCAATGTAGACATTCTCAATCTTTCCAGGATTACGAGAAATATTGATAGGAATTGTTGGTGATAAATTAGCCATGTTTCCATCAGCCATCTGACCAAGAGATCTTAATGGAACCACAGGGCTACCAATCTTCTCACTTCGAATCTCCTTACATTCATCACACTCCATACGATCGAGCTTAGGAATAAAATATGATCAATGATTCAACTCTTCCCAAGGTTGCTCAACTCTAGACATGGCCTCAAGAATAGCTTCATCCAATGGAAAAACATCATCAAGGAAATCATGTGAGTGAGATGACTCTACTTCCCATGCAGGCAGCACATACGGGTCCCCCTCCTCCATCCGCAAAGAGGAAGGACTAGGCTCTACAACCTTATCAAGATTCGCTTGATACACCACCATTGTTGCAGGAAATGACACGTCTATCTCGACAAGCATACTCAAAGTACTTGATGAAGGAAGTATCCAGGGATCTTCCATATGGGTAGTGCGAAAAGACACCGAATTCGACAAGGATGAAGCCCCACCAAAACTAGACCCAATCATAAGAACGGGCAAAGAAAAACTAAAGGTTCCCATAAGAGAAGGATACATACCTATGCCCACACTCCCAATTTTCAGCTGAGAATGATCGATAAGCAGGATAGAAGCTCTCGATGATGCATTGACACTCGGATTACGGAATGACTTTTGATCAATCATAACAATCTTCCCATTAAACGGAAAGCATATCACTTGAAAGAGGGAAGAATCTACGGCTTGCATACTATACATCCAATTCCTACTTAGTAAAATATTGTAGTCAAGGGGCGCATCAACCACCTCGAGCTCGATTGCAACGGTATTCCCTCCCAATTGCACCTCTAGAGAAGGAAGAATCCCGTGCGGCCAAAACGATCTACCATCGAAATTTGTCAACATAGTGGCAGATTGAGACAATGTGGGATAACCCAAACCCTTCCAACACGACAAACACATCATGAAAGTATCAATGCCTTCATCAATAACAGTACACATGATGGTGTTGTTAAGACACTCTACATGAATCAAAAGAGACGTGTAGCAAGGCAAGCAAGGCTGTATTCCCATGGTTTCAAATTTGATCATGGTAGAAGAGTTATCATCACTAACCCCAAGAGTAGACAACAAGGATTTCCTCTGCGGAGGACAAGTTTGAAGCACTTATAACATGGACATCGCATAAGGAGTCTATCCCAAATCCTCAGCAACTGAATAGTTTTGGGTGGCTCAGGAATTAGGATTGTGCTTCGAATGCTTTAAGACTCCCTTATGAATGCGAGGTGGAGCTTCAGGTTTATTCGTAGGCTTTTCGATTCACAAAGGGGTCTCGGGTGGGGAAGGTTCTTTCCCAAGGTCTAGTTGTGACGAACCATAATATTTCGTACAAGTCACGACTTTAGCAGCACACACCATGTTGATGCAAATGTGACCACTGACTGGAGTCCGACGGATTTTGATTTCCACCCAATTCACAACCAAGATCAATGGTCCTCGAGTTCATATTTTGATTATTGGGTAAAGGATTGGTAAACATAGCTGGGCCCTGTGCTATGAACTTCGAGGAATCCTCCATACAAGGGCACAAGTGAGTGAGATGGTCATCCTTACACAACTTGCAAGGAAACTTCACCTTATGTTTAGACTGTTTGCCCCCCCTAGCATTAGTGTTCTTGTCATTATTATTAGCATTTTCATTCTTGTTCCCACCCTTACGATTATTTTTTCCTTTTTTATTATTCCTTCCAAGTTGTTGGTTGCCTTTTGGGTTCGACGATTGCACAAAAAGTACACTCATTGATTGGGTAGGTTGAGATGAAGCCGTAGCTTGTCCCAACATAGACTAGTTAATTGACAATTAGCTCACTTGTTTCATAACCAATTCCTCAAGTTTGGTACTTATAGAGCCCACAATACCATCGGTATGTGGCCTAGGCTTGATCTTGGGGTCGAAATTCAATCTAGGAGCATTAGGTATAATCTCATAAAAAAATATGGATTGAGCATAGATCAAATCCAACTCTTGTGCCCTAAAGATATCTTGTTCCTTGTTTTGAACTTCATATGTAGAAACATCCTTCGCGATGTAAGGAAACAATGATTTGAGGAACCATTCAAGAAGAAACTCTGGTGGTATAAAGGCTTTGATTAATCATTTCCGTCTATGCCACTCTTGAATATGATCCGAAATGTGTGTGGCTTTGTCTTGTTGGAAGGTCGACAAGAGTTCAATACCGATGTCGTAACGTATAGGTAGTTGGAAATGATTAAGGAAAGTCATAGAAAGATCATCAAATGTAGCATAAGCCCCCCCTAGTAACTCTATGTATCATTTCACCATGGGACCCATTAAAGTGCATTGAAATAGCCTCAAACGAATGGAATAATCATGTAAGTAATTGGAAGAGCACCAAAGGTGGAAAGTGGTGACATGCTCACCAGGATCTTCACCATCCTTACCTACAAACCTGGGAATGTATGAAGGAAGCTTGGTAGGGACTATCGGCCATGCCGGGTTATGAGACATAGGATCATTCATAAATCTCAACAAGTCAGGTAAGTTCAATGTCGCAAGGAAAGGGAGCCTAGGTTGAGACGGTCAATTCCATGCTCCCTGGTAGTTTTGATTCATGTAAGGTTGATTTCTATAAATACCATGGCCTTGGCCATAATAACTTCCTCCCATTTGACCCATGTAGGGCTGCATGGAAGCATTATGATGTGGGGTTCCTTGATTATGAGGTGCTACAAATCCATAATTAGAAGAGTAAGTAGGTTGTTGATACCCATACCCATAGGTTTGGTAGCTATTTCCATACTGCAATCCATAAGAATGTCCATGAGAATCTCCATAAGGTTTTCCACGGGATATACCATGAGAATGTCCATAGGTTGGTATATGGGGAGCTCCACAAGGTGGTACATGAGACGATCCAAAAACATGTACATGACCTGCTGACATAATAGGAGGTACTCAGCTCTGAGATACAACCATGTTAGTAGTCATAAAATGAACATGTCTAGTAGCAACATTCCGTCCTGAAGGCCCACGTGAATTAGGGGGAGGATGAGTCGTTAAAAATGAATTCAAAGGAACGAGGTTCGAAGACGAAGGGACATGTGAAGGAATGTAAGTGGTGTTCCCAATGTTCACTTGTCTTGGTCCTGGTATCTTAATAATATTACTAACACTAGGCCTAGGAGGAGCATGTGAATACGCCTCCACCATCGGGACGAAAGGTGCAATGTGACTAGTGCCCCCAAACCTCTCCGCATGGAAAAGAGTGGGAGTGCCCCCAAGTGTAGTTCTAGGTTCAATCTCTGACTCTGCATGATATTCCAAATTGGGCTTAGGGATATCAGGTATGTCATATCTAATATTAGTAGTGCTTGTGGGTTCATAGTGAGTCTCGTTGCCCGGAAACCAATTTCGGAGACCTGTGAATGAGAGATCATAAACAGACCGTGAAGGTTGCTCATGTGAATGATCATATGTTCTAGTAGGATCTTCCTCCCCAACCTCCTGAGGTGGAGAATACATCTCTGGAATCTCATCCTCGTGATCTCCCATGGTGTGTGAATCAAAGTGAGAAGTAGTCCACCCAGACTGTCTGGTTCTCTCTCCCAAAGGAGGAGGAGACGTGGAAGGTGGAATTCCTGCTAAACAACAAGAATGATAGGGTTCTGCACCCGAATCCACAATGAATCAAAAAATAAAAGTACTCTATCTAATTACGCAAACCCTAGGAAAACTAGCATACACAGAGCATACACCTAAAAATGTAAAGCCAAATCACAAGCAAACCAAGGGTAGGATATGTGAGCTCCTGAATGAAGTAGGTATGTCTCACTTAGGAGAGCCTTGAGACTCCCATACACAACAAGCAGAGGTTTGTAACCAATTATAGTGGCCCTCATCTTCAATGCATATAGCGACTATGGTTTTTGACCCCTACCTAGCCAGGACACCTGCAAAATAACCTCTGTAAATACCCCCTCAATAACCTAAGTAAGGAAACTAAGGTCACCTCGATATAATCAATGCTCAGGAAAACAGTTGCACGCGGGATTAACCATATGGGTAGGCTAACAAAGCTCGAAGCCTGAAATCACAACTAGTACCCCAGGGGTGCACTAGCCAATACCTCAAAGGCCCCCAGATACGAATACAATCCTGGAAATATCTCCAATGCTAATCAATCATAATCAAGGGTCATCCCAATCATAATTTCTCACACTGCCTCATGCTTAACTCCCTTGTAAGAGAAGAATCCTGAGAAACACTAATTATATAAAGGATTTCACACTCTCACCTAGACAGACACCTAATTGTTTTGTCTAGTGGTCTTGGAGAATTAACTCACATTGAACTATTCCAAGACCCTTAAACCTAGTCTTTTTGGTGAACCGTAGAAAAGGAAAGAGTGTAATTCATTTTACTATGTGTTGATTTTAATTGGCTTTATTACTCAAAGGGTAAATGGTAATGCAACTAATGATGTTATGACACAACAAAAAGTAAAATGCACACCTAACAATCAATGCAAATGCACTATGTCGAATGAAAAACAGGGTATGCTACTACGTGAAGTACAAAATTTTTCCTTCAAATGTATATGCAATCATTTCTATATGAAAATATGAGTAATATTCACCAAGCAAACCTAATGAAAGTACCATGCCAATGCAAAATGAAAAGAATGCATAATTATGCAAAAAGCAAAATGTTTTTGTATTTTTTAATTAAATGAGATAAAAAAATCAAAAATATGACTCTACCACCCTCAGACTCTGCAACCACTCACAAACAGCAGCCAAGCAAAGTACTAAGGTAAAAGAGACCTAATGCACTAATCTCAACACAAAAAATAGAAAATGAAATGAAAAGAACATTTTCAAAAATCAAATCAAAAAGAGTCTCTAGTCAAAAACATAGGGGAGATACAGACTCCAAAAGCATCAAAAAAGAGTTAGCAATCATCCAAACTCACCCAACAACACTTAATCTTCCCAAAAAAGAAAAAAATTAGGGCATACGCTACTATTCTCAGTAAACCTGCATACATACACAACTATTCCATGAAAACCTGCATGTACACATGACTGTGAAAGCAAAACCCTCGTATAGGAAGAAAAAGAGAGAAAAATAAGGTAAATGGACAAGCTGAGACAAAATTTACACTACTGGGAAATCATGCCCCCAAACCTGACATAGAAACAAAGAAATCAGAGTAATACAAGCACATTGAATGCCGAAAAACCCCCAAAGAAAAATGAATAGGAACCTCCCCAATATGGTCACCAATTATGTTACGGAGAAAACTTCCTATGGCTTGGGGTGTACCACAATAGACAAAGAAACCGCAGAAATCAATCCCTTCCCAATATGAAAGATAAATAAAACATCTAACACTAAAGGATCTTGAAACATACCTTATTCTGAACAGTTGAAGTAGATCCTTGTTGAGATTTTTCCAATCCCGCTTGCTTTAGAAAGTTACTCTCAACAACAGTAAACAAAGCAAGCATGCTATATAATATAGTATTAGGCTTACTCTAGCATATATAATCAATAATGCATAATCAATTAAACGCATCCATGGATTCAATATTCATTTAAATGCACATCATTGGATAGGAAATAATATTTCTATTAATTAAATCAGAGATTACATAAGTGACAACCTTCGTCCTCCACTTGGGCCTCCACCACCTCAATCCTCCGTCTCTCGATAGCAAGCTCACAAGCAAAGGAAATCTTGGGAATAACACAAAGTGCTCGAAGGGACAAAGGGATGTAGACTCAAGTATAAGCAAGCTACAACAACAATGGACTATAGTTTTCTTGCCCTTCAATTCCTCTCCTTCAACGTATCCAAGGGGTTCCTTATATAGTGCTTCAATGGGGTAATGGAAGGTATAATCTGAGTGATCTCAAGACATATGGAATTCCAAGAGACAAGTGAATCAGATCCACATCAAGGAAAAATCCAAAAATATTTGGACTTATGCACACATCCCGATTTATGCGGGTTTAAGGGTAATATCTACGTATATACGCAAGAAAGGGATTAAAATTCACGTACAATAAATAATAGGTGTTTTTAGGGATGATATTGGAAACATCAAAGGTAAAATAATGGTCCATGGGGTCCAAAGATTCTGCAGAGCGATAGGGAAGGCCATAAAAGTGTGATCAACCATGTGTGGTAAAATCAGCTATAACACCGATGTTCCTATGGGGAGAATCATTTGTATTTCATTGTACCCTGGTGTTCCTATTGGGAGAGTCATTAATATAATAAAGTCATGTAAATTCATTGAGTTTAACCCTTAGTTGTAAGTTGGGGAAATAGTCCCCACAATTGAGTTGAGGTTAACCCTCCTTGTTGATCAGGGGGGGGAGTCCCCATAGTTGAGGGGCACTAGGGTTATTAGACTCTCCTAGAGAAGTCGGTCCTAGTAAGTAATTGTCAAGTCATAAACTAGTATAAATAGAGAGTGAGCCTCTCTATGTGTAATACACACTCACAAAACTATAGTGCATAGGTGAGAGAAGAGGATCTCACACAAGTGAGAGAGAGAACAACTGTTGGAGATCATCTTTTTGTCTTTGGGTTTTACTGCTGCCATTGGTGCTCATTCTATCTTTGAGGAAGTTGCGGGGTTTTCTCCTTTATGGTTTCCCGAGGAAAATATTTGTGTGTATTGTCTCTTGTGATTGATTGTTGTGCATTTTATTCTCTCTGATAATATCCTTAGATAATACTGTCTAATTGATAAAAATCTAACATCTTCCTTGGTCAAGAAAATTATGCAATGGATATTCTGAAGAGATTCGGATTGCTGGATTGTAAGGCGATAACCACACCTATGGCATCGAACTTGAAGCTACTATGTGATCCCTCATTAGAGATAGTTGATGCCATGATTTAGCATCATATGATTGGTTCATTGGTGTACCCAACGAATATGAGACCTAACATATGATTTGTTGTGAACACACCAATCTAGTTCCTGATGGATCCGAGACATGTTCACATGGTGGTTGCAAAGCATGTATTGAGGTACCTAAAGGGTACAGTTAAGTATGGGATCAAGTATGACACAAATCAAAATATTAACATACATGATTATGTTGATTTGTAATGGGAATGCAACTCCACTGACAAGAAGAGCACTTCGGGTTGCTACTTCAGTTTGGGATCTGACATGATCTTCTAGTTTAGCAAGAAGCAGTCCTACGTGGTGCTAAGTACAAATGAGGTAGAGTATGTTGCAGCTTGTTTAGCTAGTTGTGATACATGTTCACTTGGCTTCTGCAAAGCATGTATTGAGGTACCTGAAGGGTACAGTTGATTATGGGATCAAGTATGATGCAAATCAAAATATTAACCTACACGGTTATGTTGATTCGTAATGGGAAGACAACACCACTGATAGAAAGAGGACTTCAGGTTTCTACTTCAGTTTGGGATTCGACATGATCTCCTAGTTTAGAAAGAAGCAATCCTATGTGGTGCTGAGTACAGACGAGGTAGAGTATGCTGCATCCTGTTTAGCTAGTTGTGAGGCAGTTTGGATATGAAATCTATTGTCTGATTTTTTCTATATTGAGTTAGAGAGGCGACTTGCATATTTTGTGACAACCAAAGTTGCGTGAAATTGTCGAAGAACCCGGTGTTCCATGACAAGTCTAAGCATATTGAGATCAAGTACCACAATATTATGGATATGGTATGGATAGAAGCAGTGAAGATCCAGTACGTGGAAATGGATAAAAAGATAGCTAATGTGTTGACCAGGTCGTTGTCCAAAGTAAAGTTAGAATACTTCAAAGAGATACTTGGTGTGATCCAGATCAAGGTCCCTAGAAAGAGGGAATGTCAAGCTCTTGCATGGTGGTAGACATAGGTTTTCCATGGACATAATCAGTCCTAGCATGCTCTCCTACTATGAGATGACGAAATACCAGAAGACATAGATGCACTAAAACAAGATCTCACATGGGAAGGTATACAGGTTGTCCCCAAATGTAATCAGTCAAGGTGTAGTACATAGGTTGTCTCGAGACGTAATCATTTTTTTCAGGTCATACTTGGATGTAATAAGTCCTAGTGTAGTACGTCAGTTATCCCTAGATGTAATGAGTCTTGGAAGATCATCCTTGGATGTAATCAGTCCTGGCGTGGTACGCAGGTTATCCTTGGATGTAATGAGTCCTTGAAGTTGTCCTTGAACTTAATGAGTCTTGGTGTGGTACGGAGGTTGTTATTGGACGTAATCATTCCTTATATGTTGGAGATGATGAGAGGCCACAAGGAATTTAATGTGCGCCTAGGATATTCTCGCATAGTGGTAAACGTAGGTCTTCATTAAGAAGTAATGATTCCTGGCATACTTGTATGTTGGTAGAATGCGGGTTGACTGTGGAGAGACATAATGAACCTTGTGTACTCCCAGGTGATTCTCACATAGTGGTAGATGTAGGTCCTATTTGAGACGTAATGAGTCCCAATGTGCTCCTATGTTGGTAAAACACAAGTGGTATGTCGTATGCATCTGGTTTGTGCTCCATGTACGATGATGAGATGATTCAGATATGATGAGATTATGGTATGAGACACAAGCGATTGTAGTGGCAATGTAATGTATGGTCTTGGGTTGTACCTATGTAATGGATTACTTGTGGATATGATGAATACCTATATGAGGACTAGGCCTACACTCAACATGAGATAGGGTTGGATTTGTAGAAACTTCCTATGACGGATAGATGTGACTTATGTCACTATTCAATGATCAACAAGATGAGGACTAAGGAAGAAAGGACATGATGACTCAACAATTATGGTGTGGCCAGATGTGTTGATGACTCTGGCATGAGAATACCTTCCTAGTTAAGAGGGAGTGTTGTTGTATTTGTAACTTTAGAAGATATTCTGATGTATATTATCATTATATATTGTGGTACCCCCATTGGATATGTGTTTTCCTCCTTTTGGGATGTCATTATTGTATATGGTCATTAAGGTAAAATCTCCATTGTAATCTGGGGCAATAGTCCCCAAGTCAAATATAATAAAATGTATTTTGAGTCTCCCTAGGTGAAGTTGTCCATGTTAGGGTAATATTTAGACCCATTCAAGTTATTAGGTTAGTCACTTGATGTGAATAAATCGGGAGGAACCCTCCCTCATTTATAAACACACTCACTCACTCAAGTTTGCAGGACGATAGAGAGAAGAACAAGGAGTAGAGAGAGAGAGTTGCAAAATACTTCTTGTTCTTGGGTTTTTCCATCTTTTGATATTACCTTAGTGATAGAACTATTATGAGGAAGTTTGCGGGGTTTTCTCCTTTATGGTTTCCCCGAGAAAAATATTTGTGTCTTGTGTATATGCTCTATCTTATGCATCTTGTTGTGCTTTTTATTCTTTCATATAAATATCTTAATCAATTTGAATAAGATTAGAAAAACTAACATAGAGAACCGATTAACAACAAAAAATACATAGTTTTTTCATGCTCTAAAGGAAGGATGGACATGTAGTCCGTGGAGATAAAATCCCAGTGTCTGAATGAAATTGGAAAAGGATGTACAACACCTTATTTTTTATAATAGGTTTGGAAATGGCACAGGTCGTGCATGATCTGATATACCGTACAACCTTTGATCAAAGTTTCATCTAGTAGAAGTAATTATGCATTATTTCCATTATATTATCCAGGCCAAAGTGCACTACCACTTAGCTTCTCGCGCTCTCTTGAAGGAACATAGAGATGGACCATATGGCATAAAATTTCATCGTGAAGATGAAAATTTAAGACTAGTCTTCCTGCTTGTAGTGTTTGATAGGTAATAGTAATTTCAAGGTCATTGTCATATAATTGGGGCCACCTAGATATTGTATATCCACGTGAGTGGAGAATGGTAGTTAACACAACACCCAGAGGAAGCTTGAGGTAATATGAAATCAATTCTGGATACCCTTATTATACTTGATGTTTAGGTGAAACTATTGTAGGTATGTGGACCACTTCTGAAGTGTGGAAATTAATCCCAATCTTAGTAAAATTGAACTCACAAAAATTGCTCAAAGACATGCATAGATCCACTCAAAATTGGAGAATGAAATTGATGTATAACACTAACTTGCATTGTATAAGTTTACACTAGCCAAACTTTTTAATGAGAAGGTTGTAAAAATATATAATTACATCAGATATTTGAATACATAAAAAGGCAAGTTGAATCCTCATAATCAGTAGGCTTACTAAAATAATAATAAATCCCCCCTAGGTGCATAAAACACTTTCCAAATTAGTCAAGGAGGTCATGAATTATCTGAATAAGGAATTTCATCTAATGAGTGATGGAAAGTAAGAGTAATCATGTTTTTAATAGAGAAAAATATGGAGGATGAGTTGGGAAAAAAGTAGGTAGTTTCCATGTGACTAGATTTTACTTTTTCCTCCTTAAATCTGCAGAAAAACAGTCTAATTATGTGAAAGGAAGGAAAGCGCACTTAATAATCTAATAAATCTTTGTAGTTCATAGAATTGTAACTAGGAATATTTCACCTTCTATGGACAGAAGTTGTTCCTCTGGTCTGAATGGTTCAGATCCAAAACAAATGAGTGAACAACAAAGGATGAAGACCTTCCCTGGATGTTGTAGACACCTGGAATGCTGCTTCGATAGTGAACCTGTGTACCTACAAATAGATCAAACATGAAAACACATCAAAGCTACCAGAAAATCATCTACTTATCCATGTTAGTGACTAAGGAATCTAACAACATGTACATGCGAAATCAAAACAACAGTAATGTGGGACAGAAATCAACTTTGCATTAAAGATGTATGGAGAAGCTTACAACCAATGCCTTAGTGTCAACAAGCATCTCCATGAGACAAACAATTCATCCCCATAATATACAATTTTTATCTCTATGCTCTCCAATGGCTTGGGCTAAGTGTTCAATCCAACAACATAACAATACCTCTATAGTTCTCCCTCTCAACTATGGACATGAGCTTGTATTTATAAGGCTCAATGGATAGGGATAGTTGAGAAATTTGTGGATGAGGTGGCTCTAAGATCCTATGATGGGGGATATTGAGCTCAATTGACGCACAATGATAGGGATAAGGGAGGACATAAGGCTCATGATCTAGAAGCCTCGAGAAACTTCTCTTTTTCTCATTTTACCCAGGGTAACTCTTTTCTTCTCTTATGTCAGAGCGGTTTAGATGAGAAACGCTTATGGCCAAAGACCACAGGTGGTGGCACCACTTATAGAAAATAGGATATAGGTGGTGCGAGCAAGGTACCGCTCATGGGACACAAGGAAAGCGCAGTACTGATTTTTTTCATGTAGAATTGACAAACATAGTAGGTTTCCACTCTAAGTGCTGGGATTAAGGGAAAACATGGGATTTGAGGGTCCTATCACATGGTGGTGATAGGATTTGGGTATAACATAATGTCCCCCAAAGCATGAGACTTAGAGGGATATGATAAACAAGAGCTTTGAGAGAACAAGTTGTCACTTTGAGGTGAAAATGTCAGCTAGATCAGAGCATGTCGTCAAGTAGGCATCTGTAGTACATCAATATTTTTTACTCATATACACATGTAACCAACTCATGGCTGCAGACCAATACAAGGCATATCCATGGGAGGAATAAACAAGCATGGCTACTAGAATATAGCGTAGATCCATGTGATAGAGGACTCAAACTTCGACATAGCTACCAGACATACAACGTAGATATATGTCATATAGACTCAAATTTGAGCATAGTCACGGCCATACAAACATGGATCCATTCTAGATATACAAAACTCCATTGCAACCTGGGGGAAAGCAATGAGCACTAAACAAATACCCAGGTTCTTCATCTCATCTTCCACAAAGTACGATTCTATCCATGTGATTACAATAATCTAAAGTCAAACATGGTAGAAACCACTTGATTACTGGCCAATAATGTGAACCATTAACAAGCATGAGGGAGATCACCATTGATGTCAATGATTCCCAAGGTACCCTAGTACAATCTACTGAGTGCGAATAGATGTCCTGATGTCGAACACCTAGTCGATTCTATCGATCAAAGGTCAATGATGTGAACCTATGTTGAGAGTGAGAGAATCTGTCATTAGGGCATACAAATCTCAAGGTACTAAGTTTTGTTTCTAAGACTATTTCCTGGATGATGAGCTGATATCGACGGGAATAGTCTCGTCGAAGGAGGGTCATGATGAGTCCCACATCGACGACACGAAACTTGGAACATAGTTCTGGAATGAAGTGAATAAGGTAATCATAAGACTGACTCAAAAGTACTGACACAGAAACTATTTTGACTGCAGAGATAAAAACTTCTTCAACTTCCCTTTGAACATCGGGTGGCATGACAAAAGACTTTGCAGCATGACTAAACGAGACAAACACACAATGCGATAATGGCCAATGCATTGTTTTGAAAGACTCAAAGGAGTGGCATGACTCATGAAAGTGGATCATCATAGAGATCAGCTGAATACCCAATTGACTAAAATGATATGCGGACAAGTTCCATGTTCAAAGGTAATGACAAACTACTGCCATTTATTTGCAAAATGATTCCCTTCCCATTTCCTCCATAATGATTGATGAGTGCCTCTTTTCGGTTTTACGAGTTCAAAGAGTGTAACAAACACTCGGTATAGCTCATCCAAAGACAAGTCCAAACTAATATGTTTTACGAACTTGAGAGAGGAGGGGTTCATTCCCAAAACAGGTCTCTCAATGTTTAATTTAACGAGTCCAATGAAAGAAAACTTGGTATCGTTCATGTTTATAGAGTCTGAACGACCACAGAAGAAGACTCCAAAGGGTCCTTTTTCGTATGATTTAGTCCCTAAGGCTTGAAAAAGTATAAAATCATACCTTATAGAACTCTTCCAGTCATGATCGGCTAGAGTGTTCCTTTTTCATAAATAGTCTATCCGAACCGAAAAAGAGATAAACTACCGTTGGAGAGACAACTCTTCAAATGTTTTAACGAGCGTGAAGAAGACAAGATTACTCGACAATATTTTCGTATTTAAGGAGCCCAAAAAGAGTTTAAAGAAGACTCCATTAGAATTTTTCATGTTTGAATCCAAAGCACGAAAAAGTAATAAACTAAGCTCAAACCAAATTTCATGTTTTAACCAGAGCACAAAAAATGAAAAGTAATCTCAACACCATCTTACTGTTTTTAATGAGCTCGAAGATCAGTTGAAAGAATGCTCAAATATTGGTTTCATTTTTACACAAGATTGAAACCAATGGGTAAAATATGCTTGAAAAATCCCATTAACATGATATACAGAGGTTGAAATCTTTCCCCCATCATGATTGCTAGCGAAGCTTACCCCTAGCATGGTTGCTAAGGGCTTGACATGCCCCCCAAGTTTCGTCTGATGATTCTTCTTCCATACCCAACCTAAAAAACCTAGTTACTAATTTGAAAATGTTCACCAGGGGGGTAGGAAGAACAAGAATTGGGCAGGTCAAAAGAAGGTTCAAGTTCTAACACTAAAGTGAAGACTCGACTCAAGGGAAGGGGATCTATTTCATTTTTACACAAGCTTGAAACGGAAGGTAACTATTCTTGGAACATGGTTTCATTTTTATGCAATCTTGAAACCAAAAGGTAAACTATGCTTAAGGAAACCTACTCCATTTTTCAACGAGCTTGAAATAGAAAATGAACTATGCTCAAGAATGATTTCATTTTTACGCAAGCTTGAAACCAAAAGGTAAACTATGCTTGAGAAGATCTGTTTCATTTTTTAATGAGCTTGACATAGAATGGGAACTTCGCTCATAAGGATCTGTTTCATTTTTTAACGAGCTTGACATAGAATGGGAACTATGCTCACAACATGATTTCATTTTAATGCAATCTTGAAACCAAAAGGGTAAACTATGCTTAAGGAGTGGTTTTATTTTTTAACGATCTTGAAACCAAAAGTAAACTATGCTCTCATGAGTGGTTTTATTTTTTAATGAGCTTGAAACCAAAAGTAAACTATGCTCTCAGGCATCTGTTTCATTTTTTAACGAGCTTGACACAGAATGGGAACTATGCTCACAGGCATCTATTTCATTTTGTAATGAGCTTGACATAGAATGGGAACTGTGCTCACACATACTCCTACCCAACATGATATCCATAGGTTTGTAGGTTTCCCCCATTACATAAAGGCTAGTAGCTTAACTCCATTATGATGCCCATAGACTAGAGCCATGCCCCCCATTTTACCTATGATGGGAAGAAGCTAACTATAAGAAGGAGAAGGAACCACAAGAACATGCAGTACATTCAATGTATTCTAATGACTAGGAGTAATGCGATGGTCAGGTGTAACAAAAGAAAGCTGAACAATGGTCACAATCTTCCCATCATGGGGAAAATGCATAACCCTAAAGAGTGTGGACACTATGGATTTCGTGGCATAAACATAATCATGTCCAAGGAGTACATTAAAATATAAAGGACCTTGGACCACCATAACATCAATACAGATAGTTTTCCCTCCTAATGTAATAGGTAAATAAGGAAGGGTCCCTAAAGGTGCAGTAGGTCTGCGATTAAAAGCTTGTATCTGATCAGTGGCTGGCACAAGCTGAGGAGAACCTAAAGCTTGCCAAGCAGTTGAGGATAGAATACTAATAGAAGCCCCTTCATCAACAATAGTGTGAAGTATCTGCCTGGAAATAACATTCAAAACTATCTGGAAAGGAACACTCGAATGAAGACGAAACTCTATTAGGTTACTCTAGTCAAAGGAAATAACCTCACTACTTGGAGAGGGTTCTGTCAAAATAGACAAATTTCTTCTTGTCGAGAACAATCAGAAAGAAGCATGAAAACTTCGGCAAGTTTTAGTTCATTCTCTACTGGAAGAGAAGAAGAAGATGAAGATTTGGTCAAAGAGACAACTTCAGTCTTAACACTCTCTGATGAAAGAGAGGGATCGGGTGGAGATGACATCGACTCGACCACTTTAACTTCACTCTCCAAAGGAAGAGTGGGATCAACCAAGGATGGACTTGGGTTGACCACTTCAATGAAAGAGTGGGATCAATTGAGGGTGGAATCGAATCGACCACTTAGTCAACCAGTGGAGGTTCAAGAGACAACTTACAATAACCTATTGGAATCCGTTGACAAGAAAGAGTAATATCTTCCAACAACTTAGAAGCTTCATCTATGAGAGGACAAAGGTAATTAAAGTGCATGTCCTTACAAAGCAAGCAAGGATTTATGACTTTACCCTTTTGACTCTTAAGCAATGGGTCACTGGTTGAAGGAGTATCGTCAACATGATGATTAGAGGTTGATGACATAGATGGTTTGGACCTTTTAGACCACTCTTCTTGTACATGAGAGAGACCAGGACACTTTTTAAGAAGGTGGTCCCCCTTGCAAAGATTACAAGGGAACTTGGGTTTTTCAGGTGTTCTCTTAGAACGGGCACCATCAAGAGAAGATAGTTGCTGCTTTTTCTCTTTCTTATCCTTCTTCTTCTTACCCTTCCCTTTCTTCTTCTTCTTATCCACATGACTACTAACCATAGAGCTTTGGTCAAGCGAATAAGAAGAAAGAGATGAAGCCATAACTGACAAAGGAGGAGAGGGATTAGGTTGAGGTCGATCCTCTCCCAGAGGAGAGGTGACATTTGAGACATTAGGTGTAACAGGAATTACCGAATTAAAAAGTCATACTAGTAATCCTATAGTTAATCTGGAAAGATTTAGAGTGGCAATAAAGGGATGACCAATACCTTCACTTAGAGGGAATACAAAAGGTATACCTTGGAAAGGGACCTCTTGAGTGGTAGTCCCAGATGAGGATGCCATCTCTAAACTCTCTAATAACCCCCTAACTACCATGCACAAGCAAGTACTACTCAAACTAAAAGAAACAAGCAAACATGTGAAAGGAGTGGATAAGAGTCAGGAACCTCACATGATAGGCCAAAAGGATAACTCAAATGGTTTGAGGATTCCTAAAAGGGTCTCCCGATATATGCTAGGTACATGGGAGCTCAAATCGGTAGTAGTGTTGTCTAATGCATAATCATTCACAAGGGGCCTTCCTATATACAATCAAGTACATGAAGTACCTTTCTATATACCTCAAGGGTACGTGAAAGGCCGTTGGATATACCGACAGTACATGGAAGAACTGCGTGAGTCCTGGGATGTAATGTGGACGAGTAACAATAGCTCCTACGCTTAATGACGCCTGAACACGTCTCTAAATTATCACTCAAATTTCTAAAAGTTTTAACCTAGTACTAGCTTTAATTTTATCTTGTGCGTTTAGGTGGAACCATGGAGTGAAAACTTGAATTTAAAGAAGATGCACACTGATCTATATGATAATGCAAGTTTTCCTCTTAAATGAGATTCTACCTAAGAGAGGGAGAGATATTTACTTTTCTTCCCAAAAATGCACACCCAAATGCAAATGCGATTCTATCTTTTCAAACAAAAAGTGAAATATCAATGCACCCCAAACAATCTTCAAAGCAAATAAAAAAGAGATCTAGAGAACGTCAAACATAAATAAACCAAAAATGTTTCCTATCTTTTCATGCTTGAAAAAGATGCATAAAAACTTAATGCAAATATGATTTCACTAACGTTTCCAAACAAAACTAACTCTAAAGCACGCAAAGCTGAAAACATATATTTCTTCTTAATGAAAGTAGGATCTAGAATTTCAAACAATCATGCACAAAACAAGAAGAAAATCGTTCAAAAAACTTGTGAATAAAGCAAAAGAGAGAGAAAACTAAAACTTCTCTTTGAAACAGACAAGGAAATGAAGAACCAATCTTTCCTACCAAGCACTGAAAAAATCAGCATGCAAAAGGAAACAAGAATCACCCAAGCAAAGAAAGACTCAAAACAACATGGATCACTCATGCATTCCAAGTCCAAAACAAACCAAAACCTACTCATGAAAATGAAATGTATATTTCCAATTCCAATGAATAATATCTACAGAAAAGAGAAAGAGGTTTCAAGCAAAGAACATAATGTAGAATCTAATGCAAGAAACACAAACTCTCTTTGAATGCAAAAATAATACAACAATCAAAGCTATTGCAGAATACACAATTCAAGTACACTTCATTTTCATCAAAAAGTAAGCCAAAAACACATAAAAATCAAAATGCAAAGTCTAGAACAAGGCCTACCTAGCACCGCGCAGATGAAGATGCTGATAGGCAGTTTTGAGGCAAAACCACTTCTTGCTCACTGGATTCAGGTGGTGGCACCGCTTATGGCTAACTGGACTCAGGCGGTGGCATCGCTTCTTGCCAAAGGCACATGTGCGGTTCTCTGTAATCACCCAAAACAAAAGGAGAACGATAAATCAAGTTATAAATTGATCATATCAAGTTAAAAGTTGATGGATTGACAGTAACAAAGAGCATAAAAAGTCAAAATAATTCAGATCTAAACATATCTGAAAGTTTCAAACCAAAATTCATTGAGTCAGATAGCAGATCTAACTGAAGAGAGTTGCATATGGATCCTGGATTCGTACAAGAGTTCAAGAACTGAGGAAGATCAGAACAACTGATATATGTACTGTTCCCCAATGAATTCGCCATATTTGTAACCAGGAATATTTCACCTTTTGCAGACAGAAGTTGTTCCTCTGGTTTGAATGGTTCAGATCCAGAACAAATGAGTGAATGACAAAGGATGAAGACCTTCCCTGGATGTCATAGACACCTGGAATGTTGCTTCGATAGTGAACCTGTGTACCTACAAACAGATCAAACATGCAAACACATCAAAGCTACCAGAAAATCATCTACTTATCCATGTTAGTGACTAAGGAATCTAACAACATGTACATGTGAAATCAAAACAACAGTAATGAGGGACGGAAATCAGCTTTGCATTAAACATGTATGGAGAAGCTTACAACCATTTCCTTAGTGTCGAAAAGCATCTCCATGAAACAAACACTTCATCCCCATAAGCTCCGACTTTGCTCTCTATGCTCTCCAATGGCTTGGGATAAGTGGTCAATCCAACAGCATAACAATACCTCTATAGTTCTTCCCCTCAACTATGGACATGAGCTTGTATTTATAAGGCTCAATAGATAGGAATAGTTGAGAGATTTTTTGATGAGGTGGCTCTAAGATCCTATGATGGGGGATCTCGAGCCCAATTGACCCACAATGATAGGGATAAGGGAGGACAAAAGGCTCATGATCTAGAAGCCTCGAGAAACTTCTCTTTTTCCCATTTTACCCAAGGTACCACTTTTCTTCTCTTATGACAGAGCAGTTTAGATGAGAAATGCTTCTAGACAAAAGACCATATGCGGTGGCACCGCTTATGGAAAACATGATACAGGCGGTGCAAGTAAGGTACCACTCATGGGCCACAAGGAAATCCCAGTGCTTAGTTTTTTCATGTAGAATTGACAAACAGAGTAGGTTTCCACTCTAAGTGCTGGGATTAAGGGAAAACATGGGAGTTAAGGGTCTTATCACATGGTGGTGACAGGATTTGGGTATAACAAGAATATTATCCAAAATTTGTGTGGGGTGCTCATGGATGTAATCAATACAAGATTTGACCAAGTGGTGCAAGTGGAGGCTAACTACCTAGTTTAGAACCTAGGAAATTAATTAAGAAGATTAATATAATATATTCTAAGTATGGAGATGGTTTTTTAGTATTATAACATGAAGGTGATCATTATGTAACATTTTTTGTGTCTTCATGAATTGCAAGGGATTTTAGTCATTGTGGATGATTGTCTCCCTTCTCAAGATGCAGTATTTGCATTGGAAACAAGCTTACACAATGGAGTGCATATCCTTGTCATAGGTAAGATATGTATGAAAATAACTAAAGAGATTCTTGTTGTGATAGGTCATTGGATTTCCACGTTAAGTTAGGAATGCACCAATATAATAGTCAGAGGAATTTTCCTAAATCTAAAAGTGGTGTTCCATGTCTACCAGAGTGAGAACTAACATTGAGTAGAGTCATTATTTCAGATCCTTGAATTTTTTTGTTCCGTCTCACCCCAAGAAAACTTGGTTTTGGATCCATCCTTAGTCACTTGGCTTAAGGGCCAAGAAATTTGAGAGAGAATAGACAAAAATATATGATAAAACTTGGTGAGGCCCATAAATATGCAGAACTCTATTAGATTCATCATAGAATACTAATCATGAATTACTTTTGTCTTGGCTAGGTCCACATGCACCCCATTTTCATCCATGATGTATCCAAGATGTTGAATGCTTATTTCTTCAAATTGCCACATAATTTTTGTTGTTGGGTGATCAAGGTATCATGAATTTATTGTAAATGTTCCATCCAAATCATGTTGAAGATAAGGATGATGTCTAGATATACAACCACAAAAGAGTTTGTGAATGGCCTTAAGATATCATCCATCATCCTCATGAATATTGCTTGAGTATTAGTGAATCCAAAAGGCATGACTAGCCACTCAAAAAGGCCTTGTTTAGACTTGAATGATATCTTCGATATATTATTTTTCTCAATCGATACATGGTGGTAGCCCAAATTCATATGAATCGTAGTGAAGAAATTGGAACCCTTAAATTGACCAAGAAAATCATTAATTTCAGGGATTGGGTATTGATTCTTGATGATGACTTTGTTTAAGGATTTGCGATCAATACAACATCACCATGTCCCATCCTTTTTTTGCACCAACATAATTGGTCTCCTATAGGGTGAGGATATCAGTCGAATATGGCCCTTTTAGATTAGCACTTGAATCTGACATTTTATTTCCTCATTCTCTAGAAGAGAGTGCATGTGCATTGAGCCATTAGGTAGAGGAGAACCCGGGTATAAATTCAATTAAATGATTTACCTAGAAGTGCATAGGAACCCATTTAGGGAAGGAAAATGTATCTTTGTGTTCCTCTATAACCATGTCCACATACTTATGTTATGTATAAAAAACTTACATTCAAGATGTGGCAGTCTCAATGACCTTCTGTCTTCTTTCCAATTGAACCATGAAGTGGACAAATTTCCTAGTATAATATATTACCTTCCAACATTACTTGATTAAGGAGGATGTAGTAATCAAAGCTAACTCAAGTATCATGTAGTGTTGGCCTCCCAAAGTAGCAGTGGGACTATAGGGCCTAGACTCATAAACAACATGATGTTTCCACATATATACTATGTCCTAAAATAACATCACAAACTTGACATGGGAAAACATTACACATTACCTCATCCTTGAAGAGCTTGATTCCATAGGATAGGTGGCACAATTGATTGGCACATATATTTTGTCCCTAGCTCAACCAATCGATGTTGTATGGTTGCAAATGTGGCATTGTTAGAACCTTCAACTGCTTGATGACTTCCACCAAGATTAGGTTCTTCTAGCTACCACTATCAACAATGAAATGTAGATGAATCCACTTTACTCACATCCTTAAATGGAATAGGTGCTCCCCTCCCTCTAGATCCTATGGATGTTCCATTTGGATCTTTGTGGTTGTGATGGTGGCATTGGGTTATGTGTCAATGATTTGTGTCCCTTTATCTTGATGTGAATCATATTTTGAGCAATATTCTGGCTCATGGTATTTTATCTCCTTCAATAATGATTGTTTTGAGTAGCATTCATCGGTTTTGTGCCATGGCATTTTGTGGAACTCTTACCACTTTCTAGCCTCCTTCTTCAACTTCCTGTTACCCTTGTTTATCTATGGCTTCAGATGATTTCATGAGTTTGGTTAGCCTTAATTTTTTCTTTGTTCCATGATTTAGGGACACCTTTACCGTACTTCTACTACGATTTATTTGCATACCCAAACTCCCATTTATTCCTTTACTTAATGTTTTGCTCGATTTTGAAGGCATATCAATAAGAGGCTCTCAATGAGGAGATGTCTAGGAAATTCATCTATGTTTGGATGTACCTATGTAGGCTATTGTGATACTTCAATACCAAGTTCAATTCATTTTCTTTGATACCCATCTTTGAGGAAAAGGTATGGAATATATTGATGAACTTTGACACCATTTGGTCTCTCTCTTTGCGCAAAGTTTTCCATCTCGTGTACTAGTCATCATAGTTTCCAATAGGTTAGAATTCATTCTTGAGGAAATCAACAAAAGACTCCTAAATTGGTTTTGTTTTGTATGTTGTATACTCATATTTTTCATGCCTCTCGCAATACCCATCCCGCCAATATTTGACATTGGGGAGGGACTTGAGGAGTGTGAAGGAGATATTTTCACTATTGAATTTTTTTTTTAAGTAATAACCTTGTAATATATTTAACCATTGCTCAAAGTATATTCATCTATATGGCCTTCAAATAAAGAAATGTCAAAAGTTAACTTGTACCTTGAAGGATTTTATGCACCTATGAAATGGTTTCAAATTGAAGGTGCCTCTGCCACCATTGGTATTCATTGAAATATCTAGGTGAAATATCCATCATGTCATTCCTCTTCTGCACAAAGAATTTGTCAAGAAACAATCTAATGCAATATATTTCTCTGTCATTTCTCTTTTACTCTTCCATGTGAGTCTACTTGATTAAATGATTGTGGAATTCCCAGAGCTCAATAGGTTTGAGACCCAACTCTCGATACCTTTATATAGTCAAGGACATGAACTGAGAAATAACAAAGAGAATATTTCTCTAATACCATTAATTTGGATTATCTTGAGAATGAAATGCGAGAAGCAATATAAAAAGACACACACACACACAAATATGTTGCAAAGGGCATAGTAGTAAAGTGAAACCCAGGTTCTATTAATGAACTAAATGGAATAACATTGTAAACCACAAAGCAATACAAATAGCTAGAATGGTGGCAACTTATCTCTAAAGAGAGATGTGTCGCTTGTGCCCATTCACAAGATGCCCATTACAATAGGGAAAAGTGTCTTTTTAACATAAAGTATGAAACCCTAAGAGGCAAATAAACCCTAAATATCCAAAACCCTAACCCTAGGATATGAAGCGACAAAAGGAATGTAGGCCCTGAGGAGTATAGTTGACACATAAACTTCCCAAGTGCACAACTTCCACCTACAAACTTCATTTTGGGTGCACAATAGCACATTGGAAATATCTCAAATATAAGAACAACTTTCGACAGGTATATGAAGTTTTTTTACTATTCCAAGAATGTTTAGGTCCTCAAATGAAAGTTTGGGACCCAAAAAATTGTAAAATATTGTCAATGAGATGGAGAACTGTTGTGAGTTAGTGGAAGAGGTGGGTCACCACCAATATCCACCAAGATGATGATGATGATGATGAAAACAACTATGGCAATGACGTCCATTTAGACCAACTTTGGTCTATTGAACCTAAAGGTAAGGAGTCACTTGGTTTTCTTTAGAATTTTATCTCTATGCTCGAAAATCTTTAAGTGAAGCATTCCTAAATCATCATAGTTGTGATGAGTTCAAATTTTAGGAAGGTCAGTCTTGCAGCAAATATTTTGAAATTGCACTCTAATGTTTGTTCAAAATACATCAATATATAACTTTTCATCTATTTTGGCACTTTCTAGTTGGAAAATGGGATGAATTGGCTTGTAGGGCCCATTTTAGGGGCATGGGGTCCAAAACCTTCTATGGACCATTTGAGGGATAAAATAATGTTCTTTTGGGTCAAAATTTTGTAAGAATTGCTCTTATTCCCTTAATATTTTTCTACACTTCAATACCTTTCCAACAATGTAAGAATTACCTCAATCAGTGTTTTTATGAGGAACTTATGCTTCCTGCGAGTTGACCTATCTAGTTGACTACCCAAGTATTGAGTGGATTCCATGTTAGCTCTAATTCCCCACACATGTGGAGCTTTTCACATGTGAACTTTCAGAAACATTCTAGAGGGTCTAAAACCCTAACCCTCATTGGGAGTTGAGGCATGTACAAACCCTGGAACTAACCCTAGATGGATATCAAGCTATGATAAATATCAAGTCATTAAGAGGAGAAGGGGTTCCATTCTAATGACGTTATTATATTGTTCCATAGTTGAGCAACAGTAAGGGAGTGGATATTAGAGAATAATGAAGGAAGTAATAGATCCTACAGTAGTCGTGTAGGCCACAATGTCAGAGGTAACTCCATGGTGAGTACTATTTTAGTTATATTTTCATTATATATTGGAGAAGAAAAGATCAAGGCATAGTCCTCACTTTTGGCCAGATTTTTCGACATAGTGGGTTTTCCCAGCTCGAATCTTGTGTTTTTTTGTTTGGATGTTTTTTTTTTCCCTAGTTATTTTTCTTTCAATTCTAACTTGTTTATCATTATGTGGAATTAAGGTAACACAATGAATTAAGTTGTAAGATTCATTGTGACAAATTGTTCTAATGGACTATCCACAACATTTTACAAATCAAATATGGGTATACACAAAACATTCTATGAGAAATTGATTTTCGTAATCAACCCTCTTGGTGTCACAAAGATGAAAAATTCTTTCAACACATAAAGTTTTCAGATTTATCTAACACCATGTTTCACTATAAAACTCTATATATACACACACACACTCACGCAAAATCCAAATCATTCCTATACAAAGTCATTCTAGCATCATTTGGAGCATATGGTATGTACTTTATTTCTTATGAAATATTTTCCTTTATTTTACTTAGGTTCCATGACAATTATTTTAATGTCAATCTCCTTTCTCTCCATATTAGTTGTACTTAAGAATACAAGGGTATATGGAATTATTTACGTATATATGCTTCTATTTATGGAAATTTATTTCCTTTGGTTCAAGGAATTTTCCGTTGTATCAATGACAAAATCGTAAAAACATGGGTATTACTATTTCTCACATCTTCAAAATCCCCACATATATTCCATGCACAAAATCTTTCCATGCCCCTAAACGAAAGGGATATTTCCCAACATCTTTGTATCTTTGCTTTTAGTGCAAAGTATTTTTTATTTATTATAAATTTGTTTCATTTTATTCTTCCAAAATATGTATAATATTAAAGGAAGGGGAGTCAACTATATTCAAGAGGAAGGGTTTTTTCCTTAATCATGCAAGTAATAGAAAAGGATATCCTTTGTGCATGGTGAGATAATTACAGCGTGGACATGGTGAGATACTTTATGTATTATGATTTTATAATCATAGTATATTGCATTAAATTTTATAATCATAGTATATTGTATTAAGATTTTATGATCTTTGTTGTCGAATGGCATATTGTACTAAAATTTTGTAATTTAGATTTTTTATTTTAATATAAAAATATTATACTAAGATTTTGTATCAAAAATATTTTTGTTAAGCAATTTTTTTATCTTTTATGAATTTTGGGAAATTAAAATATTTTAATATTAAAATATGTTTATTTATTATATTATGTAAAAAAATAGGTTTAATTTTTTAAGTGTTTTAATTTGTTTTGTATGTTTAATAAAATATGAAATTTAGATATATTTATGGAGATTATGATTCTTATATATTATAGTTTTGTTATGTAATTTATTAAATTTTAAATTTGAAGTTTTGATTTATAATTTGAAAAGAAAATATAATTCATTTTTATTGGACCGATATTAATATGGTATGCTTAGTTGTTCTTTTTTATTCACTGAAGAGTCATTATTGATTGATCTCCACTATAATCTAATATTTACATACACTTGAATCTACATGGATGTGTATTTCAAGGATGCGCTCCTATATGAAATTGAATTGTAGTGGGATGGACACATGTATAAACTTGTACTATGAACATATCCCTTTAAATGCAATGGTTTCTATGATTAAAATTGTTGGCTCCTTCATTTTTGGTGGAACCAAGCCATGGAAGATAGAAGCAATCAACAAGGTGGAATTTGTGGAAGGAAACATGGTGTAAGGAGAAGTGCATAATAAAGATGCCATCATAGAAAATGTTGATTTATAATCGTCTTGACGTTGTCAAAAGAAACCACTCCAACATGTATAAAATGCCTACGCAAACCAAATAAAATGTTGTTTTCTATTGAGGAATAGGGATTCCACACCCCTATTATGCCCCCCCCCCCTCTCAAACTTATTAAGATTCCATTCCCCTTCCTTGTATCTAGGACTTTGCTCCCAACTAGGATTTAGGACTGTGCCCTAATCATAGATCCAAGACTCCAGATATTGATCTTCCATGTTTTAGGACTTTGCGCCCTAAACTCCATGGCTTATCATCTATTGACTTAGAAACACCGTGTTTCCCTCAAGGTACTGAATGTGAGCACTTACCCATCTGATGGTTCATTGGAATGGTCTTGTTCCAAGGCCTGCACACATCACAGTCTCACAAATCAAATGCATTAAATAACATCCATAACAAAATGAATACAATTGTGTTTTACCAGATGTGTAGGTGTGACTTCCACAATCACTTCATCTTTGATGGAACAACTTCCATAGTACTTTGATATTAAATAAATTACTTGAACCATAGTCATTTCAAATCACATTTTCCCAAATGTGTATATGAATTTCACAGCCATTTTGATCCTATAGAAACGACTTCCATAGTCATTTATGAACCAAGCATCCCTGCTAGAAAATAATTAAGTCCCCTTGACATATCCTTCTCATTGCAAGGTTAAGTGTGCATAATCATACAATACATGTATCATTAATAAAACCATGATCAACTACCTGTTCCACTGTAATATCTCGATTTTGACCCCTATTGCATTAAAATTGTACATGATGTAAATATCGTTATTTAATCATGGTGAGGAGCTCAAGGCCAAGGCCCTGCCATCAATTTAGTGTTTTATGTATGGGAAATTAAAAATCGATACCTATGATTTGTGTTCTAGACAGACACATTATAAATGGAGATATCATGTAAAAAAGCAATTTAATAAAATACCCATAACTAGTTATGCAATGCAACAAGAGAAGGGGGGCATGATTTCACAAGGAATAGGGAGGTAAATTATTCAAACCATTGCGCCAATAGGGTTGAGCCAAATGTCAATGGGAGAACCCATAAACTCTCAACTACCCATTTTTTCTTATGCACCCAATCATTTAATTCTTCCAAAAGTTGGTTGGGGTAGTTAATGCATTGGGAATGGAGAGGTATTGCAATCCATTTCGTATTGGGGCAAGCCATCATTTTTTAAAAATGTATTTTTAATTATGGGGCAAGAAAACTCCAAGAAATTTGTGCCCAAACCATTCTTCACCCACGTTTTTCTGTTCCTCACGCAATTGGAGCTTGTTGGGTGTTTTCCCTCACGATTTCCTGCATTTTCGTCATTCTTCTCCATGCTTGGAAACCTGTTTTTGTATTGCTCAGTGGCCAGGAAGGGAGATTCACAATTTTGGGGTGTATGGAGGTCGGTTTTGCTCCTGTAATGTCCATGAATGTTTTCTAAAACCGATTTTTCTCTCCCAGGGTTGTTTTCCCTTCTACCAATTTGCTTTTTGGTTCCTAAGACGTTTTTCATCATGCCCAACTCTTGTGTTTGTTGTTATGTGCACCCTTGTTTTGAAAGACTTAGGATTGGAAGAGGCCTAGAATTGGATTGATAAGCCTAGTAAAGAGAGGAACCTCAAGACATATCAAGAGGGGTTGGTTATCTTCTATGCACACCCTTAAGAGCACTAAAATGGAAGGTATGGCTTGAGGGACTATGTAGCAGTGAAGTGAAAACTTCCTTGTGTTGGGTGTGTAGGTATTGTGAAGGCCAAGTTAAAGAGATCTTGTGGAGGTGTCCATAGCTCTGTAATTGATCTCACTAGCTTAGCGATTCTACCTTTCCACTGCCTTAACGGTGTGATAAACCCAACTGTAGATTGGCTTAACTAAACCTTGTTGTGTGTTTGGCTATGTGTGAGCCTGTTGTTCCCTTTTTCCTTGTGTAAATCATGCCTAGATTGTGGGTGGAAGTTGAGAGATTGATGAGAAAAAATGGCCTATGGTTGGGTGGAACGTTGTAGCAACATATCTAGTTGCTCAGGGCAACTCAATTTCAAGATAATTTCTCTCTTGTATTTAATTTATGCAATGTATTTGCTTTATGAATTATTATGAGCATATTGAATGTATTGAATGAGATTTTCTTCCACTGTATATTATTGCATTATGCATCTACATATACTTTTACTTTCAATGCATTCTTGATTATGTTCATGGGGCTAGATCCTCGGTTATTATGGCAGAGCAGCGCAACAGTCGTGTCCTCTCCTTGTTGAGAGAGAGGGGGGATGGGACATGACACTATGGTATTAGAGATAAGTTGTAGCATTGGGCCTAAATGGGCCAATTTGAATAGTTACATAGGTAAGAGCATCCTCTATTGAGCACTGACCAGCAGAGAAAGGTAGAAAAAATTTCAACATTTTTCTAAGTATAGACATGTCGGCAAAAATTGGGGAGTTTCACCGATAGATGTCAGAAGAAATGGGTGAGTTTCATAGACACATGTCGGCAAATCTTAGCAAGTTTCACCGATACATCTCGGTAAGATTTGTCGAGATCGCCGCGAAACAGAAAATTTTCAAAGTGTTTTTGAAAATTTGCATGTTGGCAAGATTTACCGAGTTCGTCGATGCAGGTCGAAAAACTTTGGAGAGTCTATTGACACATCGAAAGAAACTGGTGATTTTTCCAACAAAGAAAGAAAGAAAAAGTTTCCAAATTTTTTCTCAGTGTTGAAATTTCCATGTCGGCAAGTTAAGCTGAGTTTTTCGGCACATGTCAAAAAAAACTGGTGAGTTTTCCGACAAATAAAGAAAAATTTTCAAAAAAATCTCTAAGCGTTGGAAATTTCCATGTCGGAAGAAAAAGCTAAGTTTTGTTGATACGTCGAAAAAAACTCATGAGTTTTGTCGATACGTCATATAAACTTGGTGATTTTTGTCGAGATAAACTTGACAATTTTTACTAATACGTTGGATAAACTTGGCAAGTTTTGTCGACACATCGGAAGCAAAAGCTGAGTTTTTCTGACATGTCAGAAGGAAAAGCTGAGTTTTTCCAATTGACACAAAAGGGTGAGTTGCACTGATATGTGTTAAGAAAAATTGGCGATTTTTTGCGACACATCGAAAGAAAAAGGTGAGATGCGCCGACATGTCTAAGAAAATAAACGAGTTCGTCGATCAAAGGAAAAATGATAAATCCGTCGAAACAAAGAATTTCATCAATTTTTCAGTGGGATTTGTAGGTGCTAGAAAATTGAAAAATGGCTGTGAACTTATGCGCCAGATTGCGCGAAATCGCAATCCCCCTTGACCCCCATCATCCCCCTGAGACAGTCGTTGATTGTGAGAAAGGTCTATGTTTTGACAAGTTGTCAATATAGGATTTTTCCAAATGAAGGTAAGAAATTTATAGATTTTTGAAGAAGGTCATGCAAAAAAAAAAAAATTTATGAACACGTTTAGTCACATTGAAGGAAAAATTCCACATAGTGTAGTTTGGAAAATTTGTTCTTGGTTTGGACAAAAATATCAACATCCTGAATGATGCACAGGATCCCTATGATCCCAAGGTGGATCTCGTGGGATAAAACATACAGGTTGAGAATGTTGGAATAGAATCCAATGGGAGAAGAAATCAAGAGACTCTCCTAGATATTGCAACCACCATGAGGATCCTAAGGGTGGAGTTGCAAAGTTGCAAAGAAGATAATGAAAGGATGATTAAAGCTCAGGAAGAACAAAATCAGTTGAATGCAGCCATGTTACAGAGTTTGAAAGACATCCAAATGCAGAAAAAATCTGGGCATCAGACAACAAATCCAGAAGGGAGTAGGAGTAGCTCAAGGAGAAATTCATGCAAGAGGTCCAGTAGCTCAAGAAGAGTTTCTAGATATAGAACGTATACTCCAGTAATATATTCTAGTGGATCATCTAACTATGAAGAATCCATTACGGGTTTAAGCTCTTCATATCACATGAGTAAGAGGAAGAAGCATTACAAGAACAATTCATATGCAGAATTTAAGAAGGCAAAGCCTCCTACATTTGATGGTGAGGTAAAATATGGTCAAGAAGTTGAAGCTTGGCTTCTTGGGATGAGAAAGTGTTTCCAAGTCCAAGAATACTCTTGAAATATTAAGACAAGGGTATCCATCTTAAAATTAAATGGAAGAGCATCTATATGGTGGGAGCACCTCAGGCAAGTAAAGAAGATCAATGAAAGAAAGATTGTGTGGAAACAGTTCAAAAAATATTTCAAGCAAAAGTACCTCTCTGATAGGTACTATGATGATAAGATTAAAGAGTTCCATGCGCTGAAATTGGGAAATTGACCATGGAAGAATATGCAAACAAATTCTTGGAACTGCCGAGGTATGTTAGGTATATTCAAGATAATAAGGTCAAAAACTAGTGTTTTCTAAGTGGGCTACCTTTGGACTATAAAGATAGGATTGAATTTGATGAACCTCGTACTCTAGAAGAGGAAATAAGGAAGGACAAGTATTGCTATGAGCAAAAAAAAAGAAAACCTGATTTCCATAAGGCATGTAAGGACAAGAGGAATGAGAAGTTTGACTAAAGGAAGAAAGGTTTCAAACCCTCTAACCTCCAAAATCAGCAAAAGAATCCATCACAAGCTGTGACTAAGCCATCCAGAATGATGGGAGACAAGCCAAGAGATCCAAAGGAGCCAAGAGAACCACTTCAATGTTGGGTATGTGGAGGAGACCATATGCTTAGGAACTGTTCACATTGGAATGGGAATGTAAGTCAAGTTCACACCATCCAAGGAGCTGAAACTATGGGTCAAGTGGTGAGGACCATCCTTAGAATTTATGCAGCACTAAAGGACTGCCAGGAAGATCATCAATCAATTGTAGTTGAATTTGAAGGTAATATTGCTAAAAAAATTGTTTCTATCTTGATTGACCCTGGATCTACTCACAATTACCACCCCTAAAATTGTTGAGATTTCTGCTTTGAAGAAATTAAATCATAGCAAATCGTGGTTAGTTCAACTAGACACTGGAACCAAGAGAAAATTTAGTGAAATTGTAGAGAAATGTCCATTAGATATGGATGGGCTATTCACTTATGAAAACTTGAATATTCTGCCACTTGGTTCATATGATATTCTCATCGGAATGGACTAATTAGAAACACACAAGCTTAAACTTGACTGCTACAATAAGCCATTTGAATGCATGCATGAAGAAGGAAACCCAAGGGTTGTTAGGTAGTTTTCAGCAATGCAATTGAAGAATTTCTCTAGGAAAGGTTGTCGATTATATGCGGCCCATGTTTTGGAGGAAACTAAAAACGAAACTCCTAAGTTGGAGAATTATCATGTATTGCAAGAATTCAGAGATTTTTTTCCTGATGAGATTCCAAGACTTCCTCCAAAGAGAGACATTAATTTTACAATTGAACTTGTGTCAGGAGCCGCACCAATGTCCAAGACACCCTACAGTATGAGCACACTAGAATTTCTAGAGCTTAAAATGCAGTTACAAGAGTTGTTGGAAAAGAAATATATCAGGCCGAGTGTGTCCCCATGGGGAGCACCAGTTCTATTTGTGAAAAAGAAAGATGGGACACTCAGGTTATATATTGACTACAGTCAGTTGAACAAAGTTACTTTGAATAATATATACCCATTACCTCGAATTGATGACCTTTTTTATCAAATGAGAGGAGCAAAGGTAGTTTGAAAAATTGACTTGAGGCATGGTTACCATCAGGTAAGAATCAAAGAGGAAGATATTCATAAGACGACCTTTATAACAAGGTATGCGCACTATGAGTTTGTGGTGGTACCATTTGGTCTCACAAATGCAGTAGCTACAATCATGTGTCTCATGAATAGTGTTTTTAGCAAGTATCTCGATAAGTTTGTTCTTGTATTCCTAGATGACATTATTATTTATTCTAAGAATGAAGAAGAGCATGAAGAACATTTGAGAATGACATTGCAGTTGCTTAGGGAGCATAAGTTGTATGCAAAGTTGAGCAAATGTGACTTTTATAAAGATAAAATTCATTATTTGGGTCACATTATCTCAGATGAAGGAATATATGTGGAGCATAAGAAGATTGAGTCCATTAAGTATTTACCAACTCCAAGAAATGTGACAGATGTGAGATCCTTTATGGGACTTGTCGGGTACTACAAAAGGTTCATTGAAGGATTCTCCAAGGTCGCACATTCAATCACTTCCTTGCAAAAAAAAGGGATAAAGTTTGAATGGACACCAAGATCTGAGGAAATATTTCAACTGTTGAAGAATCTTCTTATGAGTGCACCAATTTTGAAAATTGCAAACCCAGAAAAAGGCTTTATGGTGTTTACCGATGCATGCAATTAAGGACTTGGACGATTTCTTATGCAAGACAACCACGTGGTATGCTATGAGTCAAGAAAGTTGAAGGAGCATGAGAAGAACTATGCTACTCATGATTTAGAACTTCCATCCATAGTACATGCTCTAAATATGTGGAGACATTACTTAATGGGAAGGAAATTTGAGCTAAGGATAGACCATTGTGGTCTGAAATACTTGTTTGATCAGCCAACTTTAAATGTTAGGCAAGCTAGATGGTTGGAATTTTTGTGTGAATTTAATTTTGAAATAAAACACATAAAAGGAAAAGAAAACAAGGTGGCTAATCCAATCAGTTGGAAGGTACATGAAATGCATGTGGCATCTCTTAGTACTTTCCAACCAGATTTGAGGCAACGGATTATTATTACTGAAGATGAAGCATACGTACAGATAAATGACAAGTTGTAGCAGCAAAACTTTGAAAGGAAGTACGAAGGATATAAATTGGAAGGAGATGAAATCCTTACTTATAATAATATAATTTATATTCCAAATGTGGCAGACTTGAGGAGGATTGTTATGGATGAAATCCATAAAGCTCCATATTCTACTCACCCAGGATATCAGAAAACAATTTCTACTGCCAGAAAGAAGTATTTTTTGGCTGAGAATAAAAAAGGACATTGCTGAGTATATTTCTAAGTGCATGAAATGTCAGTAAGTGAAAGTTAAACATCAACACCTAGCAGGGTTGTTGCAACCTTTGTCAATCCCATAATGGAAATGGGAAGTCATTTCCATGGATTTTATTATAGGGTTTCCAATGACTATGATACAACATGATTCCATCATGGTTGTGGTGGGAGAGTTAATAAAGGCATCAAATTTTATACCAGTCAAGTCCACATATAAAGCTGATTCCATTGCAAATATTTTCATGAAGGAAATTTTCAGATTGCATGGATTACCTAAGGCAATACTTTTTGACAAGGATACCAAGTTTACTTCAAATTTTTGGAAGGGTATTTTTGCATATTTGGGTACAAAGTTGAACTTTAGCACCACCTATCATCCTCAAACCGATGGGAAAATAGAAAAATTAAATCGGGAACTTGAATACATGCTTCACATGTATGTAATGGACAAACCATCAAAGTGGGAGGACTATTTACACTTGGTATATTTTGCATATAATAATGGGAAGCAAGCATCACAAGGAATGTTTCCATATGAGGATTTATATGGAAGAAGGTGTAGGACACCAATGACTTGGGATAATCCAGTGAATAGAATTGTGCTTGGTCCAGAATTACTTAAGGAAATGGAACAAGAGGTTGCAAAGATTGGGAAGAACTTGAACGCAACCCAAGATAGACAGAAGAACTATGTTGACAACCATAGATTGCATAAGGAGTTTAGTGTTGGGGATCATGTTCATTTTAGAGTAATGCCAAGGAAGAGTTCCTTGAATCTTGGGAGTTGTGCCAAGCTATCACCTAGATATTGTGGGGCATTTGAAGTGATTGAAAGAACAGGGCTAGTTGCATATAGACTTGCATTTCCTACTAGCACTAGATATCATACTGCTTTTCATGTCTCTTTGCTTAATAAATATGTACATGATCCTAACCATGTGATTAATCGAGATGTGATACAAGTGGAACCTGGCGGAGAGTTTCAAATCAATCCATTTCACATCCTAGACAAGAAGGTAACTGTGCTTCCAAACCAAGCCGTTGAATAGGTAAAAGTACAATGAAGGCACTACGGTCCCAATGAGGCCACATACGAGCTAAAGGATTCCATGAGATTTTTGGATTTATCTAACACTGTGTTTCGCTATAAAACTCATTATATATATATATATATAATTTTTATTTCATACTAACGCAAAATCAAAACCTCTCTTATACAAAGTCATTCTAACATCATTTGGAGCATATGGTATGTACTTTATTTCTTATGAAATTTTTTCCTTTATTTTACTTAGGCTCCATGACAATTATTTTAATGTCAATCTCGTTTCTCTCCATATTAGTTGTACTTAAGAATACATGAGTATAGGGAATTATTTAGGAATATATGCTTCTATTTATGGAAACTTATTTCCTTTTGTTAAAGGAATTTTCTATTGTATCAATGACAAAATCGTAAAAATATGGGTATTACTTTTTCTCACATCTTCAAAATCCCCACATATATTCCATGCACAAAATATTTACATTCCCTTAAATGTAGAAGGACGAAAGGGATATTTCTATTCGGGTACATAGGGTACTCCCAAAAGGCCGAACACCTAGAGCAACCACTCCACACAAATAGATCACAGATCAATACACCGATGTTTGTCACGTGGTTAAAACCCTCAGAGGGAAACAGTCCACGGCCCCATCCAAATAGCTACTTGGAGCAATGTATTATGCAAAAGAAGAAAGTTACAAATGAGCTTCTCATAATCGATCAACTAGCCAAGGACCCTCCATGCAAGATCATGGACCAATCGGGTGTTAAGCCAAGGATCAATGGTAGGTATGATCTAAGAGAATTTGAACCATCAGATCACTTTATGTCTAGAACATATCATGACCGTCGGATTAGAATATTTACAAATGCATACTAAAGAAACACACTTTACCTAAAGAATATATTACACAAATTTATCTTAACTAACTCCTAAGTGTCTAAATATCCTAACATCCCCCCTTAAGAACAACCTGGGATAAGATTGAAGGATTTACAAAAGTGACACTATTAGGAGAAGGAAGGAGGCATTAGAGCCTATCCCCCCTTAAGGACACATTCTTGAACTCCTAACATAGATTGAAGTTTAGAAAACTTCGCTTATGTAAGAGAATTGGTGAAGATGTCTGCAACCTGATCATCTATAAGGAAATAGAGCATTTCAAGAACACGATCATGAACAAGATTTCTGATGAAGTGCATGTGTAGCTCAATGTGTTTGCTGCGTTGATGTAGAACTAGATCTTTGGCAATCTTTATGGCACTTTGATTGTTGCACCAAAGTGAAGTAGGATGTTGTTGCTCGATTCCAAACTCTGAAAGGATCTGGAAAAGCCAAAAAGCTTCCTGACCAGAATTAATTGTGGCTTGATATTCTGCTTCTGCAGAAGAAAGAACAAGAGCTTTGTGTTTCTTACAAGCCCAAGTGACAGGTCTAGATCACAGACTGAAAACATAACATGCAGTAGAATTTCGATCATCGGGATCTCCGACCCAATGTGAATCAGTGAAACCAACCAACAAAGGTTTCCCCCTTGTATTGTAATGAATCTCAAACTGAATTGTACCTCAAATATATCGAAGTATTCTTTTTGTTGCTTTCCAGTGACTTTCATGAGGTGTTTGCATATAACGAGCAACATGACCAATGGCAAATGAAAGGTCAAGATGAGAATGAGTCAAGTATAAGATACTACCAACAAGCTGACGATACAAGGTGGCATCTACTTCAGGGGAAGTACAAGTGGTAGAAAGTTTGACTCCAGACTAGAAGGGAGAAGGGGCTGGTTTACAATCTTCCATGTGAAAGCGACGAAGAAGGTCACAAGCATACTTATACTGGGAACGAAAGATTCTTTATTTGGTTTGCAAGACTTGGAGACCAAGAAAATAATGCAAATGTCCTAAGTATGACATTTCAAAATTTTGCTTAAGACTGGATTTCACATGGGTTAAAATTTTAGGGTCACTATCAATAAGGATAAGATCATCAACATAAAGAACAAGTATGATGAGATGGTTTGATACTTTCTTGGTATAGACATTGGGGTCAGAATGGCATCTAGAAAAACTGGTGTCAAGGAGAAATCTATCCATTTTGGCATACCACGCTCTAGGAGCTTTCTTAAGGCCATATAAGGATTTATTAAGGAGAAAGACAAGGCTAGAGTTATCTTGAACATATCCAGGAGGTTGTTCCATGTAAATTTTCTCCTGTAAATCACCATGTAAAAAGGCATACTTGACATTCATTTGATGGACTTCCCAGTTATGTAAGGCTGCAAGGGAAAGAACAAGGAGGATGGAGTTCATTTTTGCGACAGGATCAAAGGTTTCATTGTAGTCAATCCCTTCAACTTGGGAAAAACCTTTGGAAACTAACATTTCCTTAATTATTTCAACACTTCCATCTGATGCATACTTAATTCTGTACACCCATTTACATCTGACAAGTTTTCTTCCTTTTGGAAGAGGAACAAGATCCCAAGTATCGTTCGCCATTAAGGAACGATATTCTTCATCCATAGCTGCATCCCAACTTGGATTTCCTGAAGCTTCTGCAAAAGTTTCTGGATCATGATTCTTGGAAACTTGAGCCAAAAGAGAAAAGGCTCGCTTAAACTGAGAACGTGTTCGACATTGATCTCTAGGATCACCAGCTGCTTCACATGTTGAACGGACCCATCAAGGAAGCATTGGTGCTGGTGCAACTGGAAGAACATGAGCAGGTGGAGGTGGATTTTCATTCTCACTGTCATCATCATAAAGTGGAGTTGGAAACCTGTCAAGGAATTTGAAAGAATAAGAATAAGGCACAAGCACTTAATCAGGCTCGCAGGCCACAGATGGCACACCCACCAATTTAGGCTTGCAGGATAAGAGATTTTCATCATTTAAAAACTATTCTAATGATTATATCATGAGAATGTGGATGAAGAAGTATATAACCTTTTACATCTTTAGAATATCCAAGAAATATGCACTTTTCACTTTTAGGCTGCAATGCTTTCTGTTTTTCATCCGAAATGTGAGCCCATGCTTCACAACCAAACACACGGAAGTGACTTACATATGGTTTAATTTTACTCCATGCTTCTTTCGGTGTTATACCTTGTCAAAAATTAGTTGGTGTGCAATTAACTATGTAATTTGCACAATTTATGGCCTCATCTCAATATTGAAGACTTAGTCTCTTAGATTGGATCATACAATTAGCCATTTCTTTTAAAGTGTGATTCTTCCGTTCAGCTACACCATTTTGTTGTGGTGTATATGGAACAATGTGTTGTTGTTGGATTCATTGTTCAGTGCAGAAAGTAGTGAACTTTTTGTTAACATATTCCCCTCCATTGTCAAATCTTAACTTAATAATTTGATGACCAGACTATTTTTCAACAAGGGCCTCATAGGACATGAATATGTTAAATACTTCGCTCTTAAGTTTTAGAAAGTAAACCCAAGTGCGTCAGGAGTAGTCATCAATGAAAGTTAAGAAATATTTGAAACTAAAAAAGGAAGCAGATGGAAGAGGACCACACAAGTCACTATGCACAAGCTCCAAGGAACCGAGGCATGCCAAGAGGCACATTTGTCAAAACTGTCTCGATGATGTTTTTTGAGTACACAACTGGAACAAACACCATCCTTGCAAGATACCATTAGAAGACCAGTCACCATATTATCTTTACATAGTTGTTGCAATGAGCGATAATTTAAGTGACCAAATCACTCATGCCAAAGTTTGCTCAAGTTATCACTATGAGCAACAAAAACTGAAGGAAAATGCGATGACCCAAAGTTATTAAATTTGTACAACCTGGTAATATCATCAACAGTTCCAGTAGCAAGGACATTTTAAGGATTTTTAAAATCCTTGATTACAACTTGGTGAGGTGTAAATGTCACAACTTTACCTTCACTCGAATGAGTAATTTGATAGACTGATAACAAATTGCAGGAAATTTTTGGAACACATAGTACATCACTAAAATGACCATTTTCTACTAGAACTGTTCCAGATCCTACAACATTTAAAGATCTATCATCACCAACAAATATTTGTTTGGTGTTACATTCATGCATAGTAGAAAAGATGGCTTGATCCTTAGCCATATGATAAGATGCTACAGAATCAATGAGCCATTCATTTGAAGTAGAAGAAGAAGATGTAGTATAAGAGTAACCATAAGCACAAAGTGCATGTCCATGAGAGGTAGATTCTGAAGACAAATATAAGCTGACGTGGTGCTCCTTCATTGTTGCTTCCAAGGATGCCATCTTCTCGAAACACTTAGATTCATCATGATTGTCTTTCCCATAAAAATTGCAATGATGCTCAGTCGTCTTACCTTTTGGCTTGGATCCTTTGTCATTTTTTAAAGAAGGAGCTGACTGAGAGGGTTTGGCTTATTATTGCTTATTATTGCGAAAATTATGTTTATTGGGAGGCTTGGACTTTTCTTTTTATTGGGAAAATAAGGATTTCCCAAATGTATCTGCATTGTTAATTATTCCAAGATGAATGAGCTTATCTTGATCTCTAATTAAGGAATCACAAAAGGATTCAAGAGTAGGCTCTTGATAGCTAGCTTCATTCAAGGATTCTTTCATGGAGTAAAATGTAGATACAAAAATAGAACATGCAGGTCCAAGTTTGGAAAGAATATGATAAATACATTGTTTGTATTCTTTCTTAATTTTGCATTCTTCACATAGGATTCTAAGGGTTTTATACTTAGATAAATAATCTTGAATGCATGAAAAATCACTTGGATTCAAAGAAATCAACTCATTTTCAAGTTGATGACCTCGAATTTCATTGTGTTTACCAAACACAGATTCCAACTTTTCCCAAGCTTTATCGAGTTCATCAATTCCAGATATATAGAATAACAAATCAGTAGAGATTGACATCCCAATCAATTCACGAACTTCATCACATCTATTTGCCAATTTTATTTTCTTATCATCATCAGTGGGTTTTGTTTCTTTTCCTGAAGTAATTATGAAAAGTCCCCTACTTCGCAGAACATATTTCATATGATATTTCCATGAGAAATAGTTAGAACCAGTAAGTAGAATATCACAAGGGGAGGCCATACTATAAATAATGTCTGAAAAAATAGAAACTAACTATCTGGATGCAAAGATCTCAAAAAATTAGGCTGTTTAAAAAAAAACGACACTAAAAACTAATTATGGATGATGAAGTTATACTTCATCAAAGAAAATGTTGAAGATGTCCCCCATAGTGATGTGGCAGATATTAACTTGACCAACTAAAAAAAGAAGAACGCCCTTCTTCCCAAGATAAACCTTTAACAATCACTTACAAGAATTTCTTTTTTTTTAAGTGAATCACTTTTGTAAAATAAGTGATGTTCACTTTTACAATAATGTTACTTTTAAATAGTGCGGCAATAAATTAAAAGACTTAAGTGACTCACTTTTATTTTATTTTATTTAAGTGAGATGTACTTTTACAATAAAATAATTTGAAAATAGAAATTGCATGCACTAAAAAGTAACTTAATAAGACTTGAACTCAAGACATATTAAGGAATAAAGCAACTTTGAACCAAGTGAGCTAAGTTTAAAAGTTACGTAAAAGAATGGAAAGAAGAAGGGCTTCTTTTTTTTTACTCTTCTTTCTCGTTCTCCGTGCTTTCCTTTTTTTCCTGCAAATCACAAAACAAAACGAAAAACAAAAACAAAAAAACATTTTCCACACTATGGGATTAGATCTTGGTTAGCTTACCCGGATAGTCTAAGTTTTCAAGTTTTCTCACTGTTTCTGATTTGCCACGTAGCCGAGAAGACAAGAAAAAAAATTTTCCTTTCTATTTCTAATTCGCTGCGATCTTGCAAGGTGCACAGAAAAGAGAATACAAAGCCAAGGAAAGCAGTAGTCCGAGACTAAAACAATAAATATTTAATAATAAAACTGATAAAATATGAGAGATTTTAAGAAAATAAAACAAATCCGTCACTGTAACATTATGCCTTTAGATTTGTCGAAATGGGTGTTTCTGGATCAAACGGAAATGGTTTTCGATGAAATGAAAACTATTTCCCAATACAAATGACGCTCGGGACGCAATAGAACAGCTCCCATAGCCCACAAATGCACATAAAATCCAGAACCAGAAACCCTTTCAAAGTTTCGGCAACACCGGTTCCAAATCTTGATCAAAACCAGAAGCGGCTCTTCATAAACGCTCTGATACCATGTTCGAGTACACATGGTACTCCCAAAAGGCCGAACACTTAGAGAAACCACTACACACAAATAGATCATAGATCAATACACCAATGTTTGTCACGTGGTTAAAACCCTCAAGAGGGAAACAGTTCATGACCCCAGCCAAATAGCTACTTGGAACAATTTATTATGCAAAAGAAAAAAGTTACAAATGAGCTTCTCATAATCGATCAACTAGACAAGGACCCTCCCTGTTATTTAAATATAGATCATGGACCAATCGGGTGTTAAGCCACGATTCAATGGTAGGTATGATCTAAGAGAAGTTGAATCGTCAGATCACTTTATGTCTATAACATATCGTGACTGTCGGATTAAAATATTTACAAAGACATACTAAAAAAACACACTTCACCTAACAGATATACTACATATGTTGATCTTAACTAACTCCTAAGTGTCTAAATATCCTAATAATTTCCCAATATCTTTGTATCTTTACTCTTAGTACAAATTATTTTTTATTTATTATAAATTTGTTCCATTTTATTCTTCCAAAATATGGATAACATTAAAGGAAGGGGAGTCAACTATATTCAATAGAAAAGGAGATCCTTTGTGCATGGTGAGATGTTTTTTTAAATAAAGCGTGGACATGGTGAGATACTTTATGTATTAAGATTTTATAATCATATTATATTGTATTAAATTTTATAATCATAGTATATTGTATTAAGATTTTATAATCTTTGTTGTCGAATGGCATATTGTACTAAAATTTTGTAATTTAGATTTTTATTTTAATATAAAAATATTATATTAAGATTTTGTGTCAAAAATATCAAATTTTTTCTCTTTTATAAATTTTGGGAAATTAAAATATTTTTATTTATTATGTAAAAAGAATTAGGTTTAATTTTTTTTACATGTTTTAACTTTTTATGTTTATCTAAATATGAAATTGAAATATATTTATGGAGTTTAGGGTTTTTATATGTTATAGTTTTGTTATATAATTTACTAATTTTTAAATTTGAGGCTTTGAATTGTAATTTGAAAAAAAAAAGTTCATTTTAATTTATTGGACCGATATTAATATGGTATGCTTAGCTCTCCTTTTTTATTTATTGAAGAGTCATTATTGGTTGATCTCCACTATAATCTAATATTTACATACACTTGAATCTACATGGATTTGTATTTCAAGGATGCCCTCCCATATGAAATTGAATTGTAGTGGGATGGACACATGTATAAACTTGTACTATGAACATATCCCTTTAAATGCAATGGTTTCTATGATTAAAATTGTTGGCTCTTTCATTTTTGGTGGAACCAAGACATGGAAGATAGACGCAATCAACAAGGTGGAATTTGTGGAAGCAAACATGGTGTAAGGATAAGTGCATAATAAAGATTTCATCGCATAAATTGTTGATTTATAATTGTCTTGACATTTTCAAAAGTAACCACTCCAAAGCATAAAATTCCTGCACAAACCAAATAAAAGGTTTTTTTCTACTAGGGAATAGGAATTGCACACCTCTATTTCCCCCCCAAAACTTATTAGGACTCCATTCCCCTGCCTTGTATCTAGGACTCCACGCCCAGCTAGATGATTTAGGATTCTGCATCCTAATCATAGATCCAAGACTCCGCATATTGATCTTCCATGGTTTAGAACTTCGCACCCTAAAATCCATAGCTTATCATCTGTTGGCTTAGAAACTTCATGTTTCCCTCAAGGTATTGAATGTGAGCACTTACCCATCTAATGGTCCATCGGAAAGGTCTTGTTCCAAGGCCTACACACATCACAATCTCACAGATCAAATGCATGAAATAAAATCCATAATAAAATGAATATAATTGTGTTTTACCAGATGTGTAGGTGTGACTTCCAGATTCATTCATCTCTGATGGAACAAATTCCATAGTCCTTTGACATGAAAGAAATTACTTGAACCATAGTCATTTCAAATCACATTTTCCCAAATTTGTATATGACTTTCACATTCATTATAATCCTATAGAAATGACTTCCATAGTCATTTCTGAAACGAGCATCCATGTTGGAAAATAATTAAGTCCCCCTACCATATCCTTCTCATTACAAGGTTAAGTGTGCATAATCATACAATACATGTATCATTAATAAAACCATGATCACTTACCTGTTCCACACAACAAATATCATCTATGTGTCCATTTATCACAATCATTAATGTCCAACCAAATTATGAAATTATGCCATAAGTCATAAGTCTTATGGAAACGATAAATGCCCATATACCAATGCATAATAAAAATAAATCTTAAATACACAATTGAATATAAACCACATGCTCATATATATAAACATATATCAATCATGTGACCCTTAACCGAGTCCACCACATATAACCCATGCATAAATATGACATACATAATCCATCGCATCCCATCAAAACCCACCCTTTTGTTGATGCATTTGTAACTTCAGAATGTATTCACTTGTATATCTTATGTTGTATTTCATTGTACCCCAATGTTCCTATCGGGAGAATCATTAATATAATAAAGTCATGTAAAGTCATAGAGGTTAACCCTCCTTTGTAATTCGGGGAAATAGTCCCCACAGTTGAGGGGTACTAGGGTTATTAGACTCCCCTAGTGAGGTCGACCCTGGTAAGTAGTTGTCAAGTGGAAAACTAGTATAAATAGAGAGTGAGCCTCTCTATTTGAAACACACACTCACTCAAATACAACGCATGAGTGAGAGAAGAGGAGCTCGCACAAGTGATAGAGAGAAAACAGCTGTCAGAGATCATCTTTATGTTTTTGGGTTTTACTTTTGCTATTTGTGGTCATTCTATCTCTAAGAAAGTTGCAGGGTTTTCTCCTTTATGGTTTCCTCAAGGAAAATTCTTTGTGTCTCTTGTCTCTTGTGATTATTGTTGTGCATGTTATTTTTTCAGATAAGATCCTAGATCATATTGATTAAATGATAAAAATATAACATGGTATCAGAGCTAACCTGAGAACAAGACATTATGCAGCTGCAGAAGCTAGGGATTCTTACTTTTTGGGTCTCTCTCCATAGATTATCAACAAAAGGACGCTAGGCTAACTCTCCATTGAAGAGTACATCTTTATGTTGAAGCAGATTTGATTCCGGGCATTTTCAATTTTTGACCTGTCACTGCTGCGGGAAATAAGGACTTTTCACAAAAGAGGAATTTTTGAGTGAGCCCAGCACAGGATTTCTCTTCTCCTAAAAATCAAAATTCAGAGACCAAGATAAAAAAATTTGGTTGGGTAAAACTCCAGGAAAGTCAAACCCTAATTTGACCCCAGACCTGAAAACCCTAAAATACTAAAACTAGTAGTTTCGGTACATTCGTTATATATCGATATTGGAGAACTCTCAAGAGACAAAAATTTTACAAGCCAAAGATAAATTCCTGATGTACCTTTTGTAAAAGTTTCAGCCTCATATTCACTATATTTTGGGAGATATGATTCCTCCAAATCAGGGTTCCAGTCTATCCCAGGATTCATCCCTAAAGAGGACACCTTGGGAGAATTGATATATCTTGGGATACGAAGGTCCAAATGAAATTTCAAAAGATGTTCCAGATAGGGAACAGACTGTACTTTCTGTGGTAAAAGTTTCATACCCCGAAGGTGAAATAGTGACACGTGGAAATCTATACAAGTTTGCTATGTTGAATAGACCTTAAATAAGTCACCTTGGGAAAACTCTCATAAGTCCCAATTGGTGAAACCAATTCTGCTCAAACATGCATTGTTGGAAAGAATACAAACGAGGCTACCTTAGGGAAAAGTTTCAGACATATAGGAGTAGTACTTTCGGATATATTTCAGAAACAATATCGGACAATTTTGTAGATGAAATTGAAGAAAACTAGGGCATTAGATATTTTGCAGTTTTGATCACAGTTTTGGGAAAATGAGGATGTTGCTCATCTCGCCTTGAGGAGGCGCATATTTCTATCCAATCATATATGAAATATTCCAAGTTTTTAAAATTAGGGTTTCTCTAACAAACCCTAAATCATCCAGATCCGAAATCAGGACAGACACCTAAAATTGGTAAGATCTAATCTTTTTCTATTTACATTTGAGGTTCTCATTTCAAAATAACTAATAACACCAGCTTTATGACAAGCTTGGTGAAGCTAAAAACTTCTAAGCATGGAAGTATAGGATCTCACTGGTTCTTGAAGAAAAATGAATTGGACACCTACATAAGTGGAGAGGTTCCAGTTCTAGAGGAAGATGAGGCTAAATCCTTACACAAGAAGAACTTGGTCAAGGCCAAGAGGATCACCTTATACCACAACTATATTCCCTAAAGACACCTAATGAGATGTTTGATTACTTAACCAAGATATTTTGAAGGGAAGAATATAAATCAGAAGAAGTATAGGAACTTCGTGATCCTTGAAGAAATTAACTTATATCAGTATTTCAGTAAAGAAGTTATAAGAGCTAGAGGGACATGAGGCTAAGGATAGAGCCAAGAGATTCATTGTAGATTCTATTAAATATCATCTCATCCATCATGTTTCATCCTTGAAGACACCAAAAGGAAGTGTTCGATGCTATGACGAAGCAATCGAAGAAGAATAAGATATTGTTATAACCACCTTGAGTGGCCTCCCAAGATCATGGGATTCATTCATTCGAGGAATGTGTGATAAAAGGAAGTGATTAATGTCAGCAAAATTTGGGAAGAGTGCACATAAGAAGAATCTTGACTCATAATAAGAGAAGATAAAATGGGAGCAACTGAATATCAAGCTCTCACAATCCAAAGAATATCCCTCAAGCAATGAGTAATACGAAAGACTCAACTCTTGAAGAACCTCGTATCCATCTTAGCATTTCGATAAGAAATGATGTTTCTATGAATGAAGAAGATGATGAAGCTGAAGGCTCAAGAAGGAGTCTACCCACTAAACAAATAAAGATAAGTATTCAATTGTCATTTCATGATATTATTTGGTTATGCATTTGTTTATATTCAGTTGATGTGTTATGCATGATAGAATGTTTACATTAATGACAATATACTACTAATATGTATGTGATGGGTAAGTATCCCATGGTGCTATACAACTCTCCATTGCTACTTATATAGAATGAAACCTCTTTGCTGACACATTGGATTAGTGCACAATCTCAATTATGTCATGGTAGAGATTGAAGGAATCTAGAAAGTTTCTGTGAGCTATGGATGCATATTGTATTGGCTAAAATAGTTGCATGATTATATATTTATGCATAAGAATTTTCCATTATGAATATGACTTATGAAATGTTTCTAACCATACAACTATTGCATTTGACTTGTAGGAAAGTTCATGCACAATCATCTACAAGAAAATAAGGATGAGACTTGTTCCAAAGAACAAATGACGACAGTTCAAGATTCACTCTAATAACCCAACATGAATAATGATGACTAGAATGCAATGTCGAAGACCTGAAGGGAATCCCGTAGTATCTTCCATATGGATCTACAAGATCCATCATGAAATAGATGAAAACATCGTGGGATACAAGGCAAGATTCGTAGCACAAGGCTTCTCATAGAAAGAAGGCATAGACTACGAAGAGACATTTCTAGCCACTGGAAGTCGATACACATGACAGTCAGAGTCATGTGTACAAAAGTGGTCCAAAGAAAGAAAGAAGGCCTTGTATGAGCTCATAAGGCACCCATGGGATAACACATACACGAGGAGCTTGAATATCACCTAGAGTGATGACGATATTAACCTTTTCTACAAGGTTGTAGATGAAATCCTATAGAGGATGACAAGCTCGCAGATAGGTGCGAGAATAAATTTTGAAAAGGTTCAAGATAGAATATATTGGTATCCAGTAACCCTAGATGGATACATAGAATATTAGTAGCAAAGGAAGCTACTTATCACTCTAGTACATAATGTTTCAATGCATAGAGTACGAAAGGAAGATGGAGAATGATGCTCCGCTTCAGAGGGAGTGACTGCAGAAGATTCTGAGGTTCAACATGATACGACGGTATGGACAGCTTACTAATGGCTCTAGGATTTACTGAGAGAAAAATAGATTCCAACCTTTACTTCAAAGTTGAAGGAGAAATACCAGTGATGCTCCTATTATATGTCAATGACTTGTTCCTAACAGAAAATAGGAACTCATTAAATTTTCAAGAAGGAGACTTGTTTCCGACTTCGAGATGAAGGATTTGGATATGATGCACTACTTTCTAGGCATGTAGGTGTGGCAGAATGTAGATAGAATCTCCCTGGGACAAGGGAAGTATGCAGTGGATATCCTGAAGAGGTTTGGAATGATGGACTACAAGGCCATGACCACACCTATGGCATCGAACATGAAGCTATTGAGGGATGCTTCATTAGAGTCGGTTGATGCGACGATGTATCATCATATTATTGGGTCCTTGATGTACCTGAAGAATACGAGACCAGATATTTTCTTTGCTGTGAACACATTGAGCCAATTCCTAACGGATCTGACACATGTTCACGTGATGGTTGCAAAGCATGCAGTGAGTTACCTAAAGGGTACTGTTGATTATGGGCTCACGTATGAGGAAAATCAGAAGATTACCCTGGATGGTTATGTATATTTGGATTGGGTAGGAAATGCCATTGATAGGAAGAGCACTTCAGGGTGTTGCTTCAGTATGGGATTAGGTGTGATCTCTTGGGTTAGCAAGAAGAATTCCTACGTGGCACTAAGTACAGCTGAAGAATAAGAGGAGCAGTGAAGCTCGAGTATATGATCCAGATCAAGATCTCTCAAAAAAGGGAGTTCTAGCATAGCCGGTGAGATAGGTTGTCTGAGCATAAAATCCTAGCGAAGCTCGTAGGTTTCTCATACGTAAATAGTCCTGTAGGTTGTCCTCGGATGTAATCAGACCTGGTGAAGCTCAAAGGTTTTCCTTGGACGTAATAATCCCTGATGTGATTCTATGCTATAAATGGCTAGAGTTAAGTTTGAGTACTTCATGGAGAAGCTTGGTGTTCTCCAGATCGAGGTTCCTTCCAAGGGGAAGTGATGAGTCTGGATTCCTTTCTGACATGGTGGTAAGATTGGTTCCTCCCATGGTCAGATGTAAGTGACGTGCCTTTCTGACATGGTGGTAGGATTGGTTCCTCCCATGGTTGGATATAAGTGCTAAGACCTACAACCAGCATGAAAAAGGGTTGGCTCTGTAGAACTACAAACAACATGAAAAAGGGTTGGCTCTGTAGAGGAAGACCTTGCAGAGGGAAAGTCCTACAACTGGCATGAAAAAGGGCTAGATATTTATAACTACAACTAGCATGAAAAAGGGCTGGATCTGTAGAGGAAGACCTCGCAAAGGGAAAGGCCTAAAACCAGCATGAAAAAGGGCTGGCTCTGTAAAGGAAGACCTTGCAGAGGGAAAGGCCTACAACCATCATTAAAAAGGGTTGGCTTTGTAGAACTACAACCAACATGAAAAATGGTTGGTTCTATAGAGGAAGACCTTGCAGAGGGAAAGGCCTACAACCAGCATGAAAAAGGGCTGGCTTTGTAGAGATACAACCAGCATGAAAAAGGGTCAGCTCTGTAGATGGAGAACTACATCCAATATGAAAAAGGGTTGGCACTGTAGATTTACATCCAACATGAAAAAGGGTCGGCTCTGTCGATGAAGACCTACATGGAGGCTAGGCCTACAACCAACATGAAAAAGGGCTAGCTCGGTAGAACTTATTATGACAAATAGAATTGAGAGATAGCACCATTTTCTCGAGACAACGGAAGCGGTAATGATGATGATGATGCAGTTCATTGATGATCCAGCTTTGATGATGATCCGACCTTGATGTTGATCCTGTGATGAATACTTATGCTAATGAACTGTGTCAAAAGAATACATTCCTAGTTAAGAGGGAGTGTTGATGTATTTGTAACTTCAGAATGTATTCACTTGTATATCTTATATTTTATTTCATTGTACCTCGATGTTCCTATCGGGAGAATAATTAATATAATAAATTCATTTAAATTCATATAGGTTAACCCTCCTTTGTAAGTCAAGGCAATAGTCCCCACAATTGAGGGGTACAAGGGTTATTAGACTCTCCTAGTGAGGTCGGCCCTGGTAAGTAGTTTTCAAGTGGAAAACTAGTATAAATAGAGAGTGAGCCTCTCTATTTGAAACACACACTCACTCAACTATAGCGCATGAGTGAGAGAAGAGGAGCTCGCACAAGTGAGAGAGAGAATAGTTGTCGGAGATCGTCTTTGTGTTTTTGGGTTTTAATTTTTCTATTAGTGCTCATTCTATCTTTGAGGAAGTTGTGGGGTTTTTTCTTTATGTTTTCCTTGAGGAAAATTATTTGTGTCTCTTGTCTCTTGTGATTATTGATGTGCATGTTATTCCTTCATATAAGATCCTAGATAATATTGATTAAATGATAAAAATATAACACCTTTCAAGTGTCATCAACTAAACTATCCAAGAAGGGATACTACACTATATTAAACCAATGTACCTTGTCAAAGAAATTATGGATCATTAATGGTGTCAAGGTGTAATTTAGGGCTAAAAATGGGTGTCCTCCATCGATGACCAGGATTGGATCATACCACCTTTTCAAAATGAATCCATACTATCAACGAGGTTGCAATGTGAGACATCAATAAAAGGGATTATTTCCCTTCAGTGGTTATGATTGAAGCATATCGATATTCTAATGATGGATCTCTTCAATTTACACAATATGGTATTTTCACTACCCTATGATAGTATAATTGATTTGACCAATTAAATTTTGATGATTCATGTGAAACCAAAACCACTATGAAATTAGTTGGTGTGTCAATATTGAAAAATATGCTAGTTCAGCTTCACAACATATTCAACCCTGAGTCTTCCCATCCATTTGATCTCTCATTCATCATTTCCTCATTCTTACACATGTAAATCCCAACCTCGTCATACACCCACATATGTGAGTTGTCATCATGAAAATCCTAGCTCAGTTGTTAAATCCCTAACTGATCATTTTACTTACAATTAAAAACACATGAAAATCCATCCCTATTTCATTATTTGGATATATATGTACATGTATCATAAATATCCAATCACAATTCATAATCTGCTCCACATTTTTACTACCCTTACATGTCTCATCTTGATATGACCCTGCAAATCGTTCTACAAACTCTAGCAATTTTTCCTTTGTTTTTATATGAGAATCTCTACCTCGTAACGCTCGGCTTATTCTTTCTCATGCAGAGAAACAAATTGATCACTCTGAACCACTACTCGCATTGAATGAGTATTGCAAATTCCAAATCTTTGTTGGATTTTTAGATCCACATTGAATGAACATTGCAAGGAATAAGGATGCTTGTTTGGAAAAGGAGGAATATGATATGCCTGCCACATCTAACTTGCTCACACCCTTTTTTTTACTACTACACTTTATGGAGTCCTAGGAGAGTGATCATCTGCAAACTTAGATGAGCATGTTGAAATAACTGATTTCAACACCCTTGCTTCATCTTTATTTATTAATCTCCTTGATATTTGGAAGACTACCTTGGAGGGTTTCACCTCCTGTTGGGAACATAGACGATAGTATTTTGACTTGTTATATCATAATCCACCTTAGTACCATAGTATTATACCTTAGGTACATTTCATTTGCATTCATGCAATGATTCCATGGCTTAGACTTAGGGAAATTGGTCATTTACTCATAGTTGAGGCACTCTGGGTTGATCATTCTGCATAGTTGAGGCACTCCAGGTTGATAATTCTGACAAACCAGGTTCCCAAATTGATTACAATCAATAATAATGCACCCCCCATCCCAAATTTCATGGATATTGTTTGACTTGAGGCGTTAGTGCTTGGTTTAGGTGGTTTTCGGACTTCCTTAGGAATTTATTTCCCTCCTAGAGCCACTCTCACTCACCTGTGTTCTCACCCACACCTATCATACCTCCATTTATGTTCCAGCATGCCTTTCCCACATTCACACATGCATTTTTGACCATTTGGGATGATTAGGAAGCTCAATGGTCCACCTAGGGGGGTTTGAGGGGAAAATCTTGAGCTGACACTTGTATGCATCCAGATGGACTCCAAGGCCTCACAATTTTTCCCTATTGTACTATATACTTGTTTGAGACATAGTTACATGTTGGACAGTCATAATAATATTTTTTATTGACCTCATGTGTGTATGCATTTTTCACTCTTTCAATTATTGTGTGCATGTTTTGTAAACAATATCGAATTGTGAGAGTTTCTTTGGCTCCTAGATATAGCTGTGAATCAATTATCACATGGTACTAGAGCTCTTTGGAGCTACAAATCAAATCTATAGTGTTTGAGTTTCTGATAGATGGATTCTCCAGATAGATTCGAGTGTTTTTCATTGCAGGGACATTCAACAATTTGTCACCAAGAGCGCAAGAAGAAATGGTGAAAACCCATGTTTTATTGACCCCATTAAACTATTTTTAATGGAATGTCGAAATGGTGATTCAACTGAGGTAGAAAGATGTGTACAGGGTCACTATGGGGAAAGAGGTCGAACCAAACTCTGTTGTTGAGAAATCAAATTTCTCCAACAAGATTGATGAAGCGTTTGGAATGCTTTGTCTTAGCATTTTGAGAGACTTGGTATTTCATGCAGACATTCTAACAAATCCCAACAAATTATTTCTCAAGATTTAAGCCTTATTCAGGAACACTGATGATATGAGAGGTCACCAGCTCGAAAATGAGCTCATCTCCTTGAGTACTACTCATTTTGAGACAATCCATGATTTCTTCACCAAGTTCAAGTCATTGGTGCTTTAGCTAAAGAAATGTGGCATAGAGAAGAAGGATGAACAACTCATATTTTCCATACTTTCGAATCTAGGGACAGAGTACTCTGTTTTTGTAAGCACATTTCACTCTAGCAAGCTCGTAACTTAAAACTGGAAAATGCCATTAATAACTAACTTCATGGAGTCACTGACTCAAGAGAAATATAAGCTAGTGCATATGGGCACCATCAAATACAGTAAATACCAAGATCTTGCTGCAGGATTTTCGAATCCATCCAAGGGAAAAAAAGAAATCCAAGGATTCGAGGCAGTAAGGCAAGAAGAAGCAAGACATACCCAAATCTTCAGATGGAGGTTCGAATCCTTACAAGGACAAGGACAAGAAGAAGCAGGAGAATACCAAATGCACCTACTATCACAAAGGGAGAAATACAAAGAGTGCATGTATGAATAATACCATAGACATGATGGCACAACTGCTAGAGAAGAACAACATCCCAGTGCCTGATGACGCAAGGAAGAAGGGTGGAGGTTCATGCTCTGACAACAAGGAGAGGTGCCATGCTTTGGTTGATGGTTCTTCATACTCTTCTTACTTAATTATTGATTTGGGAGCTTCAAGGCACATGGCCTATGTAAAATATTTCTTCACATCCATGTATTCTGACAGTGGCCCAAATGTTTGAATGGGTGATTATTTATAGATACAATATAAAGGGATTGGCAGGATCGATATTAAAGATGGGTATTTTAACAATGTTTTTTTTGTACCAGACTTGGTAGCGAACCTACTATAAGTGTACCAAATGACTCAAATTGGTGAATCCAAGAGAGTAACATTTATTCCAGACATAGTGGAGATAGCTGAAATCTCTACCAACAATGTGGTGGCATTGGGGTTTGCTGATCATCAATATAGAATGTACAAGTTCTCTCATTTTCTTCCCTACTCCATAGGGAATGTGCTCCTAAATATTTCCAATGAGGCAAGAAAGATGTGGCATGAGAGGTTTGACCATATAAACTACATATACCTCCAGGAATTGAGTAAAGAAGGAATGGTGGAAGGGATTCATTCTATCAAGATCTCCAATAGCCCATGCATTGGATGTGTGGTGGGAAAGCATCCAGAGAGAAGCTATGAGAAAGGGAAAGCAAAGAGAGCTATAAAAGTGCTTGGTTTGGTGCATTCAAATCTTATTGGGCCTCTTCCCACACCCTCATATGGAATGTCAAGGTATGTGTTGACCTTCATAGATGATTTCTCAAGTTTTTGTTGGGTTTACTTTCTCAAACTCAAATCTGAAGTATTTGAGACTCTCAAGGTTTGGAAAGCTCTTGTTGAGAAACAATGTGTGAAAAAGATCAAATTCCTTAGTATTGATAATGGAAAAGAGTATGTGAACAATAGTTTTCAGCATCTCTATGAATAATGTGGCATCCAAATGCGGAATTCAGTCCCCTACACACCACAACAAAATGGTGTGGCAAACCACAAAAACAGGGCTCTGAAGGAGATGGCTACCTACATGATTGAAGCAAAGGATTTGAATCCTAATTTATGGGCTGAAGACATAAATTGTGTTTCATACATCCAAAATATATCTCTTCAAAAATCAGTGGATGGAAAAACACCATATGAGGCTTGGTTTGGTCACAAACCAAATATTTCACATTTCAATATTTTTGGTTCAAGGGCTTGGGCTAGGATTCCTCCAAAGAAGAGAAAGTCCTTGCAGCATAAAAGAAAGGGATGCATCATGGTTGTATATGCTGAATATGAAAATGGATACAAGCTCTTTGATCCCTCATCTCAAAATACTTTCACTGAAAGGAGTGTGCAATTCGAATAAGAACTCATGCCAAAGCTCAAACTAGCAACGGGGGAATGCTCATCTCCTCAACACCAAGATGATGTAATTGATGATTCTCTTTCTGATATTTCTGATATTTATGATTCTGATATTTTTGAATACTATGATGAGTATCATGGCTCACCCATTCATCCCAAATGGGATGAGAAAACCATAGAAGCAATTGGGGATTTAGATGGAAATCCAATAGATCCTAGAAAGACTAGATCACAATTTAACACTACTTTCTTTGCAAGTGAAGTGTTTATTTCTGATAAATGATTCATGATGGTTGGATTTTATCCTCAATCATATTAGGAAGCACCACTTGAACCAATATGGAAAAAAACCATGCAAGAATATTTCAACTCTTTACAAGAAAATGAGACTTGGGAATTGGTTCCCTTTCCCTCCAAGACGAAGCTAGTGCAATGAAAATGGGTATATAGGACCAAATTTTATGCTTATGTGTGTGATATAAATTATAATTCTATGTTGGTTTCAAAATTATTATCTCAATTCCAAGAGTGGACTATACAGAGATATTTTCACCGGTTGCAAAGATGGAGTATATCAAGCTAGTTTTAGCCATTGTTGCATCTAAGCGTTGGGCGGTTCACCACATGGATGTTAAAAGTGAATTTATTCATGGTGATATTCAGGAGGATATATATATGCAGAAACCTTAAGGTTTCCAATATTATCCTTCTCTTGTATTCAAGTTAAAGAAGTCACTCTATTGCCTCAAGCAAGCCCCCAAGGCCTGGTATGCCAAGATGGACAATTTTCTGCTATCACTTGGCTTTGAAAGATGAAAATATGATACTAATGTTTATTTGTATCATATTTGTGATGTATTTCAGGTAATTTTAATCTATTTTTATTATATTTTTATTACAGGTAACTGCACCAAATAAATTGGGTCAATCAAGTCTTCATTGCACAGTGAGCCTTTCCATGACTAATCTTGGATTGTTGAAGAAATTTCTTGGTTTGGAAATTGAGCATTCTAAAAGAGGGGTCAAGGACAGAAAATAAAAGTATTCTTTAGACCTGTTATTTAAGTTTAATATGGTTGAATGTAAGTAATACAAGTGCCCATTCCTTTCCAGTATCAAACTAGGTGAAGTTGGTGAGTCTCCATTGGTGGACAACTCTTTGTATAGACAACTAGTCGGGAGTTTGTTGTATCTTACACATTCTCAAACTGATTTGGAATATGATGTATGTGTTGTGTGTGTATATATATATATATTAATCATCCTCATGATATCCATTTGAGTGAATCCAAGAGGATCCTTCACTATGTGCAAGGAACCAAACACTTCAGGGTTCACTATGTTGTTGGTTCTCCACTAGAACTAGTAGTATTTTTTTATTCATATTGATTTGGAGATCCCAATGACATGAATTACACTTTAGGTTATGTATTCATGCTAGAAAAAGGTCTCATATTTTTTTCAAGCAATAAAAAAAACATCATTTCCCAATCTTCAGTTGAGGCCGAGTACAGAGGAGCAGTGAACGTAGCTACACAATGTGTGTGGTTGCAAGGTATTCTTCAGGAACTTAGAGTTGCATTTGATTCACCCATGGTAATTTGGTGTGAGAATAAAATTGCAATAAATATTTCCATAGATTCGGTACAGAGACAGAGGACCAAACACATTGAGATACACATGCACTACATCTAGATATTGGTGCATGATCAGGTGATAGCCTTGCAGTATTGCCCATCTTCAGAGAAAACTACTGACATTTTCAACAAGTGCTTCACAGAGAATTCATTCACCTATATGAGATCCATTCTTGGAGTGGATGATACATGGTGATGGCTACCATTCACTTTCATATTTTTGGCTCCATGTCCATTTTTTAAGGGAGGTTTTTTTCCCATGTGGTTTTCCTCCTTACCTTGTTTTTATGGACAAATAAAAAATTTTATTGTATGAGGTGACTTGAGCCTTTGTTGCCAAGGCCTCCATGATATTTTTGGTTAATTTGTAATAAGTAAGGCTTAAGGGGGGTGGGGGGGTCTAGAGAATAATCCACCTTAGTACCATAGTATTATACCTTAGACACATTTCATTTGCATTCATGCAGTGATTCCATGGTTTATAATTAGGGAAATTAGCCATTTACTCATGGTTGAGGCACTCCGTGTTGATTATTCTGCACAGTTGATGAACTCCAGGTTTATAATTCTAACAACATAGGAGACCAAATTTATTACATTCAACCAACATGCACCCCCCATCCCCAATTTCAAGGATCTTGTTTGACTTGAGGCGCTAGTGCTTGGTTTAGGTGGTTTTTGGGATTCCTTGGGAATTTATTGATTTATTTCCCTCCTAGAGCCACTCCCACTCACCCATGTGCTCACCCATGCCTGTAATACCTCCATTTATGTTCCATCATTCCTTTCCCACGTTCACACATGCATTCGTGGTCGTTTGGGATGATTAGGAATCTCATTGGTCCGCCTAGGGGTGTTTGAGGGTCAAATCTTGATCTAACACTTGTATGCATGCAGATGGCCTCGAAGGCCTCACAATTTTTCCATATTTTACTATATACTTGTTCCATACATAGACACATGTTGTAAATTCCTAATAATATATTTTATTGACCTCATGTGTGTATTCATTTTTCACTCTTTCAGCTATTTTGTGCATGTTTTGTAAACAATAATGAAATGTGAGAGTTCCAACTATGAATCAATTCTCACATAAATAAATTGTAGTCCTCAAAGGGGAAGATGATGAATAATAGGCCTAATTTTTCAATTTTGTTTCATACCACACCATTACAAGGCAGGATGTAGTCCCTTTTGCAAATGAATTTTTGCAACACAACATCAAGTAATTTCCTTTGGTGTCATACTGATAAAATTTACTCACCAATGTTTTTAGGTACCAGACAAGGTACACCCATAGTACATTTATGTTGTTCAATACCATAATTGGCTTCATCCTTCAAAGTCTCGATATCAAGAGAAGAATAAAAATAAGTTTGGAAGACAACACATACTCATAAGTGAGTTGTTCATGAAATTGGTTATGCCACCTCACTAAAAGATGCAGATTTTGTAAGCAAGATAATGCCTTGTACCAATGTTTAAAGCGAATAGTCAGCATCAAAGAGCATACTTAAGCTCAACAAGAAGAGTCACAACTGGAGATTAAATCATTTCTTATGAGTTTGGAAACTGAGAAAAGTCACTAGGATCTGCAACATTAGTCCTTTCTAATTAATCTTCTTACTCTTTATTCACAATATAGTATCAACGAATTTTTTCTATTGAGAAAAAATACAATGGGACCAGGGCAGAGATGAATCAATACCCTTTGATGTATTTACTAGTGTATATATGAAATTAATATGTTGTCCTTTGAAACCAATACCAAGTCAATTAGCCACAGGTGTTTGAATTAAAAGTGTCTTTTATGTTGCTTAATGTTCATTTTAGATAGTATGAAATGTCTTTATCTATGTACATAGAATCATATGGATATCATCTTTATTACTCATGGTTTATTTTAAATGGTTTCTTGAATGCATTTTAATGGAAAGTTTCCAATTATTTAATGTTGAAAGTATTTATGTTGGTGTTTCTTCCTTCAAATAATTGGGTTATGGTTAAGGCTCCCTTAGTTGTTCTTATTTTTAGTTTTACCATCTTGTGGAATATGTGTGCCTCCCCTCCAACTTTAACACTTATAATTAATTTTCATATATGATATATACCCCATGTGCCTTATATTTTAGCCATAATTCCAATTCTTTTTAATGCATATTTTCAAATCACCTACGGTGATAGACTAGCGTTCATTGCCTTCCATTTTAGGGTTCCCCCCCTTGGTCTAAGGTCTGTCTCAACAACCTAATGTGGAACATGAATGGAGATACCTATATAACCCTCCTTGGAATTTGTATATTAATTAGAGCCTCTTTTATGACATCCAAATATATAAATGGCATAATTATCAAATAAATATTGAATCTAGATGAGGTAAAACCTAAGGGACAACACAAGGGAACCAATCAATGGTGGTTATGGGGTCAAGGTACATGGTTCCTCTAGATTTATCCTCTAGAATAGACATGTTTATTTTGAAAGAGGGAGACTCATGGTAATGCAGGAGCATGTCTCGCAAGTCCACATTGAATTTTAGGCCTCGATGAGGTCTTGGAAATCACCAAAGGGAGTGGGTTCCCTTAGCAAAAATTAATTTTATTTTCTTAAAGTTTGTAATGGATTTTAGAAGGTTTTAGAAAAAACTAGTGGAAGTAGGAGTTGTCAAAAGTTTTTACAACAACCTCCTCCTCATACCACCAAGTCAAAGAAAGGATAAGGTTGTTGAGAATATAGTTAGAGGTTTAAAGTGATTACGGATTATATTTTATATTTGTTAGAAGTAGATGATTGAACCCATATTTCATGGATCAAACCATCCTCACTGTGTATATAAATGCAGCATGATCCTTGTAATAGGGGAATGAGGAGTGCCATGGATTTTAATAAATGAAAATTAGTAGAGTTATGGTGTATTCAACACTCTTCTTTCCTAAGTGTTTTGTATCTGAGTTTTGGTGTTGGATTTTAGGTGAACATATCTATAAATTTGTGTATAAGTGTGATTGTGCAAGATATTTGTCAAATTATTTTCAATCAATAAAATAAATAAGTGGAATGGTTTTTTCAATCATGCATTTAAACCTTTAGTGTTCATATGACAAGTTTAATTGGAATCAATTTAGCATGTTGTGGTTTGATGTCACATTGTGGAAGCATCCTATCATAATTTCTTATCTAGTAATCAGGATTCAAAACCAGAAGCTCAAGTTGTTTCAACAATCCTTATGAGGGAGTAACGTGTGCATGTAGTGTACCGATTTCATGGGTAGTTCATTGGTGAACATGGTATAAAGGTGACAAAGTATTGGAACAATATAAAGCATAGAGTGGAGATACCTTGAATCCATAGTGTAATCAAGGAGAAAATAAACTAATATGGTTATATAGCCAATGGGAACCGAGCTACATATATGTTGAGCGTCTTATTAACTATTTGGACTCAAATTAAATCATTGATGAAAGGTATTTTCTAGGTTTAAACTAGGCACTCTTAGTTTTCAAGTTCCCTTGTTCTCTATTATGATTTCAATGGAGAGTGATTTTTAAAGGTAATGATTTGATTCCTATGGATGTCTTGTGGGAATATAGTTGTCTCAATGAGAGAATGAAAATATCTCTATTGAATACTTGGCATAGTTTAAGAATCCAATCAAAGTTACAAGTATATTGACTTTCGAAGATAGTGTAGAAGTCAACAATCTAAGTACTGCAGAATTGTGAGTTGTGAGAAACCTTAGTATCAATTGAAGTTTGAGTAAACTAGGAAGTGAATTGATCAAGGAATAAAGACCCTTTGTAAGAACCCATAATTCATACATATTCAGTACACTGGATCAATCTAAATAAAATATGATTGAGATAGAGTAAAGATTCTAGAAGTTATAGTAATGGACTTGAGGAAACTGAGTATGAGGTATAAGTTCACTATTGTGAACCTGAGCAAGGACCAATCCCTGGAGAAGAGGGTGAATAAGATTATGATATAAATGAAATTATTATGGATTACTTAACCAACAAAAGAATATGATTCACCTGCAGGGTTGTAGACTGATTGGCAAGTGCCATGTAAATGAAGGAATGTTGTAAAGGAGGTCTCAAGTTAAAATCTCACCCCGACTTATCCATGCCCCATGCTTGCAGGCTATGCGGATGCACCTGGGGTTATAGTGGTAGCCGACAGGAATGGACCCCGTGTCACGCGAGTACCAGAACTGCCTAGTTACCGATTCCCCCAGTACCAAAAAAAAAATATGATTCCAAAAGTATTAATAGAGATTCAAGAGTCCCATAGTTTTTAAACTAAGAATTTGTGTGTGTATGCAGGTATTGAAGAAAAACAATCGCACTTAAATAAATTTCTCACAAACTATGATGTGGAATTAAAGATTCTTGAGGAATGGCTAGCAAGGCCCAATATTTATGAAGGTTATACAAAGGTTTTACCATTTCCTTATAAAGGCATAAAATAATATCCTTATGAAAAAAAGGTGGCTTGGAGAGTAGCCTTATGAAAAAAGAGAAAAGATAAAGTGAAAGAGACAACCCATTAGTGCATATGTCTCCAAAGGAGATTTCATATTTTAAAAAAGTAGAGAAACCGGAAGGAGATATAGCGGATAGAAAGCACACAAGCAATCAAAGGGTGTAAGATAAAAGTCAAACTTATAAAGAAATCAAATGGAAGAAGGTACCATTAGAATAAATTGCAATTTCACCCAAAGGAAGAATGTTTGGAGGAATGAATATAGAAGAAATAGAAGGGAGAAAATTAAAGCCTAAAGAGAATGATAAAGGAGAAATTGCAAAATTCAGAAAGCTAAATCAAGTCATAAATACAGTAAAGTGTTAAATATTCATATGCTTATCTAATACATCAGTATTTCATTTCATATTCATAACAAAAGCATATAAACAGGATCACTGAAAGATAGACAAGCACAACCATACAAAAGGAACACAAGGATTTATCCTGGGAAAACCTTGAAGGGAAAAACCCAGCAAAAGCTTCCTCAATATAGATGCCCCAAAAAGATAAAAGATAAAAGATAAAACCAGCAAGGAGATCAAAGCCTGATCCTCCTACTTCTCCAGCTACTTCTCTTCTCCACTAATGCGCTACACGAGCGAGAGTGTGTGTCCCAAATGAGGAGCACTACACCTCTATTTATATTCATCTATTCACTTAAATTAACTCATCTATCATGTAGGCTCGAGTTAATCATGTAGGCTCGAGTTACACATGTAGGCTCAAGTAACCACACTGGGGTGCTAATGACCCACCTTTACAATTAGAGGGGACTGCCTCATGACTCTTATTAGTTCTTCCGATTAGAAGCATCAGAGTACAAGATAATACAAGTGGTTCTCCCGATAGGACCATCGGGGACCACAAAAGATACATATAGAATATTCTTTGAAGTTACAATATTTCAACACTCCCCCTTAACAAGAAGGGTATTCTACAACAACATCAACAACAACAATAGTAGGAGAGGACATCATCAAAATCATCAGGGTAACACATCTATAAATCATTGGAAGCTTTTCAACATCATATAGTCTTTGTATTCAATATTTGATAATAGCAACTCTTTAATCAACATCAACATCTTTTGAACTTTTGATCAGCAACATCTTCAACACTTTGATCTTTCAATCAGCAACATCTTCAGCACTTAGACTTTTCGATCAGCAGCAACATCTTCAGCACTTTGACCTTTCGATCAGCAACATCTTCGGCACTTTGACCTTTCGATCAGCAACATTTTCAGCAACATCTTCAACACTTTGACCTTTCGATCAGCAACATCTTCGGCACTTTGACCTTTCGATCAGCAACATTTTCAGCAACATCTTCAACACTTTGACCTTTCGATCAACAGCAACATCTTCAACACTTTGACCTTTCGATCATCACCAATATCTTCGGCATTTTGATCAGCAATATCTTCAGCACTTTGATCTTTTGATCAGCAAATACATCTTCAGCATTTTGACCTTTCGATCAGCAACATCATCACATTATGATTAGTAACATCGTGATCAGCACCATCATCATACTTCAACTCTCGAACAGAATCATCATCATCATATTCTGATCTTTTGATCAGTATGTCGTCATCATCACATACTGATCATCATCATCGTCACACTCTGATCTTTCGATCAGTACATCATCATCATCATACTCTTGATCGTTCGATCAGTGCATCATCATCATACTCTGATATTTTGATCAGTACATCATCATCATCATAAAAAACATCATCATCATGAAAACATCAACATCATCAAAACATCACTATGATCAAAACATTCAACATCATCAAAACATCAAAATATCATCATCATCACACTCTGATCTTTCAATCAGTACATCATCATCATCATAAAATCATTATCATCAAAACATCAACATCATCATCATCAAAACATCAACATGATCCTTCCTTTCGGAATTACGGGATCAACATGTCTGTGGTACCCAGACGATCCTTCCTGTCGAAATTATGGGATTTAGGTCTTTACAGAGTTACTAACGATCCTTCCTTTCATAATTACGGGATCAACACATTTGTGGAGCTCAGACGATCCTTCCTTTTGGAATTACGAGATCAAGTCTTTACGGAGCTACTAACGATCCTTCCTTTTAGAATTACAGGATTTAGGTCTTTACGGAGTTGCTAACAATCCTTCCTTTCAGAATTACGGGATCAACACATTTGTGGAACTCAGACAATCCTTCCTATTGGAATTACGGGATCAACACATCTGTGGAACTCAGACAATCCTTCCTATTGGAATTACGAGATCAAGTCTTTACGGAGCTACCAACGATCCTTCCTTTCAGAATTACGGGATCAACACAGTGGTGGAACTCAGACGATCCTTCCTTTCAGAATTATGGGATCAAGTCTTTACGAAGCTACTAACGATCCTTCCTTTCGGAATTACGGGATTTAGGTCTTTACGGAGTTGCTAACAATCCTTCCTTTTGGAATTATGAGATCAACACATTTGTGGAACTCAGACAATCCTTCCTATTGGAATTACAGGATAAACACATCTATGGAACTCAAAAAATCCTTCCTGTTGGAATTACGTGATCAAGTCTTTACGAAGCTACCAACGATCCTTCCTTTTGGAATTACAGGATTTAGGTCTTTACGGAGTTACTAACGATCCTTCCTTTCAGAATTATGGGATCAACACAGTTGTGGAACTCAGACAATCCTTCCTATTGGAATTACAGGATCAACACACGTTCTCGAGTACCGAAGTCACCGGATCTATTCTGAACCGAGGTTCAAGGATGATACAATCCTACTACCTTCTCGATGACCGAAGTTCACCGGATCCATTCTGAACCAAAGTTCAAGGATGATACAATCCTGCCACCTTCTTGATGATCGAAGTTCACCGGATCCGTTCTGAACTGAATTCCAAGGATGATACAATCTTACCACCTTCTCGATGACTGAAGTTCACCGGATTCGTTCTAAACTGAATTCCAAGGATGATACAATCCTGCCACCTTCTCGATGACTAAAGCTCATCGGATCCATTCTGAACCGAAGTTCAAGGATGATACAATCCTGCTACATTCTCGATGACCGAGGTCACCGGATCACTTCTGGATATATGTCCCATGATGATACAATCCCTCTTCATTCTCAAAGTCCGAGGTCTCTGGATCACTTATGGACATATGTCCCAGGATGATACAATCCCATTGCAAAATCACTACTCCCCCTTTCAAGGAAGGTCTTTCCAAACCACACCAAGCTTGTCTTGAAAGTGTTTGAACTTTACTTGGGACAGAGGCTTCGTCAGCACATCACCATCTAAACCATCATCATCTACATATTCAGTATGTGAATACTAAACTATCACCATCTGTATATCCAGTATGTGAATACTGAAAGCATCATCTATATCTTCAGTATGGGAATACTGAAACATCATCTTCTACATCTTTATCTTGTATGTAGAAATATCAGATTTCTATGTGTTATGATGGAACACAGGGTTCTCTGTTATCACAACTCTCATTATCACATAGAATCAATGTAGTATCCATCTTCAGTTCAAGGAGACCTGATATCATCTTCCGAAGCCATATGGCTTCACAACTTAGCAAAGAAATATGCTATGTGTTCTGCTTTTGTTGTCCTAAGAGAAACACTGGATTGTTTCCTGCTAAACCATGAACTCATAGCAGACCCCAAACAAAAGCATCTACCTGATGTGCTTTTCCTGTCTGAGATACTTCCAACCCAATCTGCATTTGTATAGCCATACAATCTCTAGTCATGGCTACCATCATAGTATAGACCAAGGTCTATAGTCCCTTTCAGATATCTCATCACATGTTTTGCAGCTACTAGGTGAACCCATCTTGGTTGA